>SJYO01050415.1:43486060-44047781 GCA_006410555.1 Capra ibex
CTGCCTTTCCCACACCCCGCTCCTCACCCGCCGTCCACCCGTTCCACTCACCGCCTTTCTCTCCCACACCCCGTTCCTCACCCGCGGTCCACCCGTGTCACTCACCACCGCTCTCTCCCACACCCCGCTCCTCACCCGCGGTCCACCCGTGCCACTCACCGCCGCTCTCTCCCACATCCCCGCTCCTCACCCGCGGTCGACTCGTACCACTCACCGCCGCTCTCTCCCACACCCCGTTCCTCACCCGCGGTCCACCCGTGCCACTCACCACCTTTCCCACACCCCGTTCCTCACCCGTGGTCCACCTGTGCCACTCACCGCCTGTCTTTCCCACACCCCGCTCCTCACCCGCCGTCCACCCGTTCCACTCACCGCCTTTCTCTCCCACACCCCGCTCCTCACCCGCGGTCCACCCGTACCACTCACCACCGCTCTCTCCCACACCCCGCTCCTCACCCGCGGTCCACCCGTGCCACTCACCGCCGCTCTCTCCCACACCCCGCTCCTCACCCGCAGTCCACCCGTGCCACTCACCGCCTACAGAGAGTAGTCCTCTGGGACGACTTTCATCTCCTGTCCCCCAGGACTGGACGTCTGGGAAAGAGACGTCGGAAATTCTTGCAGGAACGTCGTGGCGGCCGGTGGTGGGGTGTCGGGAGCTGGAGTCAGACATAGGGGGAGTTGAGTGATTTGCACACTTGAACCTGCTCGGTGAATTACAGAGACTCGGACAGAGGGGTGGACGGAGTCCCCCTCCCTCGCTTTCCTTTTTCTGTGAGGTCATTCGGAGGGAGACGGGGGGTGTGGGTCCTTGTCTTCCTAAGTCTTCCCGTCCGGCCCCCAACCCCCGTCTGGAGCGGTGGCAACCGCATGAGGTAGTGCTTCGTGTCCGCCAGCACCCAGACCTTCCGCATGAAGTCGCGGACACCCTTTCTTCCACCGCCGTACCCTCCACCCTTCTACCGCCCGAGAGACGACCCAGGGTCGCCTGTGCCCGCGACGACTAAGGGAGGGGCGGGAGAGGGGGCGTCGGGGCCGGTCCCAGTACTCTTATTAGACTGATCCCAAGTTTAGCGTAGAAGTGGAAAACACCCATCACTCCCTCGAGGACCGAGACTTCCGTCCCTTCCCCAATGTCCCGAGTTGCTAGGACAGGAGACGGAGATTAATTCGGAGGTTCTCTGTGTCGGTCCCGTGTTTGATACAAGACTCGTTGGTGCCGACAAAGTGCAGAGAGAAGGAGGGTAAAATGTCAGGTCACACAATTTGAATCCCCGAAGGGATCGCCCAGTCGCCATTTCTTAGACGGACGTTGTATCCTCTGGGTCCAAGTTACGGACCCACCCCTTCTAGGGGACCTCTTCTCTTACCGTTGGATGAGGTCATAAGAACGAACCTCTTAGGGTACCTGTCTCCTTACAATTTGAATGTGTGTGTGCGCTCCAAACGACCGACCCCCAACCGTCACCGAACCCTCGGTTGAGGGGTCTATCGGACCTGTTCACTAAGAGGTTGTTTGTTCAACAAGAGTTTGTCACGAGATTCCTCGGGCTGTCTCAAGGAGTCTCCTGGGAATCCACTGGGGACGAGTTCTTTGAGATGACGACGGACAGACGATGTGACTTCTTGGAGCATTCCAGAGTAAATTTGTTCACGAAACCAAGTCGTCCTGTGGACTTGTCGCTCACTCGATGTCGTTGCTGGGAATTTGGTGAAAGGTGGATCAGGTAGGCTGACTGCAGACGGTCGGAGCTACCTCTGACGACGGGTTCTCCGCAGACAGACGACTCGGATCCACCTGTCACTACTACGTAGACGAAGATCCTAATGAAGGATTTTCAGTCGGGCGACCTGATTCGTGGAGATTGGTCATGTCTCTCTTCGGTACGAGAGGACCCCGGTAAAGTATTAGACCATAGTGGTCTGCCGGCTCCCCAACTGTGCTTCGGTGGCAGATATCTCTTCGAAGGTGGGACCGCAGAGTCACGTCCGGTGGACCCCTCGGGCATGTCGCCGTGGGGGCGGTGGTTCGGTTGTGGTTGGGTGCGAGGTGTCCCGGCCCCGTACCGAGGAGGCTCGAGATAGGATTCCCGCCGGACGCCCGGGGTGCACGCGCGGGACGAGCGTCGCCTCGCGATGAGTGTCACTCCTTGCCCACGGACCACAAGACGTCCTGCGCCGAGAGCCACTGGCACACCCGCTGAAGTAGGACGTCTGTCTCCGTCCACTCCCCGACCTCCCGTCGTGGTGCGGTCGGAGTGTGGGCGGAGGTCGGACTCTTCTACCTCCTCGCCCGACCACTTGAGGAGACGCAAGGATTGGTTGCGTCTCTTGCACTTACTAGTGAGTGCTCGGGATTACTTTACGGCCCGGTCTGTTCCGGTGCGTCACTGAGCGCCAGTTTTGGTGGGCCACTTTTCGACTACCTCTGAAGACTGTTCCCTCCTGGGGCGACAGTGGTGGACGTGGGTGCCCGGTCCAGACTGAGACGTCCTCCCCCTCGTCTGTGACTCCCGGGACTCCACTGCGGTGTCCGGCACCACAAGGATATTTACCGCCGCTGGGATATGTGTAAGAACTTCCTGGGTCTGGATCAGTCCTGAGATCCGACACTCGTTACTAAGGGCCATACACCAGGGATGCGACCGTCGTAGCCACAGCGGACCCTTAAACCCTTTTGTGTTTAATAGTCCGGAGGAACCTGGGTACTTAGTCTTTGAGTCCCACGTCCGGGTCGTCGTCACAGTGTCCCGTGGGGGCCTGAGATTGTCCCCGAGCCTAAACCATAGACTCACATGGATCTCTCGACCCCACGGGTCTGTGGACGAGAGGGAGGTGTCCCGTTCAGACAGAGGTCCCTACGACACTATTGTGGCCATTGTTACAGATTCTGCAAGGACTGAGTGTCGAGTCCCCACCTCCCGACGGGACCATTCCCGGTCCCTACGCCCCCGTGTAGTGTCGGGGGGACCGTCTCCTGCCAGACCAGAGTTTACAGTGTCGACTCCGGCTCTTCGGGACGGGACGTGGTTACTGTAGACCCGGAACAATTAAAAACGACCTGTACTGGTGTCAGAAATTCTGGTAGTGGACAATTTCTATGTGTAGATTCGTACCTACCGACCCTTAGAGACCGCGGATCTTGCGCGAGATTCCACGAAGTCTTGTCTTTCTCTGCTCCCGTCACGATTCCTGTATTCTGGTCGGTTTGCCGTGGCGACTTCGATCCGCTGACCTACCCCGTTAGGTGACATAAAAAGAAATTTTCAAAATTGCATAAAATTTTTAAAGGATCAAATTTTTGAAATTCATTCTCTTTTCCTTGTCTTAAGGTAAAGGTCGGGTCGGAGGAGGACTCTGTGGGACTCGGTTCGATCGCGGGATCACCCGGGGGGTCCGGGACGACCCACTCCGGGGACAGTCTGAGAGAGGAGGAAGGAGGGACCACAGGTCTCCCACCCCCTGAGTTGTCCGTCCCGGGGTGTCCTGATTCGTCACCCAGACCCACACCCCCCTGTGCCGTCGTCTGCGTCCTCCACAGGGCGGACCACGCACGAGGGCTGGTGTCCGTGCGAGGCCCTACCCGGTTGCCACCGACCGGGTGTCGTCGGACCCCCCACGGATGGAACCGCTACTAGTGGAGGAAGGCGTCCTAGAAGTACCGTATCATCGCCGGTCACCGGAAGAGGGCGTGGTCCTACTGGAACGGTTTCCACGGGAACGGGTCCTCAAACTCTATCAGTTTCAGTAAGTACCAGACGGGTCCTACCCCTTTCTCAGTCCGTCAGTCTTGAACCGTACACCGGGTACCCTTCTTTAAAATTGTTTCTCTTCTCTTTTAAGTTTCCTGTGACAACGGTTTTACGGGTCCGTCCTCGTTCCTCCGGGGTCCGTCGTTGACAAACAAGACTTCCCCGGAAGTCTGACTCCGAGAGGGTGGTAGCCGAAAGGGTCCGTGCCCCGGGACCCCCCGACCCGATCCCTAGACTCCACCCCCGTGTCCCCAGAAGTGGTGGTGAGTCCTACTCCGACAGGGCGTAGGACACCCGGGTCCCGTCATGACGCGGTAGATGGCGGACTTTAGTGGTGTGGGTGTCCCGTCAGTCCCCGACAGGACCGGCCCCGGGACGCGAGAGCGCGGGCCACACCTTAAGGTCACCCCGTCCCGACTCTCGCTCGCGCCACGAGTGTCTGACCGTCCGGGGGAGGAGGGGCGGGACCGTGAATGGTGGAACCGGGCGCGGAACGATTGGCGGTGGAGGTAGAGGAGCCGGCGTCTTGTCAGCGACCCCCTCGGTGTGAACATCAGGTACCCCAGGCGGGGACCCGGGGCGACGAACTCCGACAACCGTTGGTAGACCTACCGGGCGTAGGTGAGGAGGGACACACTCCTACGCCGGCCCCTCGGTACTCAGGACCCCGCGGACCCGGAGTCCCGTCCTCCCCGGCTCGGGGTGCTCGGTTACTGATTTGTGGAAGGTCGTGAGCCCCGTCTATGCGGACCCGGACCGGCTCCCCTCGAAGACCGGCGCCGTCTAGTCCCTCCCGCTCTAATCTCATTCTTGTCTCTGACAGACACACAGGTCGTGCTCGGACCGGGCTCCGGGTGCGGGTCTCCCCTCTGGTGGAAAGGAGTGTCCGAGACCTTGTATTCGACGGAAGGACTCGGAACTTGGTCGCTCTGCCACGAGGAGACTCCGGGACCCTTGTTTACTGGTCGAGTACGTATGTTCACTGGTCACAAAACATTTTCTTTTGGTGCTTGTCTTCCTTCGCAAGTAAGCGGTTTCTTCCACCTCTAGAATGTTCCGTTCTCGACTGGTTGTCCTGGGGGACCTCCACGGACAGACCCCCACCCACCGAGTCCCCGGTAGGACGACCCTGACCCCGCCCCCTCCCCCCCTCACCACCCCCCGCCCCCTGCGACCGTTTGTCCCTTCGTCCAGGGTCGTCTTCCCTCCGTCCAAATTCTTGTTATTTGATCAAGACAGTGAGTACTAAATTTGAGCGACCCTTTCTTAAAAGAAAACTATGAGCGTTGTCTGACCAGACATCGCTCCCCTTTTTTATGTGGATCCTCTTTATTCAATTTTTTACAGACGACACGAGTCAGCACAGACTGACAAACACTAGGGTGCCTGACATCGGGTGGTTCTGATGAGACAGGTACCCTAAAAGGTCCGTTCTTATGATCTGACCCAACGGCAAAGGAAGAGGTCCCTTAGAAGGGTTACGTCCCTTGCTTGGGGGTAGAGGACGCAGAGGACGTAACCGTCCGTCTAAGTAATGGTGACTCGGGGGACCCTTCGGGTTCATTTTTTCTGGTGTGTGGTCTTACTTTTTTCCTACACCAACTTACTATGATTTGACAAACCTGGGTGATCAAAGCAGGGAGATCAGACCTGGGTGGTGTGTCAAAATCCCCAAATCGAGTTGTAAACAACTCGGGGAATGCCTAAAACTAGTACATATATTTTCGGTACACTGGTCGAGACCGACTCAAGGTGCCAAACGACTCGTTTTCGTCGTGGGTTCAGGGTCCTAGGGTCAAGTGTGGATCTTCGAGACGGAGAGAGTGAGTTCTTCTGTAACGAAGGATTCTGTCAGTGCTCTCAAGACCCTCGTGCTAATAGTCCCCGACCGTGTCTCCGGGAGGAGTTCGGGCTCGTCTCAGACCCCCGGGGCCTGCGGTACGCACAGGCGGGGTGCTCCCGCCCCTAAACCCCGACCAACACTGGGCCCGGGACCGCCCATGAGCCCTCTGTACACTCCTTGCCGACTCGTTCCGTCGGTTTCGGGACCCACCGGGATTCGGACGACGTGTGGGGTCCGGTTCGCCGCGCTCGGAGAGGGGAAGGGCTGGGTTATGGAATCCGACCGTAAAGAGTTGTCCAAAGTGGGTTCGGGAGGAACCTTGTTCATTACCCTGTTTAGGGACCGGGATGTAATTATAAGGACAAAGGTTTTTGACCCCCCCTCCCCTCGTATGGGTCGCTGTACGAGATAGTCTAGTCTTGACAGGAGAATTTTTAGACTTTTACGACTGAAACCCATATACCGGTACCAAACTTCTTTTTTTTTTTTAGTGGGTAGAACATTTTATCAAACTTATATGATTTTTTTTTCCGTATATGGAGTGTACATCTCCGACACTCCCTGACGGTGTACCCTTTCGTTAGACGTCCGGTTCTACACGCACATGATAGCAGACAGACATTCTCTGCCAGGTAGGAGTCCTCGAGTTTACCTGTTCTCTACCTCGGAGACGTGATGTCCTCCCCGGGGTCTTGGTCCCCTGTCGACTCGACCCCGAGTCTGTCGTTGGGACCGTGACCCGCTCCGGGGGGGTTGGGGCGAGCGGGGGAGGAGTCGTGGGTCCGTCGTGACTCTGCGACCCCTCGACGGTACATGTTTTGGACGTGGGTCTCTTTCAAGAGCGGAGTTCTTTCCCCGATTTCTAAGGTGACCTCCCCGGACCTGGGTAGGGTGGACCTCGACCTTGGTTGCCCCCACGGGTGCCTCCGGCCAGCCCCCACTGAGAGACGGCGGACTGTGCGGGGTCTAGACCAAGGTTGACCTGGCTCCACCGTTCCAACGTCGTGAGTCTTAAAGTCTCTTTTCCGTTCCCGGAGACAGGTCCTATGAGGAGTTCCAAAACGTTGTACCACAGACCCCGTCTCCCCTCGAAGGAGGGGTCCGATCCCGACTACCCGGAAGGTGGGGAGTTTCCTTTCGAGGGTCCCTTTGCGACTCCTTTTATGACCAAGGTCTGTGTGGTGGAGTAAGGTACGAGGAATTCTCCCGACATCTCCCTCGTCGGCACGAGGGCTGCCCTTCTCCATCCCCTCCATCCCTCCGCGTGCCTCCGCCCCAGAGGACACCCGTAAGGTCAGTCCCCGGCACCGCGACTCTGGGTGTGAGCCGTGAGGAGGTCCGGGAGGTCGGGTCCCCTTACCGCGACCCCCGCGAGTGCTCACCCGAGTCCCTGTGGTCCGACGTCGGTGTCTCGGGTTCCCGCGCCGTTTCCGTTCGACGGAGAGTCCTCGGGACTGGGACGGCACAAAGATCGGGTTGAAGACTCTCCTGGAGGGAGTGATTTGTTGTGTTCTCGGGAGGTGAACGAACGAGGGTCTCGACGACTTTACGAAGTACACTTCATTGAAAAAGTCAGGAGGGACGTAGGGAGACTTCTTCCATGATAATAAGTGGAGAAGAATCCTCCGTGTCTCCCCGACTGTCAATGGGTCACCGTCAGTCGTTCGTCTCCGGGTCCCAGTGTTTGGGTCGGTCCGAGGTGTCCCGCCGCAGTCCGTCCCTCTCGACCCGGACTGGAGTGGGGTGACGGCTTACCGGCACCTTGCGACCCGCCGGAGTGAAGATCCTGGAGGCAGACGGGGGGTGCAAGGGACCCGGGTTGTGGTACCGACTCTCATGTCTGAGCCTTCGACCTTCCGGACCTCCCTGAGGCCCGAGACGGGGAAGGACTCCGTTGGTGTCCGTCCGGTGGACTGAAAGGTTCCCGACAGGTTCCTTCCTTACTCTGTGGTCGTAGTTCACGAGTCCTCTCTCGTTTGTGGAGTTTCCCAACACTCCTCAGTGGGTCGGTCAGGGAGGACTCACCGAAGACGCACGGTCCGGAAGAAGACCCGCGACCCCCACGTCGTCCCTTGGTCGGGGTAACCTCGAGGTCCGGATTGTACGTTCTGTGGAGACAGTTCCGAGGTTCCGTCCCCGGTCTCTCCTTCGGGGACGAGTCTCTCATCAGACCTTTCCGGAGAGGTTCCTCCACCGTGGATTCAGTCCTGGACCTCCTGGAGGGGCCTTGCACCCCGAGGGGTCCCGGTTCTTGCCCGTGAACCGACACTTTATTCACTTTGTCTCCCCTCCTCCGTCGGGACACTTCACGGTCCTCCCTTTTCTTAGGTCCGTCTCGTTGGTCGTACCGCTTCCGGGGCTCGTCCCTCGGACCCCGCAGACACCTTCCGGGTCGTCCACGGTCGGACCGACCTCGGTTGTCTCTCTCTCCTTACCTTCCCTACTCTCGTCCTCCCTCCGGTACCGCACTTCCTCCATTCAGACCTAGGAAGTGCAGTGTCTTCAGGACCTTCCCAGATAGCCCCGACTGTCCCGGACTGAAAAGACGAGATTCAGTTGTCGACGACACACCTCATATCCGACTCTCAGAGTTCTCCTTCGTATGGTGATCAGGGTGCCGTTCTCCTCTACCACCGTCTGCTAAGCCTCCGCTCTTTTCCACCGCACTGAGAGGTCCCCGGGGCTCGGTTCTGCGAAGGTGTAGGAGGACCAAGGAGTGTCGGTGACTCGGGGTGACCCTGTCGCCGTGTCACCGACCAGACTGAGGTCTAGGACCCGGTGGGCCGACTCGTCTTACTTGACGTGGGACCTCCCTTCCGGTCACCGGACCTCCACTGTCCCGACAGGAGCAGTGTCGGAGCCCTTCTTGTTGACTGACGACCAGAACTGCGGTCTACCCCGGGAGAGGGGATTGGTCCCAGGGGGAGTCTTAGTCTCCCCGCAAGTGTCGACCTCCGCAGACCCCAGGGGGAGACGAGTCTGTGAGAGTCTACCCGACGGGACCGCCTAAGCCCGGGTCGGGACGAACCGTCCCTTTTGTGTCCGGGAAGTCTAGAAGAAGAAGAAAATAAGGCATGGAGAGACCCGAAGCCAGAGTGGTGGTAGTACAGACAAATCGTCCACTCCTTGAGGACAGATCTTCACATCGCTCCTATTCACTTAACTGTGTACACTCCTGGAATCTTGTCCCAGACCGAGTTGTCTCGTAATCAGGATTGACAAGAAAATAAGTAAACTGTTTATAAATGACTTGTGGATCAATATAAGGACCGTGTTTATTTGTTTGTCTTTTACAGTGTGGTCCGTCCTGTGTACGATACTCCTGTTTATTTCGTCCGATTCCCATTGTCAGCACCTTCCGTCCGTCCTGGGAGGCTCTTCCGCCGTAGACTCGTCTCTGGGGTGTTTCAATTTTCGTCTTTATATTACTGTAGACCCCCTTCTCCTAATGTTCGTTTCCTTTATCGTTCACGTTTCCAGGACTCCATCCTTCACACGGACCGTACAAATTCCTTCTCGTACCTCCGGTACCACCGATTTCACGCCCTTGACCACCGTCCTTTCATGAGACTCCGGTCTAGTACGTCCAGAAACATCTTGTCCCGTAACCGAAACCTCAAATGAGGTTCACTCTGATTCTCGGAGTCTTAAAGTTTGTCTTTGACGTGCCATTCTAAAGGTAATTTTTTCTAGTGTGATTACACTACGAGACAATTTGTAAGGACGGTTCTGGTCCCCAGACGGTTGAAGAGGACCTTTCTCGGCTTCTCATTTATAAAATCCGGAACGTCCAGTGTGTCAGAGACAATGTTGAGCCAGTGACGAGTTAAGACGGTGTCCTGTCGTTTCTCGTCAGTGTCTATTAACCATTCACTTATCCGCACCACAAGGTTATTTTGAAATAAATATTTTGATCCTCCGACCCGGTGTCAAACGGTTGGAATGAAGTCTGGATTAAAAGTCAAATGTCCTTTATGTCCGTGTCTTCTTGTTTCTTTTGTCACGGTTTTCTGTTATTATGCTGTGTAGGTCCCATATCCCGTAGGACGTTCTGTTGGTCAGACCGAACAGTTTTTTCTTTTTTTTTTTTAGTCACAACACCGCCCCCTTCTCTGTTTCCAATTTGATCTGATTTTGTCCTGTGTCTGTCGTACATGGAACCAAATAGTTTAGGACCAGACTTTTTGTTGTAAAACTCCTGTTGACCCATCTAAATTGATACCGAGTCTAGACCCCTCCTGCAATCGTCTCATAATTATAATGTTTATTAGCAGAGACCACACTATTCCCGTGGTTCTAAGACATCTTCGTCGAGGAATAAGAATCCTCTACGGACGACTACACAATGCCTCCTTTCACAGTGTTTCATACTTGTCTTCAAGTTCTAAGTCGTATTTTATGTCGGCCTACTCCGGTTGTGCCGTGTACGAGTTGACGACTTGGATTCACGTCCCATAGATCGACAAGTAAATGCTGTTACCAGAAAGTTGACAAGGCAGGCGGACTTTGTTGTTCAGTACCGTCCCTCATCCCCTTAACGAGGTCCACGGGACCCCTCTCGGGCGACCCCCTCCTTCGTTCGTCCGACGACGTCGCCGCTGGCCAGTGGCCTCACCGGGGCAACCGGGGGCGGGGTGGGGGCTAGGGGTCCGAGTCCGGACCGTCCCGTCGCTCCTGTCAGTGCTCGTCTCGTCGGAGGGAGAGGACCCAAAGCCTGAGCACGGAAGGGATCTCAATTCCAGTCCTTAGACCCCAGACCAGAGTCTCGTTAGGGTAGTCTAAGGAGAGGTCACTGTCGTCGTCCATGATTCTTTTCCTCCTTTCACCCCCGAGAGGTCAGGGATGCCAGAGTCATTTCCCTGAGAAGGGGTGCGGTTTCTCGTACCGTAATGCTTTTACCTTTGATCTCGTCCGGAGAACGATGATTTTGAGACGGCCGAGGGATTCCGACGAGGTCCGAACGTTTCACACACGGTCCATGACGACTCAGGTCCCGAAGGACAAATAGTAGGGGGACTTAGAAAGTCGTTGGGACACTGTTTGGGGTTAACTAAGTGACGAACGGTTCGGGACACCCCTGGAGGTAGACCTCGGGTCCGCGGTCGACTCGAGCGGTCGAAGTTCCGGAGGCGAAGGGGAGAAGGTTCTGGGAATCGAGAACTAAGAAATCAGTACGTCTTGGGAGACGTCAGGGACCCTACTGTTCGACGGAGCGTAGGTCCGAAAAAGTATCCGACCAGGGAAAAGGGTTTCGGTGGAAGAAGAAGGATAGAGGCGCCGACTGAGGAGGGGGTAAGGAGTTTTGAGTCGGGTTGCGGATCTGGGATACGTGGAAGACTAGGGTCGACCGAAAGATGACCGTCCGGTACAAAAAGGACACGGGTCAAAAGTAGACTCATTATAGAGTCCCCCGGACTCTACTGGTAAGACAAGGGGTATCACCCCGTTCATATAAAAGTGGGAACCCTTCGAAACGTTACTGTGTCAAATCTAATATCATCGTTCAGAAAAGCGAGATCTTTACGTGACGGGTGTTCCCGTCGGTGATCGGGATCCACCGATAAATTTAAACTTAATCAATTTATTTTATGTTTTAAGGCAGAGAGTCGAAGTGTTCGGTGCAAAGTGCACGAGTCACCGATGATCCGTCACCGAGTCACCGTGTGCACTGATCGCCGATGGGACGACCTGTGACGCAAAGATGGTGCCGTCTTCGAAGAGAACCTGTCGTGACTAAATCCCATGAGGTCTCCTAGTCGGCTCAGGAGTGGGGTGTCTGTTCGATTTTTTTTACAAAGAGCTTTACTTCCGGTGTGTCCAAGCTTGGGACCAGTCCCTCACTTCTAGGGTGTACGGTGTGCCGTGTCGGTTTTTTTTTTCCTTTTTTTTTTAGATAGTTTCATTTCCGGTTGCTGTACTCCCTTTTTAGAAACGGTGAGTAATGTTTCCCGATTCGAGAGATTATATATTTCTCGAAAGTTTTTATTTATTCGTTTTCTGGTTCATGGGGTTTCTTTTTGTCTGTTTCCTGTATTTGTCTGTTAAGTCTTTGTCTTTGAGTGTACCGGGAACTGGTGTGCTGTGGATTCCTGTGTGTGAGTGGTTTGCAAACCATTTTTCAACTTACAAACTTTTGTGTCCGACACTATTGGGAGTCTGTGTCCGTATTGGGAGAATCTTAATCTTAAGATAATACGGATTATGGTTGTCTTGACCAGTATTTTTAATGGTTACGTATAAGGGACACTGGGTCGTTAAGGTGTAGATTCTTAGGTGGAATGTCTAAATGGACGTTCATACAGTTTGTTCCACTGGTGTTCAACAAAGTGACACGGTAACGAAGAGGGTAGGTCCATGATTGGTCCGGGTTGGGACGAATCGAGCTCTAATCTGCTCTGGTCCGCACAAGTCCCGCCGTACCGAGCATCTGACACCGTGACGAAGATTATTCGGGCTTTCCAACTTTATTGGGGTTAGTGGTAATTATTTCTTGACGAGTTGAGTCGCCGTGTCTACACGTGGACAACTTTTCATGTCGTGTAGAGAGAGATGTGTCTTCGTCTCGCGCAGGGGTTCTGTGTACTTTATTTTGTTGTCACACCCGTGCCACGGTGGAAAACATATTTTTCTTTCTTGTTCTCCTCGTCCCGTGTCTTCACTACAGACTTGCTCGAACAGGTGTGAGTAACTCTTCGTCGAGGACGTCCTGTGCGTTGTTGTCGTCAGTCGGACCGCCACCCCCTATACCGCGCGTCCCGACTTCACTCTCACTTCGAAAGCGATGTGTGGAAGAGTACGACAAGACGCAAACACTTGATCCACCTTGACGATAGAGAAGACTAATTATTCTACTAGAAAATTTTTGGCCTTAGAGACCTGGTGGACGGAGATATAGTTATCTCTACGAGTAATTTTTCCGTCGAGCAACTGGGAAACGTCCAGAGACCTATTCGTCTCCGGGACTTCTCCGGGTCTCGTGGAGTGACGATTGTTTGACAGCACTAAGGTCGTGTGGGAGGGTAGACTCCTGTGTCTTGCCCCTCTTGGGGACGAGGAGAATCGAACGTGTTCCCGACTCTACCCTTTGAGGATCCCTCCCCGAGTCCCCTTAGACAGGGAGACGTGGGGAGTGGAGTTTGACTTGGACCGGGGAGGGTTTCCTACCGGTGCAACTCCGGGGCTGAACGGAGAGCAGGCCCCTCAGCTGTACCTTCCAGGAGAGCTACTGACACCAGGTGACGTCTGTCGCTTACTGCTTCCATAACCCGGCTCCAGAGAGCCAGAAGTAGTCGACCGTAAGACGTCTTCTCCCTACACTCGTCTCACACTCGCGTCGGGCGCAAGGGGTTCAGTGGGGGGCACACGGTCGGGGCACTGTGATGACTGGTTCTGTCGGACAGGGATGTCCAGGTTACACACACACAAATTCTCCCTGTCCGGTGGGTTGTCGCTACCGAGTCACCAGTCCCGACGCTACCCCCCACCTCCCCGTAGGTTTCTCCGTCGGTTGGGGCAGGTCCCCGAGCCTTCCGAAAGGGTCTCCTTCCCGTAGGGACATGACTCGAGACTTCCGTCTTCTCCCGTAACCCGTGTCTTCGGATCTCTCCTCTCTCCCGGGCCACGTGAATCCCTTCTCGTTTAAGACTCACTCCTCCTCTCTTCCCTCTCTGTCCGACCTCTCCACTCGCCCCCGGTCGGACGTCCGAGCCCCCGTACCGCTGCTTGGACCTGACACAGGACTTCCTCGTCCTTCTCGGCTCTTGTCTGAATTTGTCGGGGGAGACCAACAACCCATCTCCTCTCTCTCCCCTCCGACCTTCGGGTCCCTCCCGTACCCCGGTAGGTCTCCTCCCCTCCCCTCCCCTCCCTTCCGTCCATCTGGTGTCCCGGTGTCACCCCATGTATCTTCGTAGACCCAGTGACGGGACCGGACTCCTACTCTCCGTTATTCCGGGAGGGCCTCTTCGGCCCCGCCCCAACCCCCCTCCAAGTCCCTCCCTCTCTCCTGAGTTTCCTACCACACCGAGTGCCTCCCCTAGAGTACCGCCCTTATGAGTTCCTCTCCACACGTCTTTTCGTCGAGTCCGGTCCGCCCCTCAAGCCCTGCCGACACAGCCCCAGTGGTCGTGTGCCCTTTCGGTGGTTCCGTCCCGAAATCCGTCCTACCTCTCCCCTCACCCCGACCTAAGGTCTTTCTCGTCCACCCGACGAGCTCCCCGTTCCGACCCCTGCTCCGATCTCGTCTCTCAACCACCCCGCTCCTGGCACAGACCCGATGGATCACCGTCATCTCTACTCACTGAAACTTTACAAGAATCCCCCACACTGTTCTTGTACCACTGAGTAGCCCAGTCGCCCCTTCCTTCCACCACCGCCCCCCTCCCGTCCAAGACACTCCGGGTCCGTCCCCGAGACGTGCCCGGTCCGAAGGTGACCAGTCGAAGACCGATCTTCCGAGGCGGAGTCCACGGTGTCTCCCGGGTCTTCCGACTCTTCACGGGGTCGAGGAAAGAAGGAGGTCGAGAGGTGACCGCTAGTTGTGTCGAGGGTCCGGGTCCTTTCTCTCCGCCTCGTCCTCTCCCCCCGTTTGTCTGGGGTCTGTCCGGATGTCAGGTCTTGTTTGTGTGGGGTACACGAGGGTTCTGCGTGGACGCTGTCTCTTCAACAAATTCCCCCCGTCCCAGACCAGCCCCCGGAGTCCGGCGAGGAATATCGGTTACTTCCTCGGCAGCGAGAAGTCGTCCTTCATGGCCCCGGCGGTCCAGAACTATATAAGTGGACTTGTCCGTCCCGCCCTCCCTCTCTCCAGTCCCGTCGGTCCGGGTCCCGTCACGGACCGTTCCCCGGGGTGTGACTCTCCTTCTACCCGTTCTCCCACTTCTCACACGAAGAGGGTCTCTTTGGGAGGTCCGCCGGGGTCGACTGCGTCCGACCCGCGACCCGACCCGGGTCACTAGGTCTCCAGTGCGGACCGTCCTTCCGCGGCGCGGCGGCGCCCCGTGGTCGACGGAGTGTCACACCGGTCGTCACTCGGCAGGAACGGTCGCGTACCGGGTCAGGGTCCCCTCCGGGTCCGGAGATTGTATGTACGGGACACCGGGACCTCCCGGTTTAGGGTACCCGCCCATAAGTGAGATGTCGACACGCCCCCCTAGTTTACAGTTTTGTGGCACGGTCCGGCCATAATGACGACGACACGGGAGGTACACGAGGAGCTGAGGGAGGTGAACATTGGTGCTTATAGGTTCGTGAGGCACATGCGTGCATACATACGTGTGTGTGAGGAGTCTCCCCACCGATTCCTGATTTTACTTTACCTCTTCGTGTGTAGGTGTGTTTTGGAATGTATGTATATTTATGGGTGTCGTTGTAATGAGTATCGTCATTTCTCCTCTTTGAGGCTTCACGTAGGCGATTGTCTACCTGTCTGCTTTGCGCCGTGCAGCCGTCCTACCTCATAGTCATAGCGAACCAGTAATTCTCCTTACTTCATGACCCTTAAGGGACGGCCAGGTCACCAATCCCGAGACGTGAAGGTTACGTCTCCCCCTCCCAAGCTGGGGAACAGTCCCTTGATTTTAGGTTGTACGTTACGTTACGCCGGTTTTTTTCATAACTATGTACTTCATAATTATGTGCGATGTTCGACCTACTTGGCATTGAATGTGCGATGTTCGACCTACTTGGTATTGAATGTGTGATGTTCGACCTACTTGGCATTGAATGTACGATGTTCGACCTACTTGGTATTGAATGTGCGATGTTCGACCTACTTGGTATTGTTCCCATTGACTTTTTTCGAACAGTGTTTCCTGGTGTCTAATATACTAAAGTAGATATATTTTACAGGTCTTGTCCCTTTGAAGAGTTCTACTTTTGAACTAATGACCCGGATCCCGACTCCTCCCCCCGCTCAGACCCTCCCCTGACCTCCCAGGAAAAAGTCCCATCACTCTTACAAGGTTTCGACTGACACCACTACCTCCGTATCGAGATTTGTGTGAGTTCCGGGGTTCACCGACTTGATGTACCATACACTTGACACAGAGTTCGACGAAATTTTTCTCTCTCTCTCTCTCTACCGTTTATGTTTCGTTTGTGTTTCGTGGGTCGGAGTGGTCCCTGGTCGTGTGGTTATTTAGTTGTTGTCGAGAAGGAGTAGTCGGGTGGCCCGTTCGCTTCGCACATGTGTGCCATTGACCCCGCCTCCCACCCGAGGGATTCAGCGGTGGTCTTCGGTCCCACCCAAAGAGATTCAGAAACAGAGGAGAGTGCTCTTCCTGTGGGTCATTCGTTGCCACTACTAGTCTTTATGATATCCCATGATGCACGGACGGTCCGTGGTAGGATTCGAAGAGTCTCCGAAATTGAACAACTTAAGAAAGTTTACAGTTATGATTTACTAAGCTGCATACATTTCAAGTTTTTGATCGTTTTGGTGTTTGGACTGTCGTGGTACTTTCCTGGTATATGGTACTGGGTCACCCGAAATAGGGTCCTGACGTTCCCATCAAGTTTTGATGTTTTTCGTTAGTCGCAGCATACGGAGTTGTCTTACTTCACCCCTTTTTTTTTGTGTTCCAGTAGGTCTAACTGTGTCTTTTTCGCAAACTGTTTTAGGTCGTGATAAAGTACTATTTTTATGAGTCATTCGACTCTTCCCCTTGAGAGGAAGTGTTCTCCCGTAGATACTTTTTGGGTGTGCAGTTGTAGTGTGAGTTCCTACTTTCTTACTTGCGAAGGGGAACCGATTCTAGTCCTCGTTCTGTTTCTAAAGGTGAGAGTGGTGACGAGGCTGTGTGACACCACATTCAAGATCGGTCTCTTTTTCTGTCTTTCATAGGTTAAACTTTTCCTCATACATTTTGATGGAAATAAACGTCTATTGTCCTAGGATATATGTCTTTTCGTGTTTTTAGGTGTTTTGTTAATGATCTCGATTGTTTAAGTCGTTCTAGCTGTGTGTTTTTGACAAAGATGTGTGATCGTTACTTATTAGGTTTTTTCTTTAATTTCTTTTGTTTAGGTAAATGTTGTCGTGTTGATCCGTTTCTAAATATGTAATTTTTGATGTTTTGTCCCCGAAGGGACGACCGAGTGGTCATTTCTTAGACGGACGGTTACGTCCTCTGGGTTCAAGTTAGGGACCAGGTCGTTCTGGGTTTACGGAGTCTCGTCGATTCGGCCGCGAGGTGTTGATTACTCGGCCACGAGGTGTTGATGACTCGGACACGAGGTCCCGGGTCCTCGGTGTTGATGCCTCGGGTAAAGGTGTCGATGACTACGGACGTACGGGAGCTCAGACACGAGACGTTGTTCTCTTTGGTGACGTTATTTTTCGGACACATGGTGTTGATCTCATCGGGGACGAGTGACGGTGCATCTGGGTCGTGTCGGTCTTCATTTATTTATTTTTAATAAAATTTTTTTGTGACGACTTTCTTTGATTTTTGAATTTTTTTTACGTTCTTAGGACACAGTTCCTAACTCTGAACTGTCATTCTGACGTTATGATGGGTTTCGGTAAATGTATGTCTAAATTGTGTAAGGGATAGTTTTAAGGTTATCGGGAAAAAACGACAACTCCTTCTTGGTTGGGAGTTTAAATGTGTCTTAAGTTTAAGTACACCGTTCCCCAAGGTTTGTCGGTTTCGTTACAACTTTTTCTTGTTTCCCTTTCCTGAGAATGAAGGACTAAAGTTTTGAATGATGTTTCGATGTTATTAGTTTAGTCACACCATGTCCTATCGGTATGTCTGGTTTTCTCATCTTGACTTTCAGTTTTTTATTTAGATGTGTTGATACCCGTTGATTAAAAGTTGTTGTCATGGTTCTGGTAAGGTGACCCCTTCTGGTCAGAGACGTTGTTTAACACGACCCTGTTGACCTATGGGTGTACGTCTTCTTGTCTCTACCTCGAGATGTGGTACAAATTTTTTAATTGAGTTTCACGTAGATGGATGTTTATTCTCGATTTCGATATTTTGACAATCTTCTTATGTGTCCAGTTAGAGACATTGGGACTTGAACCGTTGTCTAAGAATCTATACTGTTGTTTCCTTTTTTTTTATGTCACCTGAGTAACTTTATTTTTTAAAATACGTTTTCTACAATAGTGTTTTTATTTTTCTGTTGGTTGGTTATCTTACCTACTTTTGTAGACGTATAGTATACAGAGTATTCTCAGATCATAGGTGTTATGTATTACTTGAGATGTTGAGTCGTTGTTGGCTTTTTTTTTTTTTTTTGTTAAATTTTTTACCCACTTCCTGAAGGGTCCACCGAGTCACCAATTCTTAGGTGGACGGTTGTATCTTCTATGTCCTCTATGCCCGAGGTAGGACCCAGCCCTTCTAAGGAACCTCCTCCTTTACCGTTGGGTGAGGTCATAAGAAGGGACCTGTTAGGGTACCTGTCTCTTCGGACCCCCCGATGTCAGGTTCCCCAGCGTTCCTCAGTCTGTGTTGACTCGTGCGTGTGTGCGTCACAGACTTGCGATATGGGCTTACTGATGTTTCCACAAAGAGGTTTTTATTTGTTCCTGGTCGTTTGTATATTTTTCTGCGAATTGTGGTAGTCAGTGATCCCTTTACAGTTAGTTTTGGTACGACTTTGTGGTGAATTGTGGGTGGTCCTACCGAAAGTAATTTTTGTTTGTTATTTTTGAGTTTCTTTTGATCGTCCACACCCACTCCTAGACCTCGGTGACGACCACCCTCGCATTTTACCACGTCGGGACGCGTTGAGTCCACGAGGGAGTCTCTCGGTCTGTCTTATGTGACACCCAGTGCACGTGTCTTCCACGTTAGGTCTATAAAGTATCAAAAGAGATATAATAGATTGATGTATCTTATGTAAACTAATAATCGTTATATTTGATTATCTACGGATGACCCCGAAGGGACCGTCGAGTCACCGTTTCTTGGGTGGACGGTCACGTCTTCTGCGTCCAAGTTAGGGACTCGACCCTTCTGGGGACTTCTTCCTCTGCCGTTGTGAGGTCATAAGACCGGACCTCTAAGGGTACCTGTCACCTCTGACCACCCGATGTCAGGTGCCCCAGTGTTTCTCAGTCTGTGCTGGCTCACTGATTTGTTGTTATCTATACACACAGGGTCGTTAAGGTGAGGACCCACACATGGGGGGTTTTGACTTTTGTTCATGAGTTTGTGACATATGTCTATAAGTATCGTCGTGATAAGTGTTGTCGGTTTTCCATCCTTATTGAGTCTACAGGTAGTCACCTGTATACCTATTTCTTTTACACCATAGAACTATGTTACCTCGTAACAAACAGATGTTTTTCCTTCCTTCATGACAGACTATGTGCGATGTCGCATCTACTTGGAATTTTTGCGGTACGAGTCACTTTCTTTGGTCTGAAGTCATCGGCGTATAACATACTAAGTACATATACTTTACAGGTTTCATTCATGTAGGTATTGCTGTTTGTTGTTCGACCGCCGACGGCCCCCGACCCTCCTCCCTCTGACTCGACTGATGAGTGCCACGCCTCCCACCGGAAAGTCCGTCTACCTTCTACAAGACCTCGGTCTGTCTCGATCGCCAATGTGTTGTTACACTTTCATGAGTTCCGGTGACTTAACAGGTGAAATTTTGTGAATTAAGACACAACACATTTAAAATGAAGTTAAACTCTTTGTTTTTGTTTTGATCTGTTTAAGTAGGTACTATAACCTCCAATCCTCTCACCAATGACGAACGTTCTCCGTCTGTCGGAAGACCCCTAACTGAATGAGATAAAGGACTGGACCTGTATCCAAAACCTCACTCAAATACTAGACCCGTGAATGGACACCCCAAAATATACAGCCATTGTTCGATGTTTTTTTTACCTTCCCTTTTGTAGGAGTGTTGTTAGGGTAAAATGTCTATCCCTTTGACTCCGTGTTTCTCCAAGGTCATGAACGGAGTACCGACAATTGACCCTCTCGATCCTGATCTTGGACCCAAGCGAGACGGGTATCAGTAACTGTCACAGATGGACATTTAACCGTCTGCACCGGACCGGGCCGCCCCGGACCGTCTCACACGACTCCGACACAGTCTTTCCCCTGGGCGTGTACCGTACTTCCTGGGCTAGGAACTCACCCGGAACGGCTCGGTCTCCGTCGTACACTCGGTCCGCGACCGAGTCCTGAACCTCGGACTTGGAACCGCGACGGTGGAGGGACGACTTCGGGGTCCGTTGAGTCAGAAAGACGACTCGACTTCGAAGGCCAGACGTTCTGCCACGGGTGGAGTGCCCCGTCATTGTCTTTGAGTTGTTTTGACCCGGAGGACGCTTGTGTCGGGGTCCGGGCCGTGGCTCACCCGTGTGTCATTCGACCCGACGACAATAAAGTTGGTGGTCCTCATCCCGCCCTTCCACGTGCACAGACTTACCACCGTCCCGGGTGGAACGGGACGGGTGGTGAAGACCGACGACGAACCTTGTTGTCCGTGACCCTCTGGGTCCTCTCCGACGTGTTCACACACACCCATACCATGTTTTGGTTCTGTCCAGTAGAGTCGTCGAACAGACCCGGGGGCATCTGCTTGCCTCTGTGACTTCCGGACCCTCCCCGACTCTAAGTGAGTTACGGTGGACGTCGGAGCCCTCGGTGACGGGTCGGTATCAAGAGATCGGTGGAGGCCTCTTCCGGGGTGGGGTCGGATCTCTCGGTGCCCGGAGTCTTTTGAGTCCTCGGACTCTGGACCGTGTGGGATAATGTGTATGGTAGGTGTGTGTACTAGGGTTCGTAGGTAGGTTGTCAATAATTCACGGATGACGTGCGGTTCGTGAAAAGATCCCGTGACCGTGATAGGGTCACTTGTTCGGTCTATTTTGGGGACGAGAGTACTTCGACTGTGAGGGTCTCCGGACCCGACAACTGGGTAAAATGTCTCCCCTTTGGTTCCGAGTCTCTCTACTATGTCAGTGTGACTCTCCTTCACCGTCTCGACCCCAATGTTGAAACTGTGGACGGTTCCACGTCTCTCGAGGTAGTTGTCGGGGTTTGAGTCCCGGGTTAGGTCCGTCCATCCGGTTCTCCGGGACCTACGGTGGGACGGACCCTTCCTCTAGCCCTTCCGAGGAGAGGACGAGTACGGCCCCCCCCCCCCNCCCCCCCCCTCCCCAACGCCACTCTGGGAGCCGTGGCGAGATCGACCCGCCCGACCCGTCGTACGTCTCACGCGTCCGTGAAGAGGTCAAAGTCGTCCCGATCGGGTGGTCGAAGGGCCGGGTGGAGTTCGTACGGGTCGGGTGGGGGAGGTCCTTGAGCCAGGGGAAGTGGGTATGGGGGCAATTGACACCCCGAGTGAGGGAACGGAGGAAGTCTAAAATAAGTTTGTGGGGGAAGAATCACTCCGGGAGGGACCGGTCGGGGAGAGACTATCGAGGGAGTGGGGAGAGGAGTGTGACAACCCAAAGAGAGGTTCCGTGATCGGGGTGACCTGGGTGAGGAGATGAGTCCACGGGACCAGAGCGGGTGAATTACATACTGTAGTTGTGTCCTACCCTTGACACCCGGGTAGACCAAGTGACGGCATAGGGGTCACGGGTCTTACACGGATTTTGTGCCGTCGATGAACTACGTACAGACGGCTCAGTTACTCTCACACGTTTCACCGCCAGGGGGTTCCCCTGCCAGGGGTGAGACGTCCCCTTCCAGGCTCCTTCGATCCTGTCGGCCAAAAGAAGCGAGGACCCACGGACCTGTTCGACCGAGAGTCGTGCACGAAGAAGGGTCGACGGAGCTTGTCGTCACTCGGGCAAGTCACGCCGTCACGACCCCGTCTCCGGACCCCAGGGTCTCAGCTCAGAGAGACACAGAGGGGACATTCACTGAAGTAGAGAATCAGCGGGTGGTCATGTTGGTCTGGACCAGGGCTCGAACGAGTGTTGTAGGACCCGAAGGCTTACGGTCTGCTCAAGGTCGGGGAGGTTCCATAGGCCGCGACCACCAGACCACGACACAGTGCCGAGACGGGCGGAGGACGCCGAGCACGAGCGAGTGAGCGAGACGAGACCGGTGGGACCGGGTGAGATAAAGGTCCGTGTGCCGGGGGTAAGGAGCGACGGGGTGAGGGACCCTGGGGGACCGACCGATAGACGCATCGGACGAGGGAGTGGACGAGGACCGGAGGTATATGACCAGGGAGGAGTCTCGGTGGACGTACTCGGGGAAGAAAGAGGTCGCGAGGGGAGTCTCGGGGATGAGAAGTGTCCCCGTGAATAGCAGTGGACTGTGGCACGGACAGTCAAAGGACAAATAAGGGACGGGGGGTTACCTAGCGTCTGAGGTACTCCTGTGGTGTCACGGGGACCTCGGACCCTACCGGTCGGACCGTGTGATACGTGAGATACTCATAAACGGCCTACTTATTTACGACCTATAACGGAGAGACACAATGAAATCGATTCACTGAATGGGTGAGATCCGGAGTCAAAGAAGTAGATACTTTACCCTGGTACTCGTCCTTGTGAATACGTCTCCGTCTCAAACTCCGGACCGGACCCCCCAAGTACGTCCCCCAGTCGTTCCGGACCTCTGAGTCCGGGTCCGCGTCGGTGTCGAGGAGGCAGGTCTGATGAAAGTTTCTCAGGTACTGCACCCGATCTTTCTTCGGTGACCGTCCCCGCCCGTCCGTCCCGAGCCTTACGACCGAGGAGTCCACCATTTCTGGGACATGGAGACGGAGCGTCCCGTGTCGACGGTCCTCTCGACCCCGCTTTCCCCCTCTGCACGTTAGGACACTCATTTGCATCGGGGAATGGCGCGAATACCTCGGTCGGAAGAAACTACTGTCTGTGGAGCAAGTACCACCGTCGCACTGTGCGACAGTGGAGCGAGCCCTGTCGAGTCCCGTCGTCCTGTACGTCCTCCACGCGACCTGTCTCGTGTCAGACGTTCTGTCCTCTCCTCGGGTAGTAGTCAGTCTCTCCGTCCCCCTAAACCGCCACTGGGGAGGGGAGCCCTGTGGGGTGGACTTCGGGGAGACCGTCGAGACGCTCCCACCTCGGTCCCTCCCACCCCTCTCTGGTCGGGAACCCCGGGTCCGACCACCTGCCCCGGTCACTCTCCGCCAGACCAGGGGTCCCTGGGTCAGAACCCCTCCTTTCCTGTGCTGGAACGGGAGTCTCGGGAGGAGACCTTCCTCGTCTCCCGGGGTCGACACGGGAACGGGGCACGAGTCCTGGGGAACGGGTCGTCCCGTCGGGGTGGTGACGGTGAGGACTGACCCACCCTCCGAGGCGGGGACGCAGTGAGGTCCGGGTCGCGACTCCAGTGGACCCTACTTAGTCTGTCGGGGCCCGTGGACTCCCGCACGAGTTTCGGTGGTCCTAGACGGACGGTGTGTGTGTGTGTGTGTGTGTGTGTGTGCGAGTGTGTGTGTGTGTGTGTGTGTGTGTGTGTGCGAGTGTGAGAGAGAAAAGGTTTGGTCCACGGTGGTTGGACGGTGGAAATCGTTTGACTCATGGTGGGAGGATGGGTCGTGGTCCGGTGGAGTACAGTGAGGGAGTCGGAGGACCAGGGGTGGTCGACTGTTTCCTTTCCTTCCAGAGCCACGAGGCCTAGAAGTTGTTCTTTCCTTGGTTGACGTATGCGTGAATAGACCCCGGGCCCTCTTTCAGGACCCCCGAACTTTGTTCCGGGACCAGGAAGGGGCTCTGGAGACGAAGACAGGAGTGCCCGGCCGTCGGCTGTCTGACTGCCTGCGGCTCCGGCGACGAAGCAGAGTCCAAGGGCCCCGCCTCCCCTCTTCGCCCCCTCCGTCGGTGGTCGACCCGGGGATGGACCTCGGTGTCCGGACCGGCCCCCGGTACCTCGGGTTCCGCGGAAAGCGGAAAGGACCGGACCCCAATAAACGCCTGTCGTCCAGTCCTCGATGCCACCGGGGGTCTCTTCGCCGTCGACCGGGACCCCTGTGGCGTCCGTAGTCGAAAGAGAGCACGGGGTCCCCTCGACCACCCGGCCTGTGTGATGACGGACCGTACACTGCCACCGTCCGACGGGTCCGGGGCCCGTCTCCCTTCCCTCCACTCGCCCTCCTTCGGCCTCCTTCTGTTCTACCTGTCACTGTCCCTTCATTTGTCGCCCACTCCTTGGTACAGGACCTGAGCCCCGACGTTTCTGTCCCGGGTCTTCCCCGAGGGAGGGGATCGTTCATGCCGCCGTGGGGTCCCCGAGTGCGGGTGCCTGACTTGTGTGGGTCCTGGTGGCCTGGGAGTGAGGCTTTACACGGGGTCAGACACGAAGTTAGGATTACACTGGTCCCAGAGGTGGGGTCGGAGGACTGGTCCACCGAGTCCGGGTCTCGGTAGGGGAGGGTGCTCCTGAGTGGGGTGGAGGAAGACCCGGAGGGTAGGAGGTTAGACAAAGGGCAAGTCGTCGGGTTCCTGGGAGTTTAGACTGGACACGAAAGGGTGCCCGGAGCCCTTTCTGGGTCCGGGGGGTCTAACCCTAAGGTCACGGAAGTCCGGGACCGGAGACGACGGGTGGTGGGGCCGAGTCGGAGCGCCAGGGGTGGTGGGTAGGTGGTCGAAGGTCTAGTGGAGAGGGCGGGGTGGCGGGGAGGGTGGGTCCGAAAGAAGGACCCAGGGTCGGAGGCGACGGGTGGGACGCGAGGTGGACTTAGACTGACGCAGGGAGAGATGAGTGTCGAGAAGGCACCGAGGGGTCTCACGTGTCTTGTGTGTTTTTTCTTGTTTCAGAAAAGGTGGTCTCTTCCGGGGTGCATTCAGTTCTCCGTGGATCTTTCGGGAGTTCTTTCCGATTATTTAGTGTGTAGTCGGTGGTGGGTGGAGGGGTCCAGGAGGAGGGGCTGCGGGTGGGAGACGGTCTGAAGACGACGAGTCCGGAGGTGGGAGTTATGGAAAAAACATGACCTCAAGAGGGACAAGAGATTCCAGAGTCGACTTGGTTGCGGAGGAGGTCCTTCGGAAGGACTGGGGTCTCCGACGTGACCCACGACACACGGGGCAGTAGTTGAGAGGGGTGTGGATGTCCGCGATTAAGTCGTGTGGTCGGGTCGTAGACCGACAGGTGACTTCCATGTTACTTATTTGGGTTCAGAGCCCTCCCCTGTACACATATGGATACCGCCTAAGTACGATTAATACCGTCTTTAGTTGTGTTGTAATATTTCATTAGTAGGAGGCTAAGTTTTATTTATTCATTTATTCTCTGTGGTGTTCTCAAGCGAGAAAAGGAGACGGTGTACTCCTGTGCGGTTCTACCGTCGGTAGTCACCGGTCCTTCAGTCGTGGGTGGTCCCTGGTCAGGACACCTACGGGGCTCGCACCCGAAGAGTCGGGACTCTGGACCCTCTTTCATTTCCAGACGGGCAGTTCGCTTGTTTCTCTTTGTTAGAGGGGTTCTCTAGGGGTCGGGTCCTGGTTTGTGTCGGTGTCTTTGTTAAGGTCTCAGACAAGTGTGGTGGTCAGAAGGAGACTCATACAAGATTCGAAGTCTGAGATAGGACCACGTAGTGATTCTGTGTCGAGGACGGAAGTCCTTCCAGCGTAAGGTCGCCCTCCGTCTGCTATGTGTTCTGTGTTCCAGACTACCACCGTTTCTTTGTGCTTGTCCTCTTTCCTCCTGTCCCTGCCCCCGACGTGATCGGTGTGCCATACCCTCTGTGCGCTCGGTTGGGGACTCAATTGGCCCCGCCCCCACTGTGTAATTCCTTGACTAAGGTCCGTCTCCTTGTCGTTCACGTTTCGGGACTCCTGACCCTTCCTCGAGGCCCTCGCGCCCCTTCGCGGGTCTCCGACCGGGTCACTCCTCGACTCTGTTCCTCTTGTGAGTCCCGGACCTCCGTCCACACGGCCCCTCAAGCCTTAAGGAGGAGGTTGTGTCCCCGGTTGTGGTATGAAAGAGGTCCACACTCGAGACAAGTCTTATCCCGACCCAAGGGTTAGACCCGACCCTACCTCTTGGGTCCCCGGTTTCCTTCTCGCCTACATGTTCGTTTCTGTCTTTGGGGTGCAGGTGAGCGTCGGGAGGGGCGTAGAGGGGAGGGGTGTGGGAGGGACCGGGTCGTTGAAGGGGAGAGTCTCGACGACACTCGTCGTGGGGACACGTGTCTCCGAGCCGGGTGACGGACCTGGGGTCACTTTTGCGTTTGTGCACCGACGGAGTTAGTCTGTCTGTCTGTCTGTACTTCCGCCGGTCCACACCGGCTTTAACGTCTTAGGTTCTCGAGCACGGTCGGCCCACCGGAACTCGGGCTCCCGCGCGGAGGTCAGAGGGGACTAGCGAGGGCGGGGGGTATTGGGGTCTCCCGGTACGGGCACGGGTCCCTGTCGTCTGCGACTGTGTTCCCTCCGAAATGGAACCCAGAGGGTCGACCGACGACGAGCCGTGTGATCTCGGTGAACAATGCAAGAGTGAAGTCGTTGATTCGTCGGTCGTCGTCGGTCCCGTCCCCCTCCTGGACCTCTCGGGGACGTAGGACGGACCTAGGACGGGCAGGAGGGTGCCTCCCACCGCGGAGACGACTCCACAGACTGCGTCAGGGCACCACTACTTTGTGGTCGTGGCGTCGGTTCTTCTACCGGACGAGGGACCCCTCGACTGTGGGTCGTGCGTTCCCGGACGACCCGGCACCGGACGCCCGGGGGTTGAGGTGAGTGACGACGGACCCCACAGACCCGAAGTGAGCCGACTCTCAGACCCATCCTCGACCTCGACACCTAATCTCCGTTCGGTGGACCCTCCGTTCCACTTTTCTCGTGCCCGTGGAGTGTCCTCCCTTGTGTGTGTGTTGCCTCCTGACACACGTTATAGGAATCAAGGTCCCTTTACGTGTAGCTTTGGTAGGTGGACCTACCGATTTTTAAGTTTTTGACTGTGGTGGTTCTTACACCAGTTCTTGCATTCTCCCGAACCCCCGATCCCCCAAGGGACCACCGAGTCTCCATTTCTTAGGTGGACGGTTGCGTCCTCTGTACCCAAGTTAAGGACCATGACTTTCTGGGGTGTACGACGCCTCGTTGATTCGGACACGTGGTGTTGATGACTCGCGGGATCTCGGGCACGAGGTGCTGTTCTCTTCGGTGACCTTGTTCTTCGGGCACGTGGAGTCACTGCTAATCGGGGACGAGCGGCGTTGTCTCCTTTCGGACATGTCGTTACTTCTGAGTTGTGACGGTTTTTATTTATTTACTTATTCAATTATGTTAATTTTTTTTTATTTTCTTACAGAAGTTCCCCCTGAAGGAACCACCAGGCCACGAATTCCTAGTCGGAAGGTTATACCCCCTACACTCAAGTTGGGGGCCAGTTCCTTGATTCTAGGGTGCACGGTTCCCCGTTAACTCGGACACGTGGTTTTACTTTCTAGTGCGTACTACGTTGATTCTGGGCTGTGTCGGTTTATTTGTCTAAAAAAAAAATTAGTTATTCATTTTTGACAATTGTCTTACATTTCCTTAACGATGACCACCCTCATATTTTGTCAAGGTGGTGATACCTTTTGACAAACCGTCATTCTTAATTTCGAGTTGTATAGGGATGGGGTACTGGGTCGTTAAGGTGCCGGGAGGTTGTCTTTACCCACATAAACAAATGATTTGCTGCACATGATCTAACAGGTGTCGTCGTTGTAAGAGTCATTGGAGTTCTGACCTTTGTCTGGTCCACAGGTGGGTGTCCTCTTACCTATTTGTTTGATTCCATTTAAGTATCTCGAGTTCCGGTGAGTCGTTCTTTCTCCTGGGCTGAGGACTTCGGATGTTGTCCTACTTCGCACTCTTGAAGTGGACCTCACTTTCTTCGGTCTACGCCTTGCTGGGTGGCTCCTGCTCGGGTGTCTGACGTTCGAGCTTTGTCCGTTGTCCTGTGCTGAACAAAGAGTGGTCACTTTGACACGTCTTCTAGGTCCTTCGTTTATAGGTGTCCAGTCCTCGCGACAATGGAAGCCCTCACTGTCTCCTCCCCCCAAAGACCCTCGACTGTTACAACAACACTAATCTCTCGTAATGAAAATGTCAATAAACAGTATGACATACCAAATTTTGTACAACTTCTATAGAAAGACATAAAATACTGCTTTATTGTTGTTGTTTTTTTCTTGGACCCAAACCCTCGGACCTGCCATTGTCCTTCAATTTGAGTCCGGAGGATCGGAGGCCCCGGGGGAGAGTGGGGTCCGATCGAGCGGACCTCAAAGTGGTGTTCCGGTCAGCGACTACTTATTCCTTCTCCTGAGATCCCAGACCTAAAGTTGGGGTCCGAGACGACGAGGAACCGGGAAGACTCGGAATCACGAGGGTAGACGTGTTACTAGGTCGGTCTCCTTCCTGGACGTGGGACTTCCCATCCCGAGCTCAAACCCACTCAGAAAAATTGTGTCTTCTTTCGACTTGCCCTTACTTTTAGTGGGGGACGACGCCAGTCGAGAGTCGTCCTTTCTCTCTCCACTGACCTCTGTCCAGGGACTTCCCTGAGACTGACGTGATCGTCCCGAACTAAAAATTCAGTTTATGGACGATTTATGGACCATTTATAGTGACTGCGTAAGGTGTCATACAGAGTTTGCGAGAGGAGGTAAGAAAAAAATTAAAGTCCGGAATAAAGACGGACAGACGGAGCATCCAGAATAAAGAGTTACCAAAGGTTTGACGGAGGCTCAAAGTCGAGTGGGACGACCACAGTACAGGCAATCTCCGCTAAATGTCCTACTGCGTCCCACCGCCTATTGTTCCGCCCCCTCTCTCCGACAGCGCAGGATGGACCGTCGGTAGCCTTTCCCAACCCGGGACCTTTCCAAGGAAGGTCTGGAGGAAGGAGTTTACATTTTAGTCCCAGCGACACCAAGGACGGTGATCCCCCTGACACACCGGATCCACTCGAGTCACGAAGACAGGAGGGAGAGAATGTGAGGTCCTACGAACTGGTGACCCAGTCTCCTTTGACGAGAGGGGGTTTGGGACGGTACAGGGGTGGAGTGGATCTAACTTTCTTCGGTTTCAGGAAGGTCCTCGGGGTCTTGGGATAAGACGTAGTGGAGGAGAAGTGAGAAGGCTTGTGAGGTGTCGTGACCACGGAGGCTGTGTGGTCTCCGAGGGGGTTGGACGCGAGGGCCGGGGCTGGAGTCCTGGGAACGTGTACGATGGGGAAGTCACTCGTGTCAGAGGTTCAGGGACCCCCGGGGCGGACCGAAGAAGTCGGAGACGAGTGCACAGAGGAGGACACGCTTCAGTGAGACAGGGGGTGCCAGTTCTCACATGGACGATGGAAGTGTCTTCATTTCGTGAATAGCGGTGACTGTGATGACGTGTGCAAGTGGACAAGTGTTCAAATGACAGCTGGAGCGAGGTGACACTGCAGTCGTGCCGCTCCCGTCCCGAGGTCGGACGAGCCCGTGACGACCCAGGAGTCGTAGAGGGTGTCGCGACCCAGGTGTCACCCGTGAGTCATTGATAGACACCTTACTTACACACCTTCTCCCCTCGGGACACGGGTCTTGTACGAGTCTTAGTCAATTTAAGGAAAGGGACGGTGAGCAGAAAAAGAGAGTAGAGGAGAGGGACTGGACGAAAGATGTGGTCTGTCGTGTCTACCCTGCTCTCCCTCCGTCTCCGCGACGTAGGGGACCTCGACGTCTGTCACTCCTCCCCCGCGGAAGGACTGTGGGACTAGGGGGCCCTCGGACAGTGGGTGGGACGTTGGACGCGGAATGGATGAGGGTCCTCCTCAACGAGCCCTCCCTTTAAGTTATCCGTGGGTAGTAAGCTGTCCGTCGAAGACGGCCACCCTTAGACCCTTCCGTTTTGTTGAGGGAGTGAGTGGTGGACGTCGAGGCCCTTGGCCACGGCACAAGACACTATTTCGTCTTTTGCGTGTACAGGAGTCTCGTTAAGGAGAGTGTGTCTAGCGAACACACCCACGTGTCTCCAAGAGTCCACCTCGAAGAGTTGCAGTCGTGGTCCCTGTAAATCTATTAAGAACAGAACCCCGACAGGACTCTTGACCTCCCCCAAACGTCGTAGGACCAGAGACGAACGATTTTTTGGTCGTCGTACTGGAGGGGTTCTCAAGACTGGTAGTTTATGCAGAAGTCTATACTGGGTCACAGGGAACCCCCGGTTCGGTTTTCCACTCTTACGACAAGACTCCTATAACAACGACCTTATCACTTTGGGTCCCTCGTCAGATTTACGGGTGTTGTTCCCAGACCATAGTAGGGTTGCCGACTGTAATACGGTCATGATTCTTCGCAGTTGCGGATGTGTCGTGAACCGTGTGCAGTCCGTGTGGATTCACAAAACATGTACGGTTAAGTTGAGAGTGTCTTTGGGATACACCGTCCATGAGAAATCGACTCCCGAAAAAAAAATTAAAAGAACATATTAATGTAACTTTAACAAAACAAAAAACCGGTGGGGCGTACCGAATGTCCTAGAATCAAAGGGTTGGTCCTTGACTTGGGGCCGAGACGTCACTTTCTCGTTGCATGATTGGTGATCTGGAGGTCCCTTATGGGTGTCGGGTGAATAGGAGAGGTGAGTCTCACTTTACTGACCGGGGTCGTGGACTAGTCCTTCATGCCTCGACCCGACCCGGGTGTGTCGTGGTGCACCGACCACCTCAGTAACGACAAGTCAGCGAGTCAACGCAGGCTGAGAAACGCTGGGGTACGTGATGTCGTGCGGTCCGAAGGGCCAGGAAGTGGTAGAGGGCCTCGAACGAGTTTGAGCCCAGGTGACTCAGTCACTACGGTAGGTTGGTAGAGTTGGACAGCGGGAGAAGAAGCGAACGGGAGTTCGAAAAGGTCGTAGTCAGAAAAGGTTTGTCAGGCGAGAAGTGTAGTCCACTAGTTTCGTGACCTCGAAGTCGAAGTCGGGAAAGTTAGTTACAAGTCCGACCACCGCAACCCTCCGGACCTAAGTCCAGGGACGCGGAGTCGAAGATCGGAGGGGTTCAGAGTCGAGGTAAGAGACACGTCACTCCTGTCGTCACGGAGGTAATGTCCGAGGACACACCCTTCCCGGGTCGTGTCGTGGGGTAGGAGGTGCTCCCAGGCGGGGTTGTCTTGTGTTGGTCCGTAGGGTGTACGCTCTGGGTTGGAGCTGCACTCCCCGCCTGTGACGGACGGTCGTAAGTCGCGCGAGGACGTGGACTAGGGAAAGACGTCGTGTTTGCACGGGGGTGGTGTAGTGGAGTTGAGCCTGGACGAAGAGAAAAGTGCTCGACTGCAATGACTCTAGCTACCCGTAGTGTGCTGGGTGCGTATTGAAGTAAACGTCGTAAGAACCGTCCTTTCGTCAATATGCTAGTTGTTGTCCAGAATGCCCCTTATCAGAAAGTGTCCTCCCATCCTCCAGGTGCCATTTGCAGTGCAAGTCTCTTCCTTGACACGGCTTCTCGGTTGTCCCCGTCTTGTTGCCCTCGTCCTCACTGCCACCGGAACCCTTGGTTTACGTGGAGTTGGAGCCGAGGAGGTGGACGGTGCACTGGAACCCGTCCACGAGGGGATCGAGGTGGTCAAAGCAGTAAACTCCAATCTGTTGTTTCGGGGTCCCAACGACACTCCTAACTTACTCAAGTAGGGGCACTCCAGGAAGTTGGTCACGGGCCCTGTCGCTGGCGTGTCGTGGACAGAGGACAGTAGGGAGGGGGACTTTCGCCTCTGCGCCCGTGTGCTGTGCGAAGACGCGGCACTTGGAGATGGATGTGGCGGAGCACCATTCGTCCGCTGCGACTTCCGTGGAAAGAGAGAACTAGAGGTGTACGAGGGGTATCGGCGGGGTAGACAGATGAACCTCGTCCGTCCTGACTTCTGTCCGACTTCTATACCCACCCGACGTGCATTGTGACCCTGTTCTTATCCGTGGTCTCGTCCGAAGGAAGACAGGGGACGGTTGGACCCGGAATCTCGTGGGTGTCTTTGGTACGGTTTACAAACTCAGACGGACCGGTGTCTGGGCTTTGTGCGACTCTCGTGGTGCGACGTCGGTCAAGTCGAGTCAGTGAGTCCGCACAGGCTGAGAAACGCTGGGGTGTCTGAGGGCCTCAAGTGCGTTTGAGTGCAGGTCACTCAGCCACTACGGTGGGTTGGTAGAGTAGGAGACAGCAGGGGAAGAGGAGGGCGGAAGTTAGAACGAATCGTAGTCCCAGAAAAGTCTACTCAGTCGAGAAGTGTAGTCCACCGGTTTCATTACCTCAAAGTCGAAGTTGTAGTCAGGAAGGTTACTTATAAGTCCTGACTAAAGGAAATCCTACCTGACCAACCCAGAGGAACGTCAGGTTCCCTGAGAGTTCTCAGAAGAGGTTGTGTCAAGTTTTGGTTGTTAAGAAGCCGCGAGTCGAAAGAAATGTCAGGTTGGGAGTGTAGGTATGTACTGATGACCTTTTTGGTATCGAAACTGATCTGTCTGGAAACAACCGTTTTATTATAGAGACGAAAAATTATACGACAGATCCAACCAGTATCAAAAAGAAGGTTCCTCACTCGCAGAAAATTAAAGTGCCGACGTCAGTGGTAGACGTCGGTCTCCTTGGGACTTTGAGTCGTGTCGAGACCCTAGTGTAGTGTCTGGGAATACTTCCGGTGTTCCCGGGTGGACTCCTTCAGGGACGGACGAGAGGTCGGAGTGACCAGTCATATGAGGGGGGTGGTTGAAGGGGGAAATGAGGAACGAGAGAGGGGTGTAGGTAGGGTCCCGGAAACGTGTACGATCAAGAGACCGACTTGTGTCACGACCGGGTAGAAGTGCACGATTTGGGAACATAAGAGTCCCTTCGGACAGGACTGACGGGGGCCGGGTGCTCGGTGTCCGGAGGACTCGCGTCGACAGGACAGACGAGTGTCGCGAGTGGAGATGACACGAGTCCGTGAGGATATTCAGAGGTACTTGTCACGGAGGGGGTTCTGATCCCCGGAACATTCTGTCCCTGTCCCAACCGGGACTAGGTGTGGCACAGGGGTCGGGGTGGATCGGTCCCGGTCCGGGTCTCGAAAGTAATTAAGTCCTACCGCACCGTTTGTCTTGGTGTCGGAACCTCGAGGCTCAAGACGGTTCATTTCCACTTTGTTTTTTAGGACGGAGGTGAGTAAGGTGTTTATACCGCAGGCACGACCCAGTCGTGACAAGACCAGGGGCCCTCCGCCGTCTCTGGTTTTGTCGTGAGGGACGGGGTCCCCTTAAATGTCCCCCCTCCCCCCTGCCCCCTCCTCTCGTCTGCCCGTAATTTTGTGTTTGTTCAATTTGTTTGTCCACTCGATGTGTCATGTCGTCCTAACCTGTTTGTGACACCTCTTTCCGTATGTCTCCTGATCCACACACCCTTGCCCCGTTCAAAGGCTAAAACATTTGCCACCACTCGTCCCGAGTGACTGCGCCACGTTAGACTCGTCTTTAGACTTTCTCTCCGCCGTCGAAGTACCTCTGGGTCCCCTCCCGCCAGGTCCGGCTCCCTTCTTGTCGTGCTTCCACACCTGACATACTCTGTGTCGGTCCTCCGCCAGTCCCCCCTCGTTCCGTGGTGTACCGATGTCTCTTTCGGCCCCTGGACCGACCCGTCCCGGACCGTCCGGTGATGTGCCCGACACCGATCCTTAAGAGGTCGTCCTGACACCAATCCTGAGCCACGAGAGTGACGTCCCCGGGCCCAAGTTAGGGACCAGCCTCTTGATTCTAGAGTCCATGGTGCGCCGTACCGGTTTTTTTCTTTGTTTTTTTCTGGGGTGTCACCCGACACCGATAAAGGACCCCTCCCTGCCCTTGACGGTCGTACTTCTCCCTCGTCACATACCTCGGGGCCGGGGTCGCTCCGGCCTCGGCAGGGGTCCTCTTCGTGACGTGCGACCGGACTGAGAGGACGGCGGACGAAGGGAACCCCTGGTTTCCTGGGTGTGGAGTGTCTACCCCTTGACTCCTGTCCTCCGACGTGTCCTCCGGTGTCGACTGCCCACCCGAGTGTCGTGGGGTCGGGCTCGGAGACGTGGAGGGAGAAGGGAGCGAGGGTCCTTTGGTTCGGGGTGACTGGGGTCGGTCGGGAGGGAATGGCGGGACCTACGGGACGCCTTGACCCGGCGGGGACTGTGTGTGTTCGTGCAGACGCGCGCGCGTGTGTGTCGGGGCTCTCAGACCGACTCCCCGAGGAGGGAGTGTCTGTGACGAGGTGTAGCGGTAGAAGGTGGACGGCGGGGTCGGTGCTCGACTCCCCCGACGACCACCACATTCAGGGGTGGGATAGGGATTCCCGTGGAACCTCGTTTCTGTGTACCAGGACTCGTCCCGGTCGCCCGTGTCCACGACTCACGAGTGTCGTCCGGTCCGGACCTACGCACACTGTTAGGACGGACACTGGGCCGCTCCATCTACGAGACTGATGGGCAAGAAGACTTCTTCTTTGTCTAGGTCGCTCTTATTTGACACACGGGTTCTGACATTGCCGTCCGTCTACGTCTGTTCTCTTAAAAGACATTACTACGTTCGCACCGATGATCCCGATCGGGTTGACTTCTTGATTTAAGAGGGAAATTAACATTAATGAATTTTAAATTTATCGGGGAGCACCGGTCACCGGTCGTGTCACCTCCACGTCGTGGTCCTCGGACTTCCGTCCCCACGCCCAGCCCCACTCGTGGGCCCCGAGCTAGTAGGGTCGGACGGCTCCTCGGTGAGGTGCGATGTGGCAGGGAGGGGCCGGGAATGGGACTGGGTGAGTGGGGTCCCACTCTGGGTGTGGGTGTGGACGAGGACAAACTAAGTTTAGGGCTGGTGGTGAAGGTCCGACGTTCCCTGCGAAAAGACTTGCAGTCGTAAGAACAGATGTTTTGACCTAGGACTGTGGTTGGACTGGATCGTAAATAAAACAATAAAGTTTTCTACGGTAAAAACTGTTGGGTCCCAACAGCACCCCTGGGGTGTTCTGAACGACGTTCGTGTCAACTGTCACTCCGGTCACGAGACCTTCTGTTCGTCGTCAATGTGGTGCCGCTTGAGAAGATTCGGTTCCGGTCGGACTCGGAGTCAATCGGTCTCGATACCACCTTCACCGTCGATACAATTATGATAATGATCGTCCAATTTTCCTGAGTGGGTCTACTAAGTACTGTACGGGTATAATTGAAAAGTTTTCATGGTCGATGTACTTTTGTGTGTCGACTTTTTTCGTCTGTTGGACGTCTGTGGTGGGGTTTTGGGCTCGAGTCGTGGGGAGTGGCCGTGTGGGGGGGTGATCCAGAAACCTGCGGTCAAACTCTTCGTGCTGGGATCCCTTGGGGTCCGGACGGGTTTACTGGGCCCAGACGGTGGGAGGAGAGGAGGAGGGCGTCGAGGTCGTGGCGCCGGAGGAGAGTCCCAGTGGCGTAGTGCCGAGAGGGTGGAGTCCCGGAAAGGGTGTGAGATGGGACGGCCGGACCTACGGAGCGGAGTCCTCCAGCGGGGTTCCGGGAAGGGCGGTCCGGGAAGGGTCGGGAAGGTCGGCCCAGAGACGGGGGAGGGGGCCCCGCGAGTGTCCCGCGTGAGGGAGAGACACAGGCGGAGATCTGGTCCGCGACGAGGGACCACCGGTCTCGACGTGTCCGGTGTTTCGCTCTGTGGGTCGCTCTCTTCCCCGTGTGTTGGTTGGTCTGTGTCGGTGCCCGACCGAGGTGTCGGTGAGTCGTTAGTGTGAGGTTCCGTCCCTATCCCCTGGGGAGTGGGGAAGGGGGCCGGAGACAGTCCCCCTCCTACCCCGACCGGTTCCAGTTCCGAGGTACCCGGAATCGCCTATCTCTGTCCTTCGGCGTACGGCAGAGGGTTCGTCTGTAGCGTACCTAGATTGAGTCAGTAAAGGTCCTGTTGACTCCGAACGAAACACAGTCGACAGATCTTCCTCTCTTTCGTTTCTTTTCTAGAAATCTGGTTGTCCTTGTTAGGGTCTTTGTCACCGGTACCGCAACCAGTGTTCGTCTTCTCGGTCAGAGTTTTTCCGCCTGAACTGGGGTCTATCTCGACCCAAGTCTAAAGTGTAGACAGTGGATGATTTTGAAAATTAAAACCCATTCGGGAAGGTTCGGAAGCAGACCCCTCTTCTCGGTGGAGTTCGAGGGTCCGAGACGACCCCTCGTCACGGACCGTCTCTCTCGGGCGAGACGGTCAAGAGTTGTTGGTGTGCCGGAGGATACGTCGTGACACGTGAAGTTAAAGGGTGGGTGTTTTACCCCCCTGACGACGGACGGAGTGTCCGACGACACAGACTCCCTCGTGTACGTCTCACGAGTCTCGGAGACGACCCACTGCCCACACCACTTATAAGGACAGGCCACTGACCGGACGGTGGGGAAGGGACGGTTGGGGCTCCGGGTCCGACCGTCGTAGGTCTCGGGGAAGAGGTGAGTGTCCATGAGTCGGACTGTTAGAGGTCGTTATCGTCGAGCCTAGACGGCTCGTGCAAGAGACCTGTACGATCGAGGTACCCGGGGAGGTCCCGGAGAGCCGTCCTTGTCGGGGGAAAGTCTCTCTACTTTACTCCGGGGTCCCGATGTTCCGTTGGCTCTCTCCTCGGTCCTCGTCCCAAGTGTGGGTCCAACCGACGGGGGTCAGGCTTGAGGATGTGTTATTGGGTGTCTACTACTTGTGGGACTCTGACCCGATCTTTCCGGCCCCCACCCCCACCCCCACCTTCCCTCCGTTCCCTCACCGTCCGTGGGGTCGGACAAGCCTTTTCCCGGGTGTTCCACCGTTTCGTTCCGTCGGAGCCTAAAGACCGGAGTGGGAATCTTTGTTGTAGACGTCTCCGCGAAGGACCCGTCCTGTCGAACCGGACTCCTTGAAGGACGCCCTTGGACACTGTACGTCCGAGGGGAACCGGTCGGACCGAGTGACAGGGGGTAAGGGCGTGGGTCCCGTCGGTCCGGAGCTACACCCGTCCGCGGCTCCCCACGGCTCGAGCCCCGGTCCGACTCGAGGGTGGGGTCGAGGGAGTGAGGGAGGGAGGACCAGGACGAGGGTCCCGGTAGAGGGGTTCGACCCGGAGAACGACGAACCGACCAACAGGTCTCCTCGGACGGTGCCTTGGTGGGGTGACACGTCGGGTCTCCGGACCACCGACTGTCAGAAGGTGACTTTCGAGAATCCTTCAACTTCTCTCCGGATCCCTCCCCACCCACAGGGACCTTAGGGACCTCTGAACCTCTAGTTGACGGTTTCTGCGAGGGAAGGTTAGGGGGAAGGGTTCCTTGGCCTCCGGGTTCCTACAGACGAGACTCCCCGAGACGAGGAAAGTCCTTCTGAGGTCTCGGACGCTTTTAGTTCTCGGTCCGAGGACGAATGGTGTGATTGGGAACTTAAGGTCCGAGTCCACACCCCAATCTCTAGCGGGAGTGGGGACCAATAGTTCGTGGGAGGACCCGACCCCCCCTCCTCCCGGAACCCTCGGTGAGACGGGTTTATGTTTCGGCCAGTCACAACCCCCTTGGTCGTACCCAATGACCCCGAGAGGTCCGGAGTCAAGAGTGAGGACCCTCCACCCTTTCATTTCAGTGAGTCAGCACAGACTGAGAAACTCTGGGGTGCCTGATATCGGATGGTCCGAGGAGGCAGGTACCCTAAAAAGTCCGTTCTTATGACCTCACCCAACGGTAAAGGAAGAGGTCCTCTAGAAGTCTGGGTCCCTGACTTGGACCCAGAGGACGTAACATCCGTCTGTGAAACGGTAGACTCGGTGGTTCCTTCAGGTTCCCTCCACCCCTGGTCTCGGTTGGGGAGGAGCCAGACTCCCTGGAAGTGAGTACGTGTAGGAGGGTACCCGAGAAGTGACGCCGTGGAGGGGACCCTCCGGAAGAGTCCAGTAAGGTCGATTTTGTAATCCAGGGGTACGGGAGAAAGGGGACTCGAGGTAAGTAAGGTGACTCTCGAGACCCCTTCGACTAGTTAAACTTTGTAATTAGTGTTAGACTAAGGATAGTGACCGAACGAACGACCCTTGGACGGAGGTGACCTTCCGTCCGGGGCGGTAGGTTCAAGATCTCGTCGTGGTCGTTACGGCGTCCGGGAGTCCGTGTATTCGCCCCTCACCTTCCGTCTTGGGCGTCCATATCAAAAATAGTCCGTAATGACAACAAGACACGACAACAAACTCTAATCGGGTCGACGACCCAACCCCTCCCCACTCGTCTTCTAGTCGGGTAACTCGGAGGGGGTACACAGGGAATTTCCCTTGTCGGTACCCGGGACCCCTTGTGCCACACTTTTGGTGTTTCCTCCGTCGCTGGTAGTTCCAGAAACGAGAAATAGTCTCTAAGATGAGTTCTCCCTTCACCCTTCGTCACGAGGTTTCAGATAGGGGCGGGGTCCCTCTTCGGACTCTTGGAGAGTCTACCGTTTTCCGTAGAAGATTGTGGGATTCAGACGGGTTCGGTGAGAAGTTCTGCCAGAGCACTCCGAGGTTCACTGGGACGGACGGGAGTCGGGGACCGGATCGGTGGGGGGACGTGAGGCGGGTCCGGAGACACGTCGAATGGACACGGAGTGGTTCGGGACAGGAAGGACGCTGAAGACGCGACACCAAGGAGTGTGGGGTTCCTACAAGGAAGAGGAGTCCAGTGGAACGGGTAGACCCTAGGCGAGTCTCCGGAAGGACCGTCGGACAGTGTGGACTAAAATTAACGACTCGGGGAGGGGAGTTAGACGGGGAACAAGTACGTAGTTCAAGTCCCAAATGGAGGGAATTGAGATGTCTCCGTCTCGGAAGTAGTTCACGGGGAGACATAGGGACCATGGACTTCTTTACGGCCCGTGTCTTGTCCACAAGCTATTTACGACCACCTAGTTGTTTTTGGAGAGCAAAGTGAGTCGTTACGGAAGTCCTAGTGACGGTGCGAAGGGCGGGGCCGGGTGTTCCGTCGGACCGGGGACTGAGGGTGTCCGTGAAGACGACGGGAGACCCAACCTCTGACGGAAACACGGAGAGCCGGAAGTTTCCCCTACAAGAGTGGACCCAACTCCATCAATGGTCGTGAGGACCCTCGATACGACCACCTCTCAGTTACTTTCGCGTATGTCGTTTTCCCAAAGGCGTCTTGGACTGTAGACCTCTCCTCGATCTTAAAGCCGGAGCCACCTCGAGACCCGTCGTTGTCACCTTCTCTTATCCCCGGACCCCCTACGTACACGGTCAGAGTGTCATACAGGGGATGGGGAATTAGGAGGTCTTGGAGTCAGAGGAGTAGACCTTTTACCTCTACGATTAAAGTCGGGACGGGAGGAGGACCCCAATGAACTATCCCGGGAAATTGGACGCTTCCTGGACGTTTTAGGGTCGTCTTTTTTATACTTAATGTTGACAACTCTACAGGACTCCCAAGTGACACACAGGTCGTGATAAGAATTCATGACCATTGTCCTTTGTAAACGACGTGCGAGTGACGATACGGACGTGCCAATGTTCACGGAAGGTGTTTAATTGGACAAATTGGAAGTGTCGTTGGATACTCCTCCCTGAGTAGGGTACTGTGTTCACTACTTTACTCGAGTCCTTCTACCTCCTGAACGAGGGTCAGTATGTCCGTGGTTCCCCATCCCGACCTGAACTTGGGCCACGAGACTTCGTGAAGTTACGTCGAGAAGTGTCTCTAATGTTTGGTCCTGTGGTCTGAGGGCCTAAGACCGATCCGGTCCGGCCCCCTGACTTAAGGTCCTGTTACGGACTTTCCCAACTCCCACCGCTCCACCCCTTCCTGTCTACGGGAGTCTGACGGTGGTCTCGTAAATACGTCACGGTCCGTGCCAAGTTCTTCGAAGAGAACCTAATTAACTACACCAGGAGTGTTTTCGGACTCCGCCTACGACGAGATTCGGGTAACGTACCTCCACTTGTGACACCGGGTTCCAGTGTGTTGGTCTTGCACTTTCGTAATCTTGCACGTGCACTCGGGTGGTGCGGTAGGAACACGTCCCTGGAGTGTGTGCCCACGGGACCATTGACAGAACACAGAGAGGACGAACAAGGGAGGGCCGAGGGTCGTCTGTCAGACGGGGGTCAATCTTCTACGGGACCGAGTTGAGTCTCCTCCTTGGTTCAAAATAGACGTTCGGGGTTTTAACGACCCGACCGACGACCGTCTCCACGAGCTCCGTCGGGATCCGGGGTTCCGACTTCCCTTCTTTTGTGGGTTCCCACGTCGACCGACCTTCGGACTCCACTGACTCGGGGTGGGGCGGTGTTCGAACCCCTGGATCACTGGCTTCTTAAGCAAGTTTGGGGTCAGACCGGGGGTTCGCAGACTGTCTGGACTCTCTTTCGTTAAGGAGGAGGCTCGGGGTTAAAAGACTGAGACTTTTTACCTGTCTTTGTGGTGTAGGTGGGGACCCAAGTTGTTTTGGTGACAAGGTCAATGTGCGTCCGTTCTCCAAGTGAGACTCCGGTTTGGTCCGGGTCCCACGTGAAGGGTCGAGATGGTGAAGGTGGAAACTCTACAGTTCGTTTAGTAAAATGAAACATCGTTCCCAGAGTCAAAGGAGTGGACATTTTACCCATAGTGTGACGACGGATCGAGTATCCTCACATATTTTACCCTTCTTGACATAGATGGGGTACCCACACAAACCTCCAAACTTACTCAAGTACACACATTTGTCGGACAGTACACGGACTGTCCAACTCTCAAGTTATTTTAAGTACTCGAGACCTTGACTAAACGATGAGACACGGAGTCAAAGGGGAAGATTTTACCTCTAGTACTGTTGTCTTGTGTTTCAAGATCCTACACTCATAGGACGTTCAATTGGGAACTCTGTGTAAGATTTGTCGCACACCGTGTGTCTTACGTGAGTTGTCCGTGACTGGAGTGTTAATAACAAAACTGATGACTACAATTAGGATAGTCCGTTTGGGAGATTTGTAATCGTCTAGTTTCCTTCTTTGGGGATCACGTCTCTTTAAGATGTATCGTCAGTGGTACCGGAGTGTCTTCGAGTCCCTGGTAAGAGAGGTCGTTGGTGTTGGGTACCTTCGGTCAGTCGAACCTCCGACTGCCACACCTGTTCTCGTTGACAGACGGACGAAGGTGGTGTAGTGGTCGAGTGTAATCGACCCAGTTACTCCCTAATACCGGTCGGGAGGCCCTTGAGGTCTGGATCCCGTTTCCAATACCTCGTTCGGTTCCAGTGTCCGACCGGACTCCTCGTCCCCGACAGCGGAGTACTGACCCCGCTCGACGAGGTTCGAGGGTGGGTCGTTAGTGTCACTCTTTGGTCTAAGCACCCCATCGACGGGGGTCAGGAAGTCTCGTCGGAAGGAGGGACCCAGTCACACCCGACCCCGTAGGGGTGGGCTCAGGGGAACCGGATACCTCTCTCCTTGTCGACCCTTTTGTCGCGAGCCGGAGCGACGGCGATTACCACTTCGGTTGACAATTAGCGGACCACCTCTCGTATTTGTACTACCCGCCGTCCTGACGATTGGTTCTTCTGTGTTGGTACACAGACCGGAAGACCGGTCCTACCTCCCCCGACCTGTGGTCGTGGGTGGTGGTTGGTGATAGTTGGGTCTCCAGGACTACCTACAAAAGAGACTCCTCTCATTTGTTCCAAGTTTCCGTCTGTACCTCCCGGATTACTGCGGATCCTGCGAACGACTCGGGTTCACCGAAGGTTTACGTTCCTTTTTCCACGAGGCTTAGGGTTCCTATTTCTGCAGGGGTCGGTGGGACGGAAGCCCCTCTCCACCGGGAGTTTTGTGAGGAAGGAAGGTTCAGAATTCGTCCAGCCCCCGTGTCCAGGAGTTTAGGTTTGAAGTATTGGGGAGGGGAGGGATTATACCTCGGCTTTCGAGTCTTTTGTTCACGGCAGATTCTGCGGAGGGGGGGGTGGTGGGGTGTGGGGTCGATTTTGGTGCCGTTCTTAGACGGTGTCCACAGGGCGTTTGGAATTTTATATCAAATTATTATACGTTTCCAAGATCCCATCTCTCGTCGGGGTGACTGGTAGGTCAAGGGGGCTTTCAGTTGTTCTTCAAGTTAATTTCACTACGGGGGAGGTTGAGTCACATTTGGGGTTCGAGGTGGGTGGTTTGTGTCTTCCGTCTTGGGGAAGGAGTAGCGAGCCGTAATGGCCCGAGGGTGTCACGAGGGGATTTTGTGGGGAGCCCGGGCCGAGGGGCGGGGCGCGCCAGGGAATTCTAGTGTTTGTAGGGTCGAGAGGAGGAGACTATGCCGCGCCGAGATGAAGATTCCTACGGGGGGGGTGGGGCGAGGTCCTGGAGTCACCATGTTGGGTGCCCCGCGATGGGGTCGGTGTGAACCATGTCGGGGGGAGGGGTTTCGGGGGTGGAGAGGTTTGTGCGAGATCCTTGGGAAGGGTGTCGGGGCTTATCCATGTCGGGGGAGATGGCCCACTCCGCGCGGGGGAGGTTCCGAGGCGTGGGCGAGCGGGTCGCGCGGCAGGGAGGGCCGGGTGATCGAGTTGCGGGTCGGGCGTGTGCGGCCCCCAGACGCCGGGGGTCGGGAGGTCTGCCAGCCAGGGGCCGGAAACTACACGCGGGGGACGGCGGAGTCACCATGTTGGGCGGCGGGGGCGGGGGCGTCCCGGTCAGGGTGGCGGGGGCGCGCCGGTGGGGGTGAGGCAGGGCCTTTCCCCCCCGAGTTCCTGGTGCCAGGGGCGGGCCGCCTGCGGCCACCATGCCGGGTCCCGCCGAAACGCCCCCCGCCACCCCCCAGGCCTGCGCTGGTAGCGCCTCCCCCCCCGCGCGAGCCCCTGTGCGCGACCGCGTGAGTGGACAGTGGCGGCCGGCGGGTCGGAGCGTCCGCCCCAAGAGGAAGACGGGTAGCGGTGCGACGCGAACTAGGGGGAGGAATGCAAAGGACCTCCGCCGCCGCCGCCGCCGCCGTCGCCACCGTTGCGGAAGCGCCTCGGTCCGGGTTGCCGAGCGCGCCGCGCCGGGGGGGCGGGGAAGGGGGGTCGGGGGCGAATGGCGGGGGAGGGTGGGAGACCTGCCTTTATGGCGGAAGAGGGCGGTGTTTGTCCTTGACTGCATTCCGTCCCTCGCTCCCTGGGGGTTCCTCGCGATCCCGCGTTCGCGTTCCACCGCCTCCACCGCCGAGTTCTCTTTCCGCGGACGCATGTCAGCCGTTCGAACTCAGCCGCACCCGGACTCTACACGGAGCGCGTCCGCGGTCTCCCCTTTTTAATTTTTTTCTTAACGCGTCCGAGTCATCCGGAGACTGCTGACGACAGGGATCTCCGACCGTCCGCCGACACTATAACGGGCCGTAGGGGACCAGGAATAAATGTATGCGAAACTAGACCGAAATGAGGAAGGAGCAGACATCAGGTCCAAGGATTCGAGAATTTCTCGGGCCCTCGCCTGTAATCCGTCCCAAAGGACAAGTCATGGAGAGGAGTACCAACTCGTGTCCGAGACTTCGGCGTGTTCGGGTCGAAACGTAAAGGAACGACCACCGACACCCGTCTTCCGAACTGGCAAACGACACGGAGTCATCGGTGTCTACGTTTTACCTTTGTTAGTATCAACGCAGTGACCCGATGACCTGACAAAATGCATTTGTCTTACCAAATATATTCAATTATGTACGATACTGAGGTTTTATAATAAGGACAGACGGGTAGTATATGTAGGTTACTTTATACCCTTACATTGAACCCGGAGGTTTCCTTTAGCGGGACATTTTTATTTTGACGTGTCTAGGACCGGGAAAATAATTGATCTCATCATCTGTCGGCACTGTGTAGACCGTGGGGCCAGGGACGAGAGAGTATCCGACCCACCCCGAAGGATGGAAGACTTAAACCCAAGGTCTTTTCAATACTGGTTTGATCTATCATATAAGTTTTCGTCTCTGTAATGAAGCGGCTGATTTCAGGCAGACCAGGAATCCGATACCAAAAAGGACACCAGTACATACCTACACTCAGCCTGACACTTCTTCCGTCTCGCGGCTTCTTAACTACGAAAACTTGACACCACAACCTCTTCTGAGAACTCTCAGGGAACCTGACGTTCCTCTAGGTTGGTCAGGTAAGACTTCCTCTAGTCGGGACCCTAAAGAAACCTTCCTTATTACGATTTCGACTTTAAGGTCATGAAACCGGTGGAGCACGCTTTTCAACTGAGTAACCTTTTCTGAGTACGACCCTCCCTAACCCCCGTCCTCTTCCCCTGCTGTCTCCTACTCTACCGACCTACGATAGTGACTGAGCTACCTGCACTCAGACTCACTTGAGGTCCTCAACCACTACCTGTCCCTCCGGACCACACGACACTAAGTACCCCAGCGTTTCTCAGCCTGTGCTGACTCGCTGACTTGACTTGACTTGACTTACGGTCACCAGTACATACCTACACTCCCAACCTGATACTTCTTTCGACTCGCTGCTTCTTAACTACGAAAACTCGACACCACAACCTCTTCTGAGGACTCTCAGGGAACCAGACGTTCCTCTAGGTTGGTCAGGTAAGACTTCCTTTAGTCGGGACCCACAAGAAACCTCCCTTACTACGATTTCGACTTCGAGGTCATGAAACCGGTGAAGTATGCTTCTCGACTGAGTAACCTTTTCTGAGACTACGACCCTCCCTAACCCCCGTCCTCCTTTTCCCCTACTGTCTCCTACTCTACCGACCTACCATAGTGGCTGAGCTACCTACACTCAGACTCACTTGAGACCCTCAACCACTACCTGTCCCTCCGGACCGCACGACACTAAGTACCCCAGCGTTTCTCAACCTGTACTGACTCGCTGACTTGACTTGACTTGACTTGACTTACGGTGTATCGAAGTGTTCATACGTAATTAATCACGTATGAAGATGTTCAGACCGACCCTCAACTTTTTAGGACCCAGATGGATTCAGACGTTCTCACAAAGTCCCTAAGATGGATTCAGACGAGTTCTCTCACACACACACACACACACACACACACACACACACACATAAGTCAGTACAGAGAAACACTGGGACACACACACAAGTCAACACAGACTGAGAAACACTGGGGTACCTGACATCGAGTGGTCCGAGGAGATAGGTACCCTAAAGGATCCGTTCTTATGACCTCACCTAACGGGAAGGGAAGAGGTCCTTACCTTGGACACAGAAGACCCGGAGGACGTAACCGTCCACCTAAGAAGCAGAGGTGTGGAAGACCCTTCGGGGTTGAAGGGGTCTCCATTTGGCTTACGACCTTGGTCGGGAACGATTACCCAGAGGTCGAAACTTGAACGACGAGACACGAGGGGGAGTAGGGACCGGAAGGGGTAGTGTGGGACTGGTTACACAGGGGGTGGTGTCGGGACTGGTAAAATCAGAGAGTGACACACCATTGTCTAGACAGAGGAGGTGACGGGTCTTCCGGGGTCCTCCCTCTTCAGATCCTGATTGAATCAGTAGTGACACATGGATTGTGACGGGTCGTTTCCCGGACCGTGTCTTACCCGAAAACTCCTCATAAACAAAGTTCTTCATCAGGACCCTAAAGGGACCTGTCCTTCACCAATTCTTAGGCGAAAGGTTACGTCCCCTGAGTCCAAGTCAGAGACCAGACCCTTGATTCTAAGGTGGACGGTACTTTGTTGATTCGAGCACACGGTGTTGATCTCGCTTCGGGTGTCCGGTTTTACTTCTCGGACTCACAGCCTTCCCTTCCAGGTTCTAGGGTGTACGGTGTTCCTTCTGGGTTGTCCCGATTTATTTGTGTATTTATGAAAAATTTTCTTTTTCGATTATGTAAATTTTTTTTTAAAAAAATTCATCGAGAGACGAGATGAGATCCGAGTTCCGACGACACCGGATGGGAGAAATGAGGAGAGGTACTACTTGTCGTGTATCGGGTAAGGGGATGGAGATACAGAAGGACCTAATTGGACTTAGGGCAGGGAGGACCCTGTGTCCCACCTAGTGTTACGTGTCTCTGGAGGGACGTTCGAGGGTAAACGAACACAGACTTGAACAACCCCGTGATCATCAGTTCCCAGACACACACAGACCAGTCGCCGTAGGTTGAGAAACCCTGGGGTACCCGATATGGGACGGTCCGAAGAGAGAGGAACTCTAAGAAGTCCGTTCTTATGATCTCATCTACCGGTACGGGAGGAGGTCCCCTAGAAGGGTTGGGTCCCCAGTTTGGGTTCAGAGAACGCAGAGAACGTGACCATCCGACCAAGAAATGGTGATCACGGGGAACCCTACGGGTCATCAGTTCCCATTACGGAAGGGTTGATAAAATTATCGACCATCCTTAAGGGACCCCCAGGTCACCAATCCTAAGTCACGAAACTGATGACTTCACGTTCAAATTAGGGAAAAACCCCTTGATTCTAGGACGTTCAGTACCATGTCGGTTTCTTTGGGAGAATGTGTTTCCACATATGAATATTAGAGTACTTTGTTTTCACAGCGGTTTAGGATAAATGAGAATACATACTAGGTGAGATCCCGAAGGGGTCACCGAGTTCGTCGTTTGTTAGACGGACGTCACGTCCTCTGTGTCCCTTGTGCCCAAGTTAGGGACCCACCCCTTCTAGGGGACCTCCTCCTTTACCGTTGCGTGAAGTCATAAGAACAAACCTTTTAGGGACCACCCGGTGTCAGGTACTCCAGTGTTTCTCACCCTGTGCTGACTCGTTCGTACGTGAATACTACGTGAGACCAAAAATTAAAAACAAAAGTCACGGTAAACTCTGGGACGACTTGACTGAAAGACCGGGTGATAACCGAACACGGAACGTCAAACTTTGTTTGATCAGACCCCCACTTGTTATGCGTGACCGAAACCTTTATATCTGTCCGGGATCAAGGTTAGTACGGAGAGCACAGGAACTGTCTTAGGGAAGTGAAGAGACTCTGACGGAAAGGAGTTACGTTTTGTCATCGTTATCTTGAATGAACCGTCAACAATGTCCGATCTGAGACCCCCGGTCCCCATCCCCAACAGAAAAATTTAAATAAGTAAGTCGACACGACCCAGACGACGTCGTGAGTCTAGAAGGTAGAAGGATCCCCGTACGTTTGAGAATCAACACCGTACCCCCTAGATCAAGGGACTGGTCCCTACCTTGGACCCGAGGGACGTAACCCTCGTGTCTCAGAATCGGTGACCTGGTGGTCCCTGTAGGGGGTCCAATACAAGAACTGTGTCAGGAGGGGTTACGATAGGACAACGACAGTCGTGTCAGAACGTCCAATTCATGGTACCCGAACGAGTCCCAGGGTCGTGTTCAATCCCCACTTCCACCCTAAACTTGGGTCCGTCAGACACGAAACTTGAGTACTTTTTACCTTTCATTACCGGATGAAGACAGGGAACACATCGAAATTGTTTGGTGAATTAATGACAACCTCCCGGAGTCAGGGAGTTAAAGGTGTAGTTCCCACTGACTCCTCTTTTAAAGGATTTTGGGGTTTAACAAGAGATGGGAGATTAGATAAGACATTTGAAGGGCGGATACTGATATTTATACCCGACGTGTCCGTTGAGAAGATCCCTCTTCCCGGACCTCTCAGAGTAGACTTCGGACGAGTTTCCGGATGACTAAGTCTTTTTTACTACTTCTGAGAACGGGACTCCCTACTTCTTCCGTAGAGGAGTTTTAGAGGAGGACAGGGGTCTGTCGTCTTGAGTCAGGGAGTTCAGGTAAAGTTGGGAAGAGTCTCTGACCCGAAGACTACCACTGTCCCGTCCAACGGACCCGGTCGGTATTTTTTGGAGGATCATCCCTGAAGGGACCACCGGTCACCAATTCTTAGACGGAAGGCTACATCCCCCGCACCCAAGCTAGGGACCAGGTCCTTGATTCTAGGGTGTACGGTACCCCATTTCTTCGGGTGACGTACGACGTTGTTGACTCGGACGTGTCGTGTTGGTCTCTCTGGTACGTAACCTTGTGTCTGGGACGTACTATGTCACGTGCCGGGTTGTTTATTTATGAAAAATTTTTTCTAGGAGGACCATCGGGGTTTACCCCACTGAAGGTGAGGTGGGGTATTCTCGACCCCCCACCCCAGATACGAACCGTGACCACCTCTACCGGTAACCGTTTACATGGGAGGAACGATGTACTCATTAGTCCCCTATGTTCGTCGTTCTGAATTCTAAAGGGGGAAAGAAGTAGGATTCGTCTCGTAAAAGTCTCCTCTTTCAGGTATCATAACTAGTCTAAGAGTTTCTTCAGACCGTGACAATTTTTTTTTTTTTCAAAAAATAAATTTTCTGAAAGGGTACAATATGTCTTTACAACTTTATTATAGAAACTGAGGGGTTGGTCTTCAATGATTCGGGGTGGGATCCGTGATGACACAGCCTTTCTAGAAAAATCTCAGTAAAATTCACAAAACCGTCATCATGTCTATTCGGAGTCCCGAAGACATTTACAACCAAGGTTAAAGAAAAAATATTTTACAAAATAGAAGTTTTTAAGATTACTTTCTATGATACTTGGTACGTGTAAGTTGAAAACACAACAAAACTGGCGTGGTGTGTCATACATCCTAGAATCAAGGGGCTCATCCCTAGTTTGGGGTCAGGGGCCGTCACCTTCACGTCTCAGAATTAGTGACCTGGAGGTCCCTTCAGGGCTGTGAGTTGAAAAATTGTGTAGTCTCTAAAGGGTTTGCAGACTCCACTCCGATTTACCCGAAAAGACGTCTGGAACCCTACTTTGAAAGAGATGAGAGTCATTCCGACTTGCGGAATAACCAGACGAGACTGTGTGTGTACCGAAAAGTATAACACTTTATTTTCGACTTCTGGAGTGGTAACAGAAGTCTCTGGACACACTCGTGGGGACCGACAGACGGATTGAACTAGAGTTCGAAGAGAGCGGGAAATGGTGGTGTAGGATCTGTGTGATTGGAAAAGAGACGGGGTGGTTTTTCTGTTCGTACAAGGGTGGAGTCCCGGAAACGTGAACGACAAGGAAAATGGACCTGACCAGTGGGAGGGCCTAGGACTAGAAACGTCCTGACTGAAGACAGAAAGTCTTGAGTCAAGTTTAGAGTGGAGAAATCTCTCCGAAAGGGACCAGTGAGACTTAGGTTTTCTCGATACGACAGGGAGGAAAAGTCGTATAAACTTAAGAGATGGATCGCGAATTGTGATTTCTTCTTTTAAAAAAAATAAAACATTGAAAGAAGGGGGTTGTGACCTTGTATTTGAACGGGTACTCCCGTTTCGGAAACAGAACCCGACATAAGGGTCACAGATCTTGTAACGGATGCGTGGCCAACTCTGGACCCCTTAGTTATTTATAAACAACTGACTTACACCAAAACTAATCCTTCCAATTTCGAGACATGACCCCACTTAAAATGAAGTACAGACTCGAACAGACGAGTGTTTTTTTTAAACTTGTCTATTATTATTAGGTAATTGGAAATACCTTCTTAAGAGTATATAGTCCGTGTACGACCTTTGATATAGGTACTGGACTTATACAAGGACACCCATCTTCAGAGACATTCCGGATAAAACGTCTTCATTTGTATCCGGGTCTCTCCCTTTCGGAGCCCTTTTTATGGCGTATGGTCTTACAACACCGCGGGTCTAGGTAAGGGTTTCTACAGTCCGGTTCTGGTGTGAAAATGGGTATCGTAACCTAAAGTGTACGTGTCTAGGTCTAAACTCTGTACCGCTTTGGAGTAAAAGTTACGATTAATTTCATACACCCAAACTCAATGTATTTATAAATTTTGTATCAAAGGGTATAATAATTCTTTTTAATTCTACTACACTTATAGTGACCTAAAGAAAAATCCAGTAGTCCTTCCCTGAGTAAAGTGTCGTCGGATTGTCCTACTAAATATTTTACGATAAGTGCGACGACGGTGGTCTACCGTGGTGCACTCTACCGGTAGGGGCGGCCTTGTGTCGACAGACCGTCCGAAGTTCGGAAGGACCTCTTTCAACCTGGAAGTCCGACAATACCTTTGTAAGTGACAAACTTTCCTTTGAGACTGTACTGTGGATTTGCGTTGTGCACTAACCTTGACCTAAGACTCGGTTCCTTTTTTGTACCGTTATTGCTTGTAATGTCCCTGCCAACTACTTTGATCTTATACTTGATCCCAAGTCTATTCTTCTCGTGACATAGGAACAATTTAAAGGACCAAAGCTATCAACATGGCACGAATACTTTCTTTTACAAGAACAAGAATCCTTTATGTGTGACTTCATAACACTCCATTTCCCTGTACTACAAGTTCACTTTAACAAGTTTTGGTGTGACACACACACACACACACACACCACAGCCCCTCTTCTCTCTTACCTCGTTTGTCAACCGTTTAGACCGACTTCTCTTATATCCTTCATGAACAAGATAAGGACGATGAAACAATATTTAAATATTAATTTTATTCTCATTGAGGATTTCGAGAAAAAACACCAGTTACTCTTACAGTAATTCCCCAAGAAAGCCACCACCACGATTCCGACTACGTCTTTTAGTAGTCAAAGTCTCTGTCTACTCTTTTGGTGCGGCACGGTCCGTGACAGACCCGGGAAGTGTTCTTGACTGAGTAAACCAGGAGTGTTAATCTACGACGGTAATGAGAGTGGAATCACTTCTCCTTTGACCTCGAGTCTCTCCAACTCATTGAACGGGTTCTAGTATGTCAACGACAATTAGTTTTGTCGAGTTCGAGATTAGTATTGTCTGGTATTTCTTCCGGTTTGTTCCCCTGGAGGGACCACCAGGTCACCAATTCTAAAACCCGGAGGTTACGTCCCCCACGACCAAGTTGGTGACAAGCTACTTGATTTTAGGGTGTACGGGGAGTCACATCGACTTTTCATTTTTTTGTTTGTTCTTCCGGTGGGTTGCTGACGGTCCTATACGATACGACCACTAAGTCCTTGTTCGTGACTTAATTTGTACTCCCTCGTCCTTTCCGTCGAGATCCCCTTTTGGAACCCTGTTGCTTGCATCCAAATACACAAGTACCTGGAGACGGAGTTGGACTGTAAGTTTAGATACATTTTCAGTCGGAACTTAATACGTTCCAAATCGACTTCATTTTATCCCTTTATTTTACCGACGAACAAGACTACACGGATTTAGACAATCGACCATTGTGCCCTCCTCTTTAATTCTCACAAGGAGTTTGTTTAGACTAATATGAATTATAAATGAAAATTTATGTGTTTACCGTATTTAAGTTTGAATATTTTGTATCCACGTAAGGGAAACGGGAACGTTAAATCGTGGATCTATAAATACAAGACCTATACAAGTGCATACTCGTTTGGCACCACACGTATTCTCCACGACAAACAGTATCTTTTTCTGAGCCTTTGGTGGGTTTGCAAGTACTATTCCCTAACCAAAGTTTCCAAGTAGGTGTGTTCCCCTACGATACGTCAATCAAATTTTCCTTCGGAGAAAGGTCATTCCTGTAATTTTGTACAAATTTAGTAATCGGTAGTCCCTTCACGTTTAGTTTTCGGTGTCATTATTCTATAGTAAACTATGGGTGATCCTACCGTTACTCCTCGGTGTCCTCTGTACTCAAGCTAGGGACTCAGTCTTCTAGGGGACCTCCACCCGTACCGTTGGGTGAGGTCATAAGAACGGACCTCTTAGGGTTCCTGTCTTCTCGGACCGTCCGATGTCAGGTACCCCAACGTTTCTTAGTCTGTACTGACTCCGCTGAATCGTGCGTGTGTGTGTCCTGCCGTTATTAGCTCTTGTGTCTATTATTTCACAACCGTTCTTATGTCTCTTTAATCTTGAGAGTATGTGATGATCATCCTTTCATTTTACCATGTCGGTGAAATTTGTCAGGCCGTTAAGGATTTTACCAATTTTTATCTTAATTGAATACTAGGTTGTTAAGATGAGGATCCATATATGGCTTTTCTTAACTTTTATATGCAGATGTGTTTTAAACATGTATTTACGAGTGTCGTCGTAGTAAGCATTATCGGTTTTCCGTCTTTGTTGGTAGTTGCCTGTTTGTTTTACACGATGTAGGTATGTTGCACTATTAGAAGTAGTCATTTTTCTTTGCTTCATGACGTTGCACCTATTTGGGACTTTTGTACGATTCCCTCTCTTTAGTCTGTGTTTTTCGGTGTATAACGTACTTGGGTAAAGATATTTCATGGGGGTTCGCCGTTCAGAGACACCCGTCGGTTAATCGTCAACGGTTCCCGAACCTCACCGCCGCCTCCCCCGTCTCGTACCATCCTGAACCCCTGACTACGAATTCCCCACACCTACAAAGAAAAGTCCTATTACTTTTATGAGATTTTAATACCACACACACGCGCACGAGTCAGCGTAGACTAAGAAACCCTGCGATACTGACATCAGGGGGTCCAAAGAGACAGGTACCCTAAGAGGTCCGTTCTTATGATCTCACCCAACGACAAGGGAAGAGGTCCCCTAGAAGGGTTGGGTCCCCACCTTGGGTGTGGAGGATGTAGAGGACGTGACCGTCCGCTTAAGAAATGGTGACTCAGTGGACTCTTTGGGTTTTAATACCACTACCTGTGTGTCAAGATACTTGTTCTCAGTGACTTTATACGCGAAATTTACCCACTTAACAGAGTATACATTTAATATAGAGTTATTTTACAAAAAAATTCAAGAAATACATGACTAACGTTACCAGAGGTCCTATATTTCATAATTATTATTTTTGTTCGTTTCATATTTTGATAGTATATACGATGGTAGACTCACCCTTTTTTATATCAATACAAACATTTACTTTACAAAGACCTTCCTGTGTATTCTGGGGTCATTATGACTACCGAAGACCTCTCCTTTTGACCTACCGACTCCCTAGATCTCATTCTCTCTCTTAACAATAAAAAATTAACGAGAGTCCATGGGTCTCCCATAATTGTGTTACCCGTGGACCCACGGGTGTCGAAATTTTGGTGATGGTGTGACGACCTGGGATGCGTGTGGGGAGGTTAGTGTTAGGTAGGGTGGGGTCTTGCCCAGATGACAGGAAGTGAACCTTAAATAGTAGGGGTACGTAACCGGTGTAAATGATGTGAGAATTCATAGACATTGGTTATGTGTAATAAAACGAAAAAACCAACCACAACCGACACGTCGAACACCCTAGAGTCAAGGAACTGGTCCCTGACTTGGGTCCGGTGTCGTCACTGTCGGATCTTAGGATTGGTGGTCCGGTGGTCACTTGAGGGATAAAGCGTATAGAAATTTGATGTGTATAAGAAGACATCAAACGAAAGTGGTGAGTCACAAAACGAAATAAGTATAACTATGCGTGTTGAAATCAAAAGTAGCTTCATATTATAGGTGTGAGTTATGTATCATGGAGGTCCTAACTGCACATTAAAAAGTTCTACTAGCGAGTAGGGAGAAGAATGTTACTCTGTGACGGAAAGGACAGAACTCTCGGTGTCGGACACCAGGGAGAACTTAGACCCGTCCGATCACTGACACCGTCTTCACTTCGTTCCACTGAAGGTTACGATCCAATCTTTTCCGTTATGTGAAAGGGGACTGAGAACTCTTCTCACGTGAAACTTAGGTCGACGGTATAACATTGTTTCGGGTCCAGTGTACATCCTCGGTGTACGTCCGTAGGACCGACTGTCGGGTGCGACTCTAAAAGGGAGTCATGGTCATTACCGATTGGTGGTCTGTTGACTCCTTAAAGTTCTCCTGTGACCGGGGTCGGTTCTAGAATGTGGTTCGTGTACTCTCGGGGTTCATTGTTGTCAGATTAACTCGTATCAGTTGGGGGGGTCTTGGTGTCCTTTACTAATGACTAAATTCGGTGATTCAAAACTCCACTAGGTGATAATCCATTGATCTGATAGATCCGATGTTAGACGGGTAAGAGGTCGACTACGTATAGACCCACCAAAGATTCAAATACGATGATGTTGTCACCAGAATCCTTGTAAGACTATGAACGGGACCTACGTACACATTTAAAGAGGTCTTACCATTGACCATCTAACCACTTATACAGTAGAAGTTAATCCGATGTTGTATAGTTTGACAAAAGGTTTTACGACTACGGTTGAATGTAAGGTTGTCGTCAGATGCATGATGATGATAGGGTGTAGAAGGGGTTGTGAACTCTGAAATTAGAAAAACGGTCGGGTGACCCGTGTTCTCAGAATAACATATGTAGGAAAACATGGAAACTTAAAATACAACAAACGTACTTAATTACGTTTTATTAGACTATTTACATACGATTATTTACTGACGAAAAGACAGAATTTGTACAAAATTTATAACCCCAAGATATGATTTTGATGAAACAAAAAACCGGTGTGGTGGACAGAGAGTAATACTTCGACGGATCGGGTCCGAGTAGAGGTGTCCCCACCGATGTCCCAAGGGTCTTCGTCGTATTTGTCCGTCGGAGGTGTACACGTTTCTGGAGAATTCGGATTAATTGAATCGTTTCGTGTATGAAACATGAAGGACCGTGGACCCCCCACCAGGCGTAATGGAGAAGTGTAGGGCTAGGGGAAGGAGGTCACCGGAGGTTAATCTGCTCGGATTGACGAGAATTAAGGAAAGACCTTACCCCACTATGTACATATTCATTTAGTAGACTTCTCACGGTTCTGAAACGCCCTCTTGGAATGACCCTACGCGACAACTGGGTTGTAGTCACAAACGTGACTTCACCACAGTAACCTCAAGAAGGTTAAGTGGGGACTTGGTTTGGGTGGAAAGGGGTGTCGTCGTGAGGAACATTACTGTTCCTGACCTTTGTTGGGCTTAAGGGAAGGGATTTCCTGACCGACTCATTCGGACCGGTAATTGTACACACACGTGTAGACGCACATGACACAAGGAGACCGATATACATACGTGCGTGTACACACACACACATATGTGTGTGTCTGTCTGTGTAGAGACCTTCCCACTAGGTTCTATTACCATTGTGACCACCGGAGACTCCTCCCCCGAACCCTTCTCTGAAAAGTAACACTTTGGAAACATAGAACCGTGACATGTGATCCATATACATAAGAAAACCCAATCGGTTTTTAAAGTAAGTCCAAAAAGACACTCTACAAATACCTTTTCGGTTTACTTGAAAAACCGGTTGGGTTATGAATATGAGCTTTTACAAAGTCTCTTGGTCTCCTTTTTTATTGTGTGGGGACACCCGGTGTCGACAACCCCGGCCGAACCCTCTTAGTGGCTTCGTTTACCCACCCTGCGACCTCACCGACCCTCCGACTCCCCAGGCCGAGGTGGGACAGTCCGTCCGCCACCGTCCCACCCGTGCTGGGAGTTCCGGGTGTCGGAAGGTCTCGACGTTCACGAGGGACCCCATTCATTGCCCCATCACATGTGTGTTCGTTGAGTTCCTGTGGGCTTTGGTGAGAGGGTCCTGGGACGGGAGGGGAAATATTTCCCCCCGGGACCAAGGCTGGACGTCGACTCCGTCGTGTCCGTCCCCGACTCCCCACTCCGTGGGCGAGTGGAGGGTTGCAGTGTGGGTCCTGGCGGTGGGCGGTCGACAGACAGGGGGAGACGTGGAGATAGTCCTCGTTGTCACTGAGCTGAATGGAGTGTCGTCCATTCGAACAGTACTATTCACTGTGCAAAAATATAGTAAAATCAAGGATAATACGTAAGTCTTTAATGGGACACGAGAATTTATATCATTGACCTTGGGACGGTCCGTTGGGACCGTCAACGACTTCAATAGGTACTTCACCTTGAGTTCTTTTAGTGATCCTCCCAAAAGTTTCTTTTTTTCTTCACTTCTTGGTTGGCGTTCCTTTCACAGAGACACACACTCGCGGAGGAACACCGGGACTGTGTTTACCCGCCGGAGACCCTAGAACTGTGGTGATAGTAAACGACAGGAAGACTCCAGTCGTTGGAGTTGGTCGGGGTGCTCCCAGACCGGACCCGGGAGTGGTGCTCTCCCCCAGATACCGACGAGATAGTGACGGGGAGTATGACTTCAGACCGGGCGTGTGGCGTCCGGGTCGCGCGCCCTGGGACGGACTGCACGTCGTCGGAGGGTCGTACTGCCGCGGCTGATTGATTTTTATTTGCCTACTAGTAAATACTTCTGTTTTTGTCCAGACTTCTACCTACTGCCAATATGTTGTCATACTTATACGAATCACGGTGACTTCTCCTGTGCAATTCTTGTCAAGTTTACCAGTCACAACACAACTTTACCTTTTACCTTTTTTTACCTTTTTTTTTTTTTGGTTACCCTTTTTTTTTCCTACGGCAGATTGGAGTGGAAGTGGACGAGAGTCAAGAAGAGGATTGAGGGACTGGTGAGGAACCATTAGAGGAATAGTCTCTGATAAGAGCTCCACCCTTTTCGTGGGAGTGAGGGAGACCCAGGGGAGGAGAGAGATCCGAGAAGAGGCCGCCCATAGTGGTCCGGGCGCCGACACTTGTACGGACGCGACTCGGAAGGGGCGCCTGACGAGTGGAGAGTCGGTTGGGCCACTTTGGACTCGCGGGAGGGTGGGGTGGATCGTGATGTTTTGTCGTGCGAGGAGACCTACGACTTCAGGGGGTAGGTCCGCACTGGGTCGGGGAACAGAAGAGGGTTTAAGGTCGGGTAGACGTCCCTCTTAGGACGACGGGGAGAGCTCCGTGGGGGTTTCAGGTGGGGACGGAGAGGAGGAGTAGGGTGGTGAAGGGGGGTCCGACGGAGGGACGGAGGGAGGGTGGGCGGGCTGTTGAGGAGTGTCACCGGGGTCGTTGGAAGTATGTTCCGTTGAGTCTAGTGGTGAACAATCGGAGTTTGGGAGGGTTTGAGTTGCGAGAACCCTTTCCCAAGTTTAAGGAATCCGGGCCATGAGTGAGTGAGTCAGTGGTCGGTGCGACCAGAGAAGGCACAGGGGAGTAGGGTGAAGTCCCGGAACCGGAACGGACAAACGGGACCAACTCGGGAGAGGAGGACTTGAAGTACATTTGGTGGGACGTTCAGTGGAGGAGACTTTCCGGAAGAACGGGGTTTGTAGATCTCTCTGGGACTAGTGCCCGCGAGTCGGAAGGAAGACTGAGACTTGTCGCACTAGTGAAAGGCGAACAGAGGGACCGACCACTCCCGTCGGTACGTCTGTCCCTGCCCGGACGAACCGAGTGTCTATCTAGGGTCGGGAATCTTGTCCGGACCGTCTGTGTTCATGGTGTGTCGTCACTCTCCCACTTCTTGGGTCAGGTGTCCTCGGGTGTCGGAGTGTTACGTCGACGTTAGACCTTTTGGGGAGTGTCCGTTGGACCGTCTTTACCCCCTTTGGATACTGCTCCTCCCGTCTGTCTGTCTCCGGGACGCCCTCGGGTCTCGTCCTCCTCCACCGGGTTCACCTACTGCTGGCCCTGAATGAGGGAAGTGGAGTCTCGACCGTCCTTTTAGTGTCGGATGTCCACACGTCCCTCGACGGGTCGAGAGGTGCCCACGGGGTGGGTGAGACACGACGTACATTTTTCGTTAGGACGTTGAGTGGGACTTCCTCCCCTCCCTTTGTCAGACTTTCAGTGTTTTTATATAATTTTATCGACAAAAGAAGAGAGCCACAACCGAAGGGTGGAGGTACGGGGAATGGGCGGCGGGTGGTGTCTGAAAGTCCCTCTTTTCTCCGGGCCCGCCCACGGGACCGATGTCGGGCCCCAGACCCCTCCAGGGAGGTCGGACCCTCACTCCCGCCGATTGTCAGAGATGACCGAGCTGCGGTGGCGGCTGCTCCCGCGGCGACCCTCCGGCCTCCACGTCCTCCCAGTCCGTCCTGCGTCGCCTGTCAGCCCGGAACGGTGCCCCTGTCTTTTGTCTTTTCTTTACTTGTCTCACTTCTAGTCCTCTCTCACCCCCTCCCGTTTCGTCAACCCCCCCCCCCGTCTCCGTCCGCCCGTTCCTTCAGGGTCCCACCCCCTGTGTCTTCGGGGAGGCCCACGTGGGATAGACCCCCTGTCCCTCCGGGGTCTTACGCCCAAACTCCGTCGTCTACGACGACCCTCTCTCCTTCCCGTACCTCCCCTCCTCTTCCCAGGAACCGTAGCTCTCTCCATTTCCCCCCCAGGACGGTTCCGGTGTCAGTTCTCCGTTCTCGTCTCCTGCCCTTCCTTCCCTTCGGGGTCTCGCCGTTCCGGCCCGGTGCCGCTGGGAGAGCCTAAGTCTTGTGAGTCCACCGAGGGGCCTTTCGAGTCCGGTCGCCTTGTGGACTCCCCCGCTGTTCAGCAGGCCTTCGGCCGTCCCTCCCCATTGCACGGGAGTGACTTCTGACTACCTCGGCCCTCAGTCTTCTCCCCGGACGCGGGGCGGGCACCCGATCTTCCAGGAGGCCGGGTCAGAAAACTTATGCGAGTGCCACGGGCGCACCAGGTAGACCCGTGGGTCCGGGAGCGACCTCGACGAGGGGGCCCCGGGGTGGTCTCAGGAGAATTACCACTGGAACTGGAGTCGACTCCTGAATGAGAACCACGACCACTGGACCGACAGGACCCGGAGTCCGTGCTCCCGCCCGAACGGGTCAGAGACCTACTACGACTGAAACCTGTCCCGGAGGCCGAAGGAGAGCCCGCGGCCCGCGCTCCTCTCCCGGTCCGCGGCGTCGCACCCCCGTCGTCGCCAGCCGCGGCTCGAGCAGCGGAACCGAAACTGTCAGTCGCGTCCGACGCCCGACCGGAACCGCCCCCGCGCCGGGTCGGAGAAGTCCTGGGGCCGCATGACGTCCTGCCTCGACGACGACGACAGCAACAGTGACAGGGTTCGGTCTAGGAGCAGGCAGAGCCCGCACCGGGGGTCCGCCGACTTCTGAGGCCACCCGACACCCCCAGTGTCTGTCCTGTCCACTCGGTGGCTCGGTGAGTGGGACATTAGTGTCTCGACGGAGTAGGCACGGACCGGAGCACCCCGAGCGTGAACCCTTCGCGTGGGGAGCGACTGTGTGAACTATCATCACTCTCGGTCCTCTCCCGTTCAGGTCCCTTGACCCCCTCGGGTCTCCTCTGGTGAGGGGCGGCTTCAATCCCCTTCCGTAGGACCTCTTCCCTGGAGGTCCTACTCTGGACTCTCGACTCACCTGCACTCAGTTTATTTCTCGTCCTCCCTCTCCCCTCCACTTTCCTTTTTGACCGACGTTTCCAGATATCTCCTGGGTGTCTCTTCTCCGCTTGAACCAGTTAGTGAGGTGTTTATTAGACTCAAGGTCGAGTTATAGACCGGACATAACCCGTCACGACCCCTGAGTCACGACTGGTTCTGACCGGGACGTGGTGAGTGTCCCCCGAATGTCAGGTCGTCCCTTCTGTCTCAGTCGTAGCCTGGAGTGTGTTCATTAAGAGGTCATTACTGTCCTGACGCACGAACCCTCCCGCCCACACCCCGCCCCCGTCACCTCTCGACACCTGTCGCTTCGGAGCAGAGGAGCGACTCAAGTCCCTGTGAAAGAGACTCCGAGGCGACAAATTCGTCTCATTTCACGTGGGAGTTTCAGGGGGTCCGTACTCATTCTCAGTATAAATACCCCATGAACGGGTCGAGAAGGGTGCCGCCGTAGAAATTCGGTCCAATAGGACTCGTAATGTTAGTACGAGTACTATTCTAAATCCTTTACTCTTTTTTCGGTCTCACCCACTCGGGACCACTCGTTCGTTCCTTTCCGTCGACCGTTTGAACTGGTCGCACTTAGACTCCGCGGTAAAGTTCTGCGAGTGGTCCCTGAAGGGACCGCCAGGTCGTCTGACACGAAGGTGACGGCTCCCGCAACCAAGTTCGGGACCATCCCTTTCAAGGCACACGACGAGTCACACCGGTTTTTTTTTTTCTACGGCTGGTCCGTGGTCTGTCTGGGGTGGTGTGTCCATATGGAGTACTCAGGAGTGCTGATGGGACACTCCGTCCGTGATATGTCTCCTCCTTTGACTCCACTTTACCAGCTCCGGTACTTCGGTCCGTTACCGTCTCGTCCTAAGTACGGTCCGTTGTCCGAGTCCGACGTAGAGGATTGGTGTACGGTGCGGACCTCGGACGCTCTGGGGTTCACCTCCGTTCTTCTAGCCCGATGGAGGACCCGACCACTTTTCGGAGACTTCCCAAATGCCACCCGCTCCTCCCGTCTTCCCCGGACAGGACACCCAGCATCCGTGACGACGACACTCCCTCCCCGACCTCCCGAAAGGGACCTCGACGTGTCTGTGGTCGATCCTCCGGTGACGGGTAGGGTTGCCCTGCTCCGACGTCTGTCCTCTATCTACCACGGGAGTCTGAGTTCTGACGGACCTTGCCCCCGTACCTCGGGGGTTCTGTCCTCCTCCTACATGAAACCTCCTTCTAAGCTTCGGTCAATCCCCTGTACGACCACCCACCCCAGGGTCCTGTGACAGGTCCCCAGGTGGTCTCGGGACCCCGATCTTTAGTCCTCTCTCTAGCCCCATCGTCTGTCTGTCCCTCGGCCTGACCTTTCCATGCACTCTGTCCCACTCCCCATACGTCCTTCGTGGTCCTTACTGTGAGTCGCTTCTGGTTCGAAACTCTCAGGGGTCCCCGAGGGGGTGAAGGGTGAGTGAAATAAGGGGCAACACCATAGACGGAACCAGAGTCGCGGCTCCGCCAGTTTGTGTCTACAGGACACCTCTGGACCCTCCCTTCACTCCAACAATCGGATGCGGACCCCCCACCGGGGACGTCCGGATTCGGCCCGACTCGTGACTTGTCTGTCCCTCCCCAGTAGTACCGGTCGGGTCTGGGGTCCTTCGAGACCAGGTTCGTCCGCGTGTGACCTGCCTCAGTCCAAAATACAGATACAACAGGCGATTGTGACTGGAATTGGGGGTGTGAAGACCAGTTACAGTTTACACTCTTCCTAGTTGATTTTACCTGTGAAGGTCAGGAGTGAAGAACCATGGTTAAGTCATTCACATACACGTCCTTCTCAAGAGTTAGGGATGACGAAGGAAGGGGAGAAAACCCCCGGAACCCGGAGATTCTCTTAGTCTATTCACCATTATGGGAGGGATTTATTGTCAAACTTCTCGGTAGTTGTCTTCTTACAAATGATCTAATGCTATGTCTTCATAATACCTTTGTGACTTGTCGGTAGTTTTTCTTACTTCGTCTAGGTACACGTGATTGCACTTTTCTCGAGTTATTTTGGAATATGTTGTTATGTACGTCCTACTCTGATAAACACGAATTTTTCTTTTTTTTTTCGGCTCTACGTACATTTGTGTGTCTGTCTACAGACCTTTCCAAGCGTTATGTACACCCTATGTTCAAACAAAAATGACGGAGACGTAGGTGACTTATAAAAAGGCACTCTTATATGTATTACAAGACTGTCTTACGTCCCGAAGTCGTCCTCATTTTTTAGGTGGACGGTCACGTCCTCTGTCTTCTGTGCTCCCAAGCTAAGGACCCAGTCTTTCTAGGGGACCTCTTCCTTTACCGTTAGTCGAGGTCATAAGAACGGACCTTTTAAAGTCCCTGTCTCCTCGGACCACCCGGTGTCAGGTACCCCAGCGTTCCTCAGTCTGTGTTGACTCGTGTTTTCCTTGCGAATTTCTTCTCGTAGGAGTATGGCGGTCTATTTGAGGTCGAGACCTGACTTAGAGTCGGACTGGGGAGACCGAGTGGCGCTACCAAGGATGACAAACCCCGTGACAGGAGTCGGTCCGTGCCAGTGACTGAATCGTCCGTCTGGTCGTGACCTAGGCACGGTGGCAGGGGGCCCCCTCTCTGCGGGCGACTCCGTGGTTCCTAGGGACGATACGATTGACGTCCTGTTCTTCCGTCTCCACCACTACGCGGGGAGAGATGATACCGGTGGTAACGACAGGGACCCAGGTTTCGGGGGACCTAGGGGTAGGGGACCTAGGACGAAAACCCGGTTGTGGACATCTTGCACTGGTTGGGACGTTCTGTGTCGTTTTCCCTTTGTGTCAGAGACGGGGAGGGGTCCGGTCATGGAAAACGACGGACGACGACGAGGTCCTAGAAGGCCCAGGCGCCCCATCATGGAAACCCGTACAACTATTACATGAAGGGGAGGTAGAGCCGCCACTGGGCCGCGGCGAACCACCCTTGTGAGTCCGAGAGGAGGAGAGCCGCCCGGTCCCGACGACCCCCTCCCCCACCACCACTCGTAGAAGACTTTCCCTTACAGGTGAACCCCACCCCCCGACCTGCGGGACGTTTCCCGTGTGTGCACGGGAAATAGAGGTACGCAAGGGTACTGGTCTTAGGGAAGAGAAGGGTTGTAGGGGATACCCGTAACTGACTAGGTGGTTCTTTCAGTCCCCGGACCCGGGTCACCCCAACGTCTTCCGATACCGACCGGAGGGCCCGAGAGACACCGAGACTGGGTGGGGGGTCATCCGAGCGGAGGGTCCGGTCGGTCTTATGAGAGTCTGCCCTTTGACGACCCACCACCTGTCCGGTAGTTCCATTACCGAAGTGTCCATACTAGTAAACAATTTTTAGTAAGTTCGATACATGAATGTTACACACGGAACACGTTTTCATTTAATGTGGAGTTGAATGTTTTTATTTGTCTTAGAGGAGATGACACGACTTCTCCTTCCTTGGTAGGTAGGGTCCGGGGTGTAGAAAAGTGATGAAATCCTTACTTAGAATTGAAAGAGTGAGAACCGGGTGTTTGACTTGTTAGTCCTCCTCCTCCTCCTCCTCCGCGAAGGTCTGTGTACACCGGGTTTCCCTCGTGGACACTACCTCCACCTGCCCCGCACTGCCCCGACCCGCGGTAGGACCCGGAACGAAAGGTGCACCCGGTTCTGGTGACCCGACACCCCCACCTGAGTTGTTTCCGTCTTCGCACACTACCTGTCTTCCGCCCGAACCTTCGGGTTTCCGGCACGGGGTGAGGGTCGAGTGTTCGACTCTGGTCCTTCTCGTCGCCGGTTCGTATCTTCTCAGATGCGTCCTTCTCCCGGGACCCTCTTCCCTTATGACCCCGTTTCCGGGGTACTACCCTTCCTGGGACCTCCCCTTACCTCCGTCGTCCGTTCTGTACTTGGGTGTCCCGGGTCGTTCCGGTGGACCCTTCTACTGAAATGATTACCTTGTTATCCTTCGGGACCTCTCAAGATCTGTTCCCACCTTTTCCTAGTCTACCTTTCAAAATTTCCTAGGGAGACCACCGATTGTCCTTTCCATCGAAGAAATGGAAACTGGGGTCCGTAGTTCGTGTCCCGGCCCTTGGTCACACCCCGAGTCACTGGTAGACAATTTTTTCTGACTTGGTGGGTGTCAGTTGTTGTGACAAGACGTGTGCATTTCAAAGTACTTCATCCGTCTAGAGTGCAACACAAGAGTGGTGTTATTTTATTTTTAATGTGTCTGACTTGACCGGGGACGCACTCTTGACGTTGCCCGGGTGCTGCGAGTGTCTGTGGTAGAGTTCCCGAAGGTTGCCAGGCGCCTCCTCCCATCGTGGTCGGGGGAAGCTGTCTGCACCTTCCGCTCCGGGGGTCTCTCCGGCACTGGACTGGCTCAGACTTGTGACACGTGTGGGGTACCGGACGTGTCGTCGCAGTTCTTGTGTAGGGGGGTCTACGGCAGACGGTTGGGCGTCGCCGGAGGTCGAGGAGGGTGGGGGACGGGTGCAGGGGAGTGGCCGTCGGAACCGTGAGAAACGACGGTAGAACAACCTGTGCCACTGTCTCTAGAACCTCCACGACCACAGGCCGGCGGACCCCCCTCACGGTCCACCCCTCAGAGCCAAGTCCGACAACCACTAGTAAGCCCTCCGCCGACCGTCCTTCTCGTTTCTCCTTTCAGGTCACTCTGTCCCGGGGTCCTTCCCCCGTCCTATCCCTTCCGGTGGAACCCTGACTTACCCGACATGACAGTTCTGTCCCTCCGGACCCCTCCCGGACAGAAGGTCCCTGATCAGGTCGGGAGGATCGGGTCCCCCACGAAAGGACTCCGGGTCTGGTCTACCAAGGTTCGTGGGAAGTAGGTGGCCAGTGGGTCGGGACACGACTCAGGAAGGGAGAGGGAGGGGGTGTCGGAACGAAAGGAGGTCCTGGAAGGAGGAGGTCTTTGGTGTGTGGAACCCCACGGACGATAAACAGATAGACGACAGACCGACCGAGTGTCGAGGGGGTCATGGTTACCCGAACGAGAGAGAGAAGTAAGTCCAGAGGAGAGTCTGAGTCGGAGGAGTCTCTTTTGAGGGCTGACGGGGGAGTTGGCGAGGGTGAAGATGGGATGTGATAAGAAAAAGAAGTGTCAGGCATAATGACGACCTATGCGCACGTACGAGTCAGTGAAGTCAGCACAGGCTGAGATACGCTACGATGCCTGACATCGGGCGGTCCGAGGAGTCAGGTACCCTAAGGGGTCCGTTCTTGTGACCTCGTCCTTCGGTGCAGGAGGAGGTCCCCTAGAAGAACGGGAAGGAGGTCCCGAAGGGTCCCTAACTTGGGTGCAGAGGACACTGAGGACGTAACGTCCGCCCAAGAAATGGGCGACTCGGTGGTCCCTTCGGGTGATGACGAGCTGTAAGTTCATGCAAATAGACAGATGACCGTCTGAGCGGGTTCTCTGACGTTCGGAGTTCTCCTCTATGACAAACAACGACACAGGAGTCGTGAAGTGTCCAGGAGTCATTATTTGTAGATGACTTTTCTACTTGTCCCAGTGGCTTGGAGAGTTGTGGGGATCGTCTGTCCGAGACGACGTTTGCTTGAAATTTCTACTCCTTTAACTCCCGTGAGTCCCTCCTCCCAGTGGGTCGTCCCCGGGACCCGTTACATCCACACGGAAGTCGACCCGACCCTGTTCTTTTCTCCTCTGGAGGGAACCTCCACCCCTCGTCAGAGTCCGTGGGGCAGAGGACACCTCTTCCTCTTCCCCACAGGGTCAAACGTTCTACCCGATGTCTCTCGTCTGCCCTCCCGGTCCTCGTCGACGACGATCGAAGTCCCCACCCAAAGGACTTGAGGGCCCCCTCGGGGCGTCCCCTCCCCCATCCCCCCAGAAGTACGATGGTGAGGAACGAGTCATCCGGATCCTTGTGGGGGATATCACCGAAAGTCTGCAACGATGAAACAGGATGGGGGAGGGGAGGCCTTTTCAAGAGAGAAGGACGTCACACGATGGAGAGTTTCGGAGGACTTTAGGAAGTACTACTGGGAGTTGTGTTCTAATATTAAAGGATAACGAACCAACAAAAATTGATATTGATGTCATATGTCTTTTTATGTAGTTTCGATGTGTCAGGTAAATTGTAGTTAAGGGTATTTGGTCCTGAAAGGGTCGCCAGGTCACCAGTTCTCACCGAAGGTGACATCCCCAGTACCCAAACTAGGGAACAGTCCCTTGATCCCCACGCACCCACCCAGCCACCCACACACACACACGAAGACATACATTGAATTTACTTAATGAAACGACGTGTGGACTTTGTGTTGTGACATTTAGTTCATATAAAATTGTTTTTAAAAAATTTTTGGAACCCAGTCTTCTAGTCAAGGAGTAATAGTCATTCACGTGTTCATACTAAACTTCATGATTTTACACGTTCACAATTTTTATTTTACTTAAAACGTTTTCCACTGGAGAATGAGACTTTTCTTTAGTTGATGAAACTTTAGTTTTTAAAAAAAAATTACACACAAATATAGACAAACCCCCTTCGGACAATTCGTCGTTTCCGATTAGTTATACATGCATACGTACATACAGTTTAAAAAGTTCACGGTGTGACGATTTTTTAGTCTTCATATTTATATCAACTAAGAATAGTAAGTCTAAGACATAAATATTTGACCGTATAAATGCTTAAATAAGTGTTGGAGTTTTGGTTATGAACACCCCAAGACACCAGTAAATATCTGTCCGTGTCTCTCCGTTTTTAGGACTCAACGGATTACGTACAAGGGTTGACTCCAGTTTGTTCCGTTGTGAGACGATAGGACGGTGTCGAGTGTATCATTTGTTCAGATATATCACGACGACGACGACGATTCAGTGACATCAGCACAGGCTGAGACACGCTGGGGTATCTGCCGTCGGGTGGTCCGAGGGGACAGGGACCCTAAGAGGTCCGTTCTTGTGACCTCACCTGACGGTAAAGGAAGAGATCACGTACTTTCACTTTTCACTTTCACTTCAGCGAGTCAGGACAGGTTGAGAAGAGCTGGGGTACCTGACGTCGGGTGGTCCGAGGAGGCGGGTACCCTAAAAGGTCCGTTCTCATGACCTCACCCCACGGTAGTGGAAGAGGTGTGGTAGATAAATGCCAAAGGAGTCACTATAAAAGTGTAGAAACACAAAGACAAACACTAAGACGACAAATTTTACCAGGGGTTCGAACCACTATTCTATGACCCATCACAGGATTCAAGTTCTTCCGCCCCTACACGAAATACCTTTTGTATACACGCAACCTATTCGAAGTAAGTCCGCACTCAAAATCACGACACCCGACACTCAAGTGACAGTTACTTAGTTGTTATATATAATTTATTCCAGAAAATTTTGTCTTTGTGTGTATTTTATTCCGACATGTGACCAGTCTACTACTTCTACAACACTGGTCCTCGAACGTCCTTGGACTGGGGTGTAAGGGGACCCTCGTCACTGAGTCGCAGTGACTGAGTTACGAGGGTCGCCGAGACGTCTTACCTTGTTGGTGCTTGCTTTTAGCCAGCATACGTGTCAGTGAGAGACGAGGTAAATGGGGACTCTGTTCTCTCGGGGTCTACCGACACGAAGGTGGAGACGTCTCAGGTCCGCACAGGGGAAGTGATGTCTTACAGCCTTGCCTCCTTTCTCCGGACTTGTCTGTCCTGAGTGGCGATCTTCGTGGAGCCGCTTGGAGCGGACCCTCCCCCGACCCCGACGTCCCGTGGCGGAGTCACCGTCGAAACGTGTATAGGACACTTCTTTTGTCCACGGACCCCAATGGTACCCCTGCCCTACACTCCACCTCCTTTTCCCCTGGCTCTATAGACTCGTTTTGACCCCCTCTAGTCTCGGACCCGACAATCTCTTCTCTAAAGTTTTGTAAAGTGAAGATGAACGTTCAAAATTCAGCGAAGTCAGTACAGGCTGAGACACACTGGGATACCTGACATCGGGTGTCCGAGGAGTAAAGTAACCTTAAGAGGTCCGTTCTTATGACCTCACTCAACGGTATGGGAAGAGGTCCCCTAGGAGGACTGGGTCCCTGACTTAGGTACAGAGAAAGCAGAGGACGTAACCGTCTGTCCAAGAGATGGTGGTAGCGGTGGACCCTTCGGGTTGAATATTGTTTCGTGGTCTGTCCCTGTGCGATGTCTTGTCGACTCGTCATGAGAGGTTTTGACAATTCCAGTAGATTTTGAGCCCTTCTCGTCCTGAGACCGGGTTTAGTTTTCTCTGATTCCTCTGTGTACCTCTTTTACGGTACACCATCGGGTCTCCTCTTTTCCTGTAATCACCTTTGGCCTTCTTTGGGTCTCAGGCATCGAATCACTTATTGTCGTACACGTATTCGACCTCGAGTCAGCGCAGACTGAGACGCTGGGGTACCTGACATCGGACGGTCCGAGGAGACAGGAACCCTAAGAGGTCCGTTCTTATGACCTCACCCAACGGTAAGGGAAGAGGTCCCCTAGAAGGACTGGGTCCCTAGCTTGAGTGCAGAGGACGTGACCGTCCCCCTAAGAAATGGTTGACACGGTGGACCCTTCGGGTTATTGTCGTATCGTTACAAAGAAAGAATCAAAACTGTCTACGTAGTACCGATACATCGTACAGTTGTAATCCCCTTCGACCCACTTCCTTTATGTCTTTGAAACACAGGATGACAACGTTGAAAAGATGTTTAGGTTTTAGTCAGAGTTTAAATTTTCAAATTTCTTTTCTTGTGTAAAACGAGACACTGGAGACCCTATTGAGTCTGTCGTAGGGACCGAACTCTCTCGGGAACGACGTCCCAGGACAGGTCCTACTACCCGTCTACTTTAGGACCGGGACCTTACGTCTTTCGGAGATTTTAATTACTCTTTTTAGGGTCACTGGTGGTACACCATGCACCTGACGAACTCTCACGTCGGAGACGTTGTTCGGAGGGAATGCCCTCCTTCCTTAGTTATTCGACCATTACACATATTTCCTACTTCTGTCCCTGACCGCCCGGTACCGTTCTCCGACCTTCACGATTACTAGTGTCGATTTCGTTGAGAAGTGAGGTCCGGACCGTGAACTGCGGTATATGTGAGAGACCACCTGCCGGTGTCTCCGGGATAAGTCTTTCCCACTCACGTTCCGGACAAAGTCACTGACCCCCTCCACTTAGTGATCAGGTTCCAGTGACAGTTGTCTTTCGGGTTCTTACCTTGGTGGTACGACAACCGGTTCAGTGGTTGACACAGGGTGGAGCCTTCGAGGATAAAACCCCTGTCTTCTCAGTGTCATTCTTATTGATACTACTCCCTTCCTTTTTGATTGTCATTATTATCATTATTATGAATGTCTCTCGGGAATTGCTCCGGGACGACACATGTGACACGATCCCGAAATACATCGAATTGTGAATGTTAGGGGGATGCTTTGTCCAAACGGATACACATAAGATGTTCGCCTCTTTCATTCCAAGTCTCTTCAATCCGTTGCACGGGGCACAGTGTGTCGTTCGTCACCTTGGTTGGAACCTTAGGTCCATACGGATGGAAACGAAGGTTCGGAGGCTGACCAAGATGGTGGTCGGGAGGTAGGGTGGGATTTGGGTCTTTGTCTCCGCAGCTTGTCTCTCGGGTGGACCGCCACTTGGTGGAACCGTACGAACTCCTACCGTTACTACAGCGGATGGTGCCAGTGCGGGTCGAGCAAGTACTAGAGGAACAACTCCAGGTCGTCGTACGAGAAGACCTAAGACGTCCCTTCCCACTGTTCACTCAACCCCACCCACCCGGCCGGACAAGGGATTGAGGGGAAGAAAGGGGTCCCAGTCGGGACAGGGGAGTCGTCGGAATGGATAATAGGTGTTTGTAGTGTCGCATTAACTGTCGTCCAGGACCTCCTTACGGCCGAAGGAATTTCTTGACCTAGGTGAGCCTTCACCGACCCTCGCACCTCCACATCTGTCCCGAGTAATAAGTGTACTAAGAGGAATCTCTTGTCGTCGTCGTTTTGGTGTTGTCGTCGTCGAGGGTGTTTAATTCACGAATAGTTTACGGTCCAGGACTCGTGAGGTGCATCTACTGTCTTGATTCGGCCGGACGGTCGAGACCCTTAACTCGTCGTGACTGTGGAGATGAACCGGCTACTCCTTTGACTCCGTCCCTCTCCGACCTGCGGACCGGGATCCGGTGTGACGATTGTTCTTTGTCTGAGGGGTTCGGGGACACGAGGACCTGACGGGAAGAGGAGTGTTGAAACGGGACGGACCTCGTACTACTGGGGGTCGTTGGTAACAGGGGGTCCGAACCGGTTACTGACCCCCGCCGCCCCTCAGTCCGGAGACCCAAGAGGTGGGTCCAGAGGTAGTGTCCACGTCCGGGTCTCCCACTGTCCTAGGTGTCCACCCACCTTTCTTCCAAACGTGTCGACCGGAGACCCACAGTCGTTCGTAGAGGTGATGTTGTGTGTGTCCTCGTCGGGTCGGAGTCTTTCCTCCAGTACTCGTGTCCGAAACCTCACACCCAACCTTAGGACCGAAACGGTAGAGGGTCTTTTTCCTGAGACCCCTTCCATCGTGAACGACGAGCCAGAGGAGACCCCACTGTGTAAGGTGTTCGCACACGACTCGTCGACCGTGTGTGGCTCAGGACGAGATCCGTGACCCCTATGACGTCCCGGGTCTCACGGAAGGGAGTCCCTCGTCTGTGAGATCATCATTCTCGCGACTGCAGGACCCAGTAGCACGTTTGATTTCTCTTTCCTACGTCTTTCCCGAGCTTTACCGTGTTCCGGGTCTCCTACAGGAGGGGGTGCCGTCGGCACTACCACTGCCACTGCCACGACTGCAGGGGGGATGCGCACCTCGGATCTGGTTCGTCTGAAGTAGGTGGGTTGAAGTGACAAAGGTTTCAAGAAAGAACCGGAGAACCCACACTGGAAGTTTTACTGGGACTGGTGAGTCCGGTCCATAGTCTCGTCTAGTGACCAAGACTCATCTTAAAAAAAAGAGTGTAAAATCATAGAGCCTTTGATCCTAAATGGAGTGTCAACTGCCACACGGTGTTAAATTAATCGTTGTAAAAGAAAATTTCAGAAAGAGTACCATATATTGCCATGTAGGGTTTGAGGTACGATAAAAAAAATTTTTCCTCTTTAAACCACAATGATACGGGTAAAACGACTATACTGTTGACTCCGAGTCTCGTCCCGCTCCCTGTGTCAGACCTACTCTGCGACGCACCTCCCGCCGTCCCCAGAGTCCACGGGTGGGTCGTGCCCGGTCAGAGGGGTCCGGACGTCGTTCACTCCACGAGTGTCGGAGTCCTGAAGATGGTCGGGGCTCCTTTCCTACCTGAAAAAAGAAGAAACGTGTTCATGAAAGATAGACAGTTCTGTACCCGCCCCCTCCCCCCCGGACCCAAGGAAATCGGTTTTCGTCCGTCGAAACAGATTTATAGTTTTTGATGGTGCATTATCAAGGTAAATACACTTTACAGGTCCTCACCATTTAGATACCGCTAGATATCCCTGTCTTTTATCTTATCGTCGACGGTCCCTGGCCCGACCCTTTCGTCCCCCCTCTCCCCTCACTGACGATTACCCATAAACCCTTGACCCCCTTCACTCCTTTTATAAAACTTTAACTAACACCGCTACCTGCGTGTTCGGATGTTTGTGTCTAAAATTTTTGGTGACCTGAAGGGACCACCAGGTCACCAATTCTTAGACGGACAGTTACGTCCCATGTGGATAAGTTAGGGACCCGACCCTTCTAAGGTGTACGATACCTCGTGGATTCGGGCACCCGGTGTTGATGACTCGGACTCGAGGTCTCGGACGCTTGGTGTTGATGACTTTCGTGCACGGGACCTCGGGCAAGAGGTGTTGTCCTCTCATCGGGGGTGAACGTCGTTGCCCTCTTTTGGGTGTTCTGGGTCGCGTCGGTTTTTCTTTTTTTTTGTTTGCGTTACTCAACATACTTTACACTTGACATAGAGTTGATTCGACAATAATCCCCTTTTCCTTTGTGGTGTGTCAACCTCCGTCAGTCAACGGACTTCGTTTCAGGTCCTCGACGTTCTCTGGGGCACAGGCCGCAGTTGTAGTAAAACGCAAGATACTTCCTCCTTTTGGACGACGGTCAATTTACCAGGATTCGTGGTCGACATTCTACGTGGGGGCAGAGTCTTTATTATTATGTCCGGTGTTACGCACAGACCCTGAGTTTGCCCACCGGACGACAAGTGTGGTCTTCTGTCCGTGATCTTATAAGGATCGTCGATCAGAGTGTTAGGTCTTTGTCATAGGTGACTGTTATCGTGACCGTTTCTTTGCTGCTAGCTACCGAGTGGGTCAGGTGTGCTACGTCGTCTCATTTCGTTCTTGATGCCCCTTACGGGACCGTCCGGTCCCCAATTCTGCAAGTGACGTCCCCTACGTTCTGTCTGGGGACCAGTCCCTCGATCCGAGGGTGTACGGAGGGGCGGTTTGTTTCTTTTGTAATTTTGTTCGTTATAACATTGTCTAAAAAAAATTTTTTCCTTTCTTGATGTCGATGTGTGTCGTGGTCTCTACTGAGAGGCCGTGACGCGACTCGTTGTCGTCGGTCTATGTTTTCTTGGGTCCCGTACCGCCCTAAAGGAAGCACATTTAAGTCTTCGTTCAGACATCCTTGCGAAAGTAATCACCGCGTGGCTATTCCATTCCATTCCTCTCTTCTACCGTTTCTCTTCTATCACCGTCGAAGGTAGACTTCCTCCCTCCACCACACTGCCGACCTCGGAGCTCCACCCATCCGTTATAAGATCAAGAGGTGGACCTACCAATCTACCCACCTCCAAAAAAATTTTGGAAAGAATGACTTGATATTCCATGTGAGTGTTTTCACGTGTGTTCAGCTATCTAAAAGCATTTGGTTGTGTGGGTACATTGGTCGTGGGTCTAGTTCTTCATTTTGTAAAGGTTGTAAGATCTTCGTAAGGGGGCCGGAGGGTAAGGGATCCCTCGGTGAAGAGGGACGGAGGGTTCCCGTTATTTGTGGAAGATCGTCGTGTCTCACTAACACGGACGAAGACGCAAAATAATAAAGCTGGTACACCACGTCGTACACCCTTAGAATCAAGGGACTGGTCCCTAGTTTGGGTACAAGATAACTTTCGCGTCAGAATGGGTGACCTGGTGGTCCCTTCGGTGAGGACACGAAAAACAGTCACCTTAGTTTTTCCTACATAAGTCTACAAACGAAAGATTAACGAGAGTACTAGTGTGTTTAGACAAAATGTATGAAGAGACATATAAGTTTTCAGGTTTTTAAATTTTCACTGATCGATTATTAGAGACACAAAACCGTTAGGGGTTCATGTTTCAAATTTCTCTTACAACTATTTCGAGTACTCTTATCATTGTCGATTGTAAACGACTCTTGATCCGAGTTCCGAAATGTACGTTAGTGGAGGAATTATGAATTTGTTGCAGGGTCCTACAATGCTAGAGGTAAAATGTCTACTCTTTTAGTTCCGAGATTCTCCAGTACACCCACTGGACGACCTGAGGTCTTGGGCTCAAGAAATACCGGTATCATGCAACAGTCCTCCGGTCCTATCGTCTTTCGTCCGCCAGCCGGGACTCGTCCGGACCGGGACGGAGGTCCAAGGAGTCTCGTGTCGACAAGGACGGTCACTGACCGGGAGGGAGGGGGTGGGCCGGGGGGGATAATTCCAGTGTGCAGTTTTTCCCCCTCTCCCCTCTCTCCCGGGAACTCTCTTCTGAGTGGGTATCAGTGACTCTGGTAACAGAGGACCCGGAAGTGCGGCGAGGGACCTCGGACTTTCTCTCCTGCTTCCCTCTCGCGAGTACTCGGTGGCGGCCGATTCACAGACAGGCAGAGAACGACGGACAGACAGACGGACGGTCTTTTCTCAAGGACCCGACCCCCGAGTGTCGGGTCCTTATCGGACCTGTCGACCGTCCTTCAGTCGGACCCCGTCTCGACAGTGACGTCTCTAGTGAGGACGGCCCCTGTTCCGGGTCCCTGTCGTTTACAGGTGTCGAGGCAGGGGTGTGTGGAGGGTTCAAAGACCGACCTTTTCTGTCTCTGTCTATTTTCTGGGAGGGACCGGGTTCTGGAATTGGTATTTATGGGTAAGTAAGAAAGTTTTTGAGAGAGGACTTTTGGATGACCCGCACTCCATGACGAGATCCCCAGCCCTTATGTCTCCATTTGTTTTTGGGCCTCGGACCGGAGATGCACCACTGTGTCAATTCCTGTCTTTTGTTAATCGTTTGGTCGACTGTCACAGCACACAGTCTTTCGGAAGTCACAGTACCTCTTTTGCGCCTCCCGGGTCCTTCCCTCCCGAATGTTAAGATTTGTCCACGGGCCCCTTCCCGAGAGAGAAAAACAACGACAACAAAGAATTTTTTTGAAAGACCGGGGTGGTACGTCGTGCGCTCTAGAATCAAAGGCCTCGTCCCTAGCTTGGGTACGGGGGTCGTCACCTTCATGTCAGAATAGGTGACCTGGCGGTCCCTTCAGGGGTCATCCTCGAGACGTTTCACTGTAAATTCTCTGGCTTCCTCCACCTCCTCACTCGGTACGTCAAAATCTCTCCTTCTCACAAGGTCCTCTTCCATGTCGTTCAAGTCCCGGGACTCGGTCTTCGGGTAGACCGTACAGGCGCCCCGTCGGTCCTCGGGCGTCCCTGGTATGGTATCTCCCTCGCTCCTCCACTCACTCTCTCGGTCCCTGTTTCTCCGCCCCGAGGTGAGTCCTGCCCGGGGTCCCGTCTTTGTGTTTCGGTCAAAAGTGAACCCATTCCAGTCGCCCACGGTCTTTCTGTGTACTGTATGCTCGTGGTTACCTCTGGAAGAGGACGTGCACTTGTTGTTACGACTTTGTCTTGATTTTCTTTAGTAAAGGAGTGGACTAGGCGGTGATGACTGAGGTCCTTGGGGGTACAGGGTGTGACGGGGAGGGACCGGTAGGAGAGGGAGATGCGACGAGGGGGCGTGAGTACGGTCGGGGGTCAAGACTGAGTACAGGGGGTGGGGAGGTAGTGGATGTCCCACGTCTTCCGGGTGAGAGGTCGGGGAAAGACACCTGGTAGTGGATGGTAGACGGGGAAGGATGGGTGATAAAATTACCATAGCGTCACTACCATGAGACCCCCTGAAGGGACCACTAGATCACCAATTCTAAGGTGGAAGGTTTCGTCCCCTACACCCGAGCTAGGGACCAGCTCCTTGTTTCTAGAGTGCACGACGTCCTGTTGATTTGGACTGACGGCCCCGTTGATTCGGCCTTACGGTGTTGATCTCTCCGGACGTGAGGTATTCCTTCTCGGGCGCGTCGGTTTTTTTTCACACCGCCCCCTCCCCTCTCACGGAGGGACGATCGAGTCATCATTTCTTAGGTGGACGGTCACGTCCTCTGTACCCAAACTAGGGACTAGGTCCTTCTAGGGTGCACGGTGCCTCGTTGATTCGGACACGCGGTGTTGATAAGTCGGACGTGAGACCTCGGGTCTTTGGTGTTGATGTGTGCGGGATCTGGGACACGAGGCGTTGTTCTCTTCCGTGACGTTACTCTTCGGGCACATGGTGTTGATTTCTCATCGGGGGTGCGTAGCGTTGATCTTTTTCGGAACACGTCGTTGTTTCTGGGTCGTGCCGTTTTTGGTTTTTATGTATTTATTTATTTTAATAAAAATTTTCATTCCTGAGACCTTGGTCTGGACGTCCCAAGTTTAGACCGAGATGGTGAATGATCGACACACTGGAACGGTTCGTTGAAGTGGTCAGTCCGGGGTCACAGGTGCAGACATGTGACCCTACCATGTGGGGACTGAATAGGGTCTCCTGACGACACCCCGATCTACTCAAAGATACGTGTCTCATGGACTCTCACGGACGACGTACGATTCATGAAATCTCACGACCGAGAAGAACGGGGGGTCCGGAGGGTGAGGTCGGAAGGGAGGTTGTGGGTTCCCGAAACGGCCGATGGGTGAGAAGTGTGTCTTACAGTGGACACGGAACGTACAAACGAAGAGGATAGGAGGATCATTCGAGAGGTAGTGAGACGTACCGACGGTGGACGGAACACTGTAGAAGGGTTTCAGGGGTCCCACTACGAGAGAGGAGGTGGGAGTTGATCCTACTCCTTGTACTGGTCTCCGTAGTGAACTAGGGCATGAACCGAGGATTCTACGGGAAAGGGAAGCCCTACAATGGTGACCTGCTCTTGTTGTGTTGGTTGTAGAGAGTTTCTCGTTCCGGACTTCCTCCGAAGTCATTCGGTCTGTCTTGTTGCGACGTGTATCGTTCGTGGTTGATACGTGGTCCTTACCACGGTCCGTAGTGCGGCTGCGGAGTGTTGGAGGAGTACGCACTCCTGATAGTAATCGGTGTAAAATTAGTTACCCTTTTTTTTTTTTTTTTTGACTGAGTGACACCATGTCAGTAAACGGTTTACGGTGTAGTTCGGTCTCGAAATGACCCTAAGTTTTTGTTTTTGTTCAATAGGGACTAAGGTCACGGGTACGTCGTCGAGGACTACTCGTAAGTGCACGGATCGTAACGACTACTTGTGCGGAGTCGCGGAGGAGTGGTAGTGGACGCCATCTTTCATTTTTGTTAGAGGTTCAATGTCCCCTATCACCGTCCGGACTCCAGTGTGTCGTTCGTTGACTCCCCGGTCCTACGCTTGGGTTCAGTCAGGTGACCAGTTCGCTAATGATACTCGACCCGTGACTCCAGACAGAATCGTTTCAAAGTCAATTATGAATGATCTTCGGAAATCCATGACCATAGGAGGGACCACCGAGTCACCATTTCTTAGACGGACGTTACGTCCTCTGAGTCTAAGCTAGGGACCCAGCCCTTCTAGGAGACCTCCTCCTTTACCGTTGGGTGAGATCATAAGAACGAACCCTTTAGGGTGCCTGTCTCCTCGAACCGTCCGATGTCAGACACCCCAGTGTTTTCTCAGTCTGTGCTGACTCGTTGACTTGTTATCGTTGTAGAAGGGTGATGTCGACGTCTTAAGGGGTGGTCTTAGTTAAAAGAGAGAGGTGGTAATTTTTGGATAGAGGGTGCGACTGAAATACTTGTCGCTTTTAATATATTGTTATTATCTTTTTACTGTCGAGGGGTTTTAAGTTCATTAATGGTAAGTGGTCTGAGGGATACGAGTCGGGAATCTTCCGGACGGAGGTTTCGAGCTAGAATGGTGAAGGATTGGGACTGTAACCTTTTCTGAGACTACGACCCTCCCTAACGCCAGTCCTCCTCTTCCCCTGCTGTCTCCTACTCTACCGACCTACCGTAGTGGCTGAGCTACCTGCACTCAAACTCACTTGAGGCCCTCAACCACTACCTGTCCCTCCGGACCGCACGACGTTAAGTACCTCAGCGTTTCGCAGCCTGTGCTGACTCGCTGACTTGACTTGACTTGGGACTGAGACTCCGTTCACCAAATTGGAAAAACCTAACGTGAAAGAAGTTGACATTTTATTCGTACTGTCCTCAATAACACGTAGTTGATATGAGTCTAATTTTTCTTTTTTTTCCTATCCGCATAGATAAAAATTTCACGAATCACCCCAATTCTCAAGGATTTACGATTCGACAATCTTGCTGCGAGTCATCCAAAACATGTACACGTAATTTATTTTATTCACGTAGAAGTCACTCAGTCCTTTTCCCATCCTGTTAGTGATTCGGTTCTGGTAGTATACGGTTCACGCTCGACTTTTGTCTCATATTGAACTGTCCTGGGTACTCTGGACTGTCGTACCTTAGTGTTTTTGTGTTCAGGAAGGAAAAAGTTAAGAAAGGAAAAGATAGATGTTATATTATTTGGTAAGACGAAGGTGACCTCAAGTCCGATTCAGGAGGAAAAGTGTCGGTTCGTTACGATCAAAAAGTAATCTTTTCGTTATGTTTAAAAGGAAGAGTTTACTTGGCTGACCTCTTTTTACTTAGTCACCAAAGTTTCTTTTTCCTTTCGGAATTATGATGTCCTAAGTCGTTTTATACTGTTTATCATTCACCGTCCTACAGCTAAACGGATCGACGTCTAAGTTTCAGAAAGGATAGTCTTCCTTTCACTTCCTTTCGACTTCAGAGACTCGAAGAGGAAGAAGAGATGAAGGAACGATCAGAGTAGATGTGGTTACTGAGAACCTTAGTAATACAGCAATAACAAATCAGTGATTGAGTACAGGCTGAGAGACACTGGGGTGTCTGTAGTCGCGTGGTCCGAAGGGACAGGAAGTGATAGAGGACATCGAACGAGTCTAAATACAGGTAACTCAACCACTACGAGAGTTTGATGGAGTAGAAGACGGCGGGAGAAGAGGAAAACGGAAGTTAAAAAGGGTCGTAGTCTCAGAAAAAGTTACTCAACCGAGAAGTGTAGTCCACCGGTTTCATAACCTCGAAGTCGCAATCGTAGTCTGGAAGGTGACTTATAAGTCCCAACTAAAGAAACGTCAGGTTCCCTGAGAGTTCTCAGAAGAGGTCGTGTTGACCTTCCATAGTTAAGAAGTCGCGAGTCGGAGGAAATACCAGGTTGTGAGTGTAGGTATATATATCGATGACTTTTTTGGTATCGAAACTGATATCCCTGGATTTGTGGATTACCCGCAGACGATACCGGTCATAATAATAATATCAGGCCTAGATAAATAACTCGAGGACGAGATGTGGCAGTCCGGGATACGACTCATGAAATGTGCGTGTAAAGTAGTCGTAGGAGTGTTATTGAGATACTATACTACTTCCCTAATAATCGGAAGTAGGATATTTGCTACTTTTACTTCAAGTCTATTCCCTTCCGTGTCCAGGCGATGGTGTTTCACATCGAATCCTAAACTTGACTTTACAACCGAGGGTTAAAGTGCGAGGGTGTGGGACTAGAAGGCATGGTTTGTGTTAGTAGTTGTTATGATTGTTATTATCATATCGTTTCTTCACACGTCACCCGGTCCGCGACTCGATCCCGAGGCTGTTCGTGCTCGACTGAAGAGTGAGGTTGGGTATTTCTCCTACGATATCAGTGTAAGACTGGGGGTAAGATGTCTCGTCCTTTGACTCTAAGTCTCTTTCTTTAGCGAATAGGTCTCGGCGTGCCGCCGAGGTCCTGACTGAGGCCTTAGGGCCCCGCGGTAAGTAGAGGTGGCGTAGGTTGGGTATAGGTGGTGGGGACCGGGCGCGGAGTGGACCGGGAGCCCCGGGCGCGGGTGAGCGCGTCGGGCGGGAGGGCCGCCGCGGTTGACAGTCTGGGTGGAGGGAGGAGGGCCGACGGGCGGGGCCTTCGTGGCAAGAGCGACGGCCTTCAGCCCGAATGGGCGGGAGCCGGCGAGATCGGGTGCCCTCTCGGTGGTCGCTCTCGCGTCCCCGTTGGCAGTGCACTGGTAGGCGTCAGAGGGTCCGCGAAGGGGGCGGGTCGCGATCGCTCCTCGCGCCGGTTACTCTTTGCGTCGACGAACCGGGGGCGCCCAGGCGTCAGGTCGGCCTCACGCGGACGCGCGCCGCCCAACAACCCCCCCGCGCGCCCCGAGGTCGGATCTTCCATGGTCGCCCCGACCCAGGACCTCACCCTTTGCACGTCACGTCCATTACACGCTGGACCCCCGCGCCGCGGAGCCGACGGAAAGACAACAGGAAGGAGATATTACGTAAAGAAGAGAGTATAGCAGGAGACAGGGAAATATAGAGGCAAGGAGGGCAATACAACGTAGGACGAATTTAGCAATAGTGACGGAACACAAAGGTGGGGAGAGGATTACAGCGGTAGTTAGGGGAATTGTTCTAGAGCAAGGTCAAGGTACCGGTGGCTTACAGTGAGGACAGCACAGCGGAAGAGGACAACGGATGTGTAGAGCAACGACGACGAGGGAATGTTTCAGGAAGAGTATTTGGCAGTAGTGTGGGGGCACAGTGGAAGCGTGCGGAGGACGGGGGAAGCATTTAGCGCAAGTGCAAAGGGAAGACAGAAAGAGTCCGGAACACAGAAGCAGCGAGGGGCGAGTGGAAACGAAGAGGCTGTCAGTGACAGGCACGGATTACGAAGGTCACAAAAGGGTAATCCTCAAAAAACACACACACAGAAGTACAGAGACAGTAAAGGGGGCACAGTGGAGAGTGTATGGTCCATGATCTCGGGCAATAAGACCGAGGTAGCCCTTTGGAGACCCATTGGAGCTGGTAGAGTAGTGTGGAAACGTTTGAATCGACGGAGTAAACATTTTGGGTGTGTCCCTGTGGATACAGTCCCTACTCTCAGTCCCAGGACACTCAAATAAGACCACTGTACGGGTCGAGCTACACCGATTATTGCTAGTCAGTAGAGTGGGAGTGGGAGTCGGTCAGTGGAAGTAGGGGAGGAGGAACAGTGAGAGGGGGAGGAGGGTCGATGGGAGTAGTAAGGACCCCACAGTGTGAGAGAGATAGGACTGTTCAAGCCGACGTCGTCGGTTGGGGACGACAGGGTGCAGTGCCAGAGGTTCGACAGGAGGGGAGGCGGTGCAGTGGTGTGGACCCTCCCACCGGGTAGTCGGTAATTCTTGGAACGAGTACAGTTATAATTAGGTATGGAGAAATGGAACCACCTGTCTGACTAAAGGGTGGGGGTTTAACTCTCGTGAATCGGGTATCATCCCCAGCCCGTCCCGAACCACCCCCCTTCTGAGATCCATCGAATCTGGGTTGGCAGGGAATTGAGTATTTTAGTCCCCATGTCTCTCTCCTCCGTCCAGAGTGGTGTGGTAGTTTGGAGTCGTTGGGATTTAGGAGTTCACTTCTCCGCTTATAGAATCAGTGAGTCGAACGGAATCGTACCGACTCCTCCTGTCAGTAATGTCACACACGGCCCCTGACCTGGTGGGGGCGGGGTCCACGGTTAGAACCAAATTAACAAATCATGAATTTATCGACGTACTCGAACCCGTCCACCGAGTTCCAGGGTCACGGAGTCAATGATGTAGACATTATACCCTGACGTTTATGTCCAAAAAGTAAGTTAGCTATAAACAATTCGCACAAGATGTACGACTTCTGACACGATCCGTACCCCTGTGTACTCACTTGTTTTGTCTAAGGGACCGGAGTACCTCAAATGTAAGATAATTATCGTTCCCGGTCTCTGTTATCTGTTTACCCATTCATCTACTATGCGATATAACTCCCCTATCCCTTGCGTCTCTAACATCAAAATTCATCCCACTGGGCCACTGTAAACTTGTTTCTGAACTTCTCCCCCTCTCTCACTGTACCGAGAGACTTCCTTCTTGTCGTAAGATCCGTCTTTCATTTTCACAATCAGCGAGTCAGCACAGGGTGAGACACTGGGGCACCTGACGTCGGTCGGTCCGCGGAGCCAGGTACCTTAAGAGGTTCCTTCTTATGTCCTCACCCATCGGTACGGGAAGAGGTCCCCGAGAAGGGTTGGGTCCCTAACTTGGGTCCAGAGGGTGGAACGTCCCTCTAAGAATGACGGACTCTGTAATCCCATCGGGGTAAGATCCGGCTCCCTTGTCGTGTACGTTTCCGGGACTCCATCCTCGGACGTGCCGTAGTTCTCCATTGCTCCTGTGGTCACTCCCTCCCTCCCTACCCCCTCCTTCAGTCGCCCCATTACCCCTTCCAGGGGACCCCAGAGTTCCCGGTACCTCTTCTGAAACCGAAAGGAGACTCACTCCGCCCAAACCTTCTCTCCTCCCTGTACTAGACTACACTGTTCTTCGGTGTCGTCGTCGACCCCTTGAAGATGGTTCCTACCTGACCGTTCTCGTCGGACCAACCTTCTTGTGGACTTCAGGAGAAAATTTCGACGTGAGTATAGGAAATACGAACCTCTTTCAAAGGTTACAGGAAGACTTTCTAACTCCCCTCCCTCTTCCTCCACAGCCATCTCCGAAACTCTCCGACAAGCCCTCCCTCCCTCCTTTGGCGTCCAGATGTCTATTGTCTGTCGTCCTCTCCCCCGACAGATATCGGTCGTGGAATCCCTCGAACCCGAGTTTAGGACCGAAGGACCGAAACAGGGAAATACGGTTACTGAATTGGCGAGATCTAGAAATCAAGGGAATAGACAAACAACAACAACAACTCGGGGATTCAGCACGGACTGAGAAACGTTAGGGTACCTAACATCGGGCGGTCCGAGGAGACAGGCACCCTAAGAGGTCCGTTCTTATGACCTCACCCAACAGTAAAGGATGAGGTCCCCTAGAAGGGTTGGGCCCCTACCTTGAACGCAGAGGACACAGAGGATGTAACCGTCCACCTAAGAAATGGTGTCTCAGTGGACCCCCTTCAATCCGATTTTGTTTTGTTTTTGTGACAATACTCTTAACTTATATATTTCACAAAACTCGTCATGGACCAAGTTATTTGTCTTCCTAGGGTGAGAGAGAGGGCATAGGATGGGAAGGTGTCGGTGTCTGGAGGGCCTCCCATCGTCCCTTTTCTGTAAGGTGGAATAAAACACAAACACTCAACCAAATTGTTGTGTCACGGGACCTTGTCTTGACTCGAGACCCTAGTCTAAGGGTCGGCTGTTTGGTTGGGAGACACTGGACCCGTCCCTAAAGGGACTCGGGACAGAGTAGACTTTTTGTCCCTATTATTACGAAAAGGGGGGGTCTACACAAAAAAAAAAAAGTAAACAAACTAAACCACCCCTCCCAAACCCCTGGTGTGTCGGACACCCTATAAGCAAGGGGCTGGTCCCTGGCTTGGACACGGGGGACGCGACCTTCATACCGTAGAGTCGGTACCCTTCAGGGACAACAAACAAACTTGCCGCCGCAGTTGGTGAAAGTGCCACTACGGTGCCGTAGGGAGGGAACAAAAGGAAAAGAGGGTCCATGCGTCACATGTAAAGTGAGTAACTAGATAACAGAGTCGGGGAGTTTTCTTAAAGAAGGAAGGATCCCTAAAAAAAAAAGGACAAAAAGACACGACGTAGAGGTCAAAGATCTGTTCCGAACAGTCGTCATCAACTTATTTACGATCAACTTACTTATCTACCTACTTGACCGGTGACTCGTAGACGGTGCATGACAGGGACACGACCCACTGCACCCCTTGTGTCGTCACTGTCGGTCGGGCCGGGGGGAGAGTACCTAAGACCTGGGTAGTAGTCCATCACTGTCAAGTCACCAGTCCCGGTCCAACGCTCTTCGTGTCCGTCTCCCCATGTCCGATCCTGACTATTCGGATCCCCTGACGGTCAGAGTACCTCCTACAGACCTGGTCGGTCCCTCAGTCCCTCCCGAAGGACCTCCTCCACCATGGATTCGACTATCTTCACTCGTTGTACTTCTCTCTTTCCATACGATCCGTCCTCCCCGTCGACACCCGTCCAAACCACCATTTACACACCAAAGTCAAGCTCCTTGACTTTCTATAATTTAGACTGACCCGGTACCTCTTACCATGTTCGCATTCGGGTTTTCCAATAATTCCTTTCCCGAGACCCTCGGTGTCACACTTCGACTCTGAAATAGGACACGTGCGACCTCCCGGTCTCATAAACTCGTCCTCTCCCCGTTCAGTCTGAGTCGAGTCTCCCCCTTAATCTTCACAAACTCACCTCCGACCCTCGGTGTCCTCCACCGACCTTACCCCTGGGTCTACTCTCCCCGGTCAAGTACCGGAACCTCCCCTCCCCTTTTCCCACCCACCCTCTGTGAGAACCCTCCGGTTCACCTATTCAATACCCCCTGGGTCCTGAGCCCCCCGTAGTCCCGAAAGACCCCTTCCACCTTGTGTCCGACTCTGGACTTCCGACCCATCCTGTCGACAGGACCCTTACCCCTGGGTCCCCTCCCCGTCCAAACCCTCTCTACGATTCCTGTTAACCTCTGTACCCATATTCCCCGAATCCCTGTGGACCCACCTCCATAGATCCTTCGGTACCCTGAACGTCTCGACTTCAACTCCCTCCTCTATACTCAGTCTCTGTCGAAACCTTAGTCTCCTTGACTTTGACAGTCTACCCCTTCCAGGTGTCCGTGACAGGGACCTCTCGGGTTCTCCCGTAGTATCCTGTCAGCGTGAAACAGGGCTTCCGTCACCCGTCGGTGTCTCCCCCAATCTCATCCCTACCCTGTCGAAAACTCAAGGTCAAGGGTTCATAAATAAGTGGTAAGTACTACCCCCGCCCCCCACCAAAGAACACCCGGGAAAAAAAAAAAAAAATTACTAAACAAAAATCTGGTTCGTAGAAGACAGGGACCTTCCCCGTGGAAGACCCCAGGAAACTGTATTTCCTAGATGACGATTTTTCTTTTTGCAAATGTTTTGGTCGCGAGACATGACAAAAGATATCTGAACTGGTGTCTGCTAACACACCAGCCAGGTTTCCCCAGACGTGTTAGCTTACTTTTAACCGGGGAAATTTTGGTTCTTGTCCAGACAAAACTTGGTACGTCTTCCAGGGATCCAAACATTTACAAAGGATTCCATACCGGACAGGTCACGAAGTCTATACGAAGTCGTCAATTCACCGGGTGGGACTTAAAATGGGAGTCCGACTTCGTGGTGATAAACATGGATGGGATAACGGGGTCCGAGTCTTGCGTTCGATGATTAGTAACACATCCTTGGGTCACAGTGACTTAGAATTTCGCTGTAGATTCTTTCAGAAAAGAGGGAAGATGACGAGAAAAGAAGACAAAAGTCTTCTTTTTGTTTATTTATTTGTAAATGTCACACGACCCGTGAGCCACCCATCTCCTTATTTAGTCTGAATCAGAATCGAAAAGTTCCCTGTGTATATATTCAAATAGACACTATTTATCACACAAGTCCCATGATCCCCTGTGTTGAGTGGTCGGTCGAACATAGACACACGTGACTGACGACCCCTACCCAAAGTAACTGAGACGGGTCGTTTTCAGTACCACCATATAATTAGAAGGGTCACAAGACTTCTTACATTCACTCCGAGTCTTTTCCATCAGAGAAGAGGTCCATTTCGTGTCTCGACTCTATACTTGGTTCCCGAACCCCTGACACTCCGGGTGGGAGAATTTGGTCGGTGGTGAGGGGTCAACAAAAAAACTGGCACGGTGCACCATATACCCTGGAATCAAGGGGTTGACCCCTAGTTTGGACGTGCGGGATGTCACCTTCGTGTCTCAGAAATGACTTGGCGATTCCTTCAGGGTTAGGAGAAAAATACTTACTCCGGTCGTCCCGAGTCTCTTTATTTCGGGACACGGGTTACAGTAACTCATACTTTCACTGTCTCCCGAAGACCGACAGGTCACCAACTCTAAGGTGCGAGGGTTTCATCCTCCCTGGACCTAAGTTCGGGACCAGTCCCTTGATCTAGGGTGTACGGTGTTGATTTCTAGGGTGCACGACGTTGATGCTGGGCTACGTCGGCATATAAATAAATGTATATTCTTTTAAAGAATTTTTTTTCACTGTCTCCACCCTAAACTTGGGACCTAAGTAGTCAGGTTTTGTGAAGATACCTTCCCCCTAGTTCAGAGGGTGGGAGTGGTCCCCACCCCCACAAGTCCCTTAACACTGGGTTGTGTCCGGGTCACTCAAAACGAAGGAGGAACAGGGACCCGATACCACAGTGTGGGTCTCAGTCCGTTCCGTGTGCGGTTCCCCTGTCCCTCTATAAGTTACCCGACCACTTTGACGTGTCAAGTCAGGATCTCCGACCCTGAGTTTTGTGTCGGTTTTGGGTTTGACCCTGACTTTGGGTGAAAGAAAAGTAGATTTAGTGTGTGGACCAGAGTCCTAAATTACTTCGAATCCAAGAAATAGCCTCTTCCGTTACCGTGAGGTGAGATCACGAGAACGGACCTTTTAGGGTGCCTGCCTCCTCGGACCACCCGACGTCAGGTACCCCAGCGATTCTCAGCCTGTGCTGACTCGTTGAAGAGACACTGAAAAGTGAAAGTACGTAACCTCTTCCTTTACCGTTGGGTGAGGTCACAAGAACGGATCTCTTAGGGTCCCTGTCCCCTCGGACCACCCGACGGCAGATACCCCAGCGTTCTCAGCCTGTGCTGACTTCACTGAATCGTCGTCGTCGTCGTCGTCCAAGAAATACAGAGTCGTGTCTTTCTTAAGTCACTCCCTGTTTCACTATCCACTTTTCACCCAAATAAATCTCTCTCTGTAAGGTATCTGTCCTACACCAAGTAGAGTTCTTCGTTCTTGTCGGGACCCTCTTTGTGAGGTGTCTCACACCCGGTAGAGTCTTCCGTTCTCAAGGACTCTATCCCTCACCAATTAAAAATACCCGACTCATTAAAGAAAAGAAGAAACCGACGTGACCCGTCGTACTTCTTAGAATCAAGGGGGTAGTCCCTAGTTTGGGTACGGGGACGTCACCTTCACGACTCAGAATATTAGTGACCTGGTCGTCCTTCAGGGACCCGACCCATTAAAGTATCCGATTACTCATCTTCCTAATAACATTGATAGAACCTCTTTCCCACCACTCTAAAGGTCCTTGACCCGGTGGTGGGTGAAAACCCGGAAATTACCGGTCGGAACCTTGCCAGTGCCGCGGAGACTCACACAGTATACGATTACATATATTACTCTGAGGTCCAGGTGACTTATTCCAGTGCAAGTGTTCAAGGTCCTCACTACTGGTGTAGGTTAAATTAGTCAAAACTCCGGTGGTAAGTTGAGTCGGGGTTTCCTCTAGTATAAAGGAGGAGACGGGTCTTGGATGGGAACCGGGGTAAGAACGATGTCAGGTCCATCGAGACGTATTAGGCCAGGACACTGGAGACTAAGTGGAGGAGAGGGAGGGGAGTGACGGTAAGGTGATCTCTATGGACGGCCGAACGAGAAGAGATAGGGGTGTCCGTATGAGGACGGAGTCCCGGAAACGTGACCGACAAGAGACACGAATCTTATGACAAGACATCGAGAGAAGGAGGGGAGGAACTTCAAAAAAAGAGTCTATAGGGGAAGAGACACGTCGGAAGGAACAGGAGGAATAAAAGTTTACGTTCATTAGGGTGGGAGTGGGTTGGGGCAGGGAGAAGGGACTCAGAGATATCGTGTATAATGGAAGATTGTATATTAAATGAAAAAAAAAAGACGTTCAGACGTTCAGATAAAACAAGTGTCACTACAAGGGGTCACGAATTTTGTTATGGACCACGTGTTATTTCCACACGTTTTAATTACTTGTCGGAACACTTTTCATCCGTCATGACAATGAAACGGGTAAAACGTCTACCCCTGTAATTCCGTGTCTACACAACAGTCAAGAGACTTTAGTTTATTAGCGTATGTATGACTCCAAGTATAATTCTAGTCCGTAGACCGAGGTCTACGGTGTTCACAATTGACGGAGTGGTTAGATTACGTTGGATGTGGTGGAGAGGTTATGACCAAAAGAATTATTCATACGATCCAAGCAAACGAAACTATTTTTATATCGTTCAGGTTTAAGTTGGGTAGTCATTTCTGAACAGTAGTACCGTGTTAAACTTTCGGTTTTCTAACGATTGTTTGACTTATTTTGCGCAGAAGTCAGCGAGTCAGTGTATTCTGAGACGGTGGTGTGACTGACGTCGTACGGTCCGAAGGGACAAGTAGTGGTTGAGGGTCTTGAACGAGTTTGAGCATAGGGAACTCAGACAAAAGAACGACAAAAACCAAATAGTCGCTGGTGGGGTCAAGGGGACGGAGTGGCACCACACACGGTAGGGAGTGTAGAAGGTCGGGATGGAAAGGGGTCAAAACAAAGACAACTAGAATCGAAGGGAGGACCTCTTCCCTTACCGTTGGGTGAGGCCATAAGAACGGACCTCTTAGGGTATTGTCTCTTCGGACCTCCCGATGTCAGGCACCCCAGTGTTTCTCAGCCTGTGTTTACTCGTTGATTATGATGATGATCGAAGGGATTAAAGTGGAGTGGAAGACAAGGTTGGTGTATCAGAATTTATTTCGTAAAGAGTGGTTCCCGAAACGTTTATTTATTTTCCGTTTGAACAAAGGACGCGGTACGGAGGGGAGGGGGTGGGAACGAGGGACGCCAGTCGGAATAGCTTTTGACAATGGAAGACGAAGAGAACCACTGGATGCCTCTAGTCTATTCGAACTAGACAACGATAAGGAACGACCTAGGTAGGGGAAAAACCGACCGAGGGATACTACCCCACCCCCACCCCCTTATGGATGACGGAAATTGGTTTGACCCTAGTCTGCAACTCCCCCTTCCCCAAAAGTTTAATAGGAAAGTCTAGATCCGACATAGAACACCACTCACCACTTGGTTTGAGGGAAAACCTTAAAGGAAGAAAAAAGAATTTAGTGTAGTTACGCACCTTACTTAAAAATTTTTGAACTGTTTTGGACCCTGCGCCGTTGTGGACACAAGCGAAATATTAATAAAAAAATTGGGCGTGTCTCTATAAAAAGAGAAGACATTCAGCGAGTATAAAGTGCTAAAATTTTTTCTTTTATCCGCATCCTATTTTTCGTCAGGACTGCGTGGGGTTTAGGACAACAGTTCCGTTGGTGAAGACTGCGACAACGAAGAAAGTTATTATTGGGAAGAGATGGAAACACGTGGAGGACGGACCCATCCCCTTTCCCCCAGGACGGGGAGAAAGTAACTCTCTCCACCCGCCCTTTCCCCCTTAGGGAGGTTGAATAATAGGGAGGTCGACACCGGAATTTAAGACGAAGCCTCTATGCTCTACCATCTACCCTTCGGGAGGAATAAGGGAAGTCGACCTCGGACCTAAAAAAAAAAAAATTGTGGTTTTGGTAAAACATAACCCTATATCGGTTAATTGTTACAACACCATCAAAGTCTACTTGTCCCTTCCCTGAGCCAGTGTGTATATGTACATAGGTAAGGGGGCGGGGTCGGGGGGCGGTGTGTGTGTGACCATTCTTTGTAAAAATTTTAGGGATAGCTTTATAGTCAACCGGAAAAATTTTTTAGTTTATCTGTGACGTTATGTCTGATGTTGTCTTTTGGGTGGTAGGGGAATGGGTTGTGGGGCGCGAGAGGGGAGGGCATTGCACCCGACGCAGAAAACTAAAATACCGGTGTAGGCATTTAGTACAACAAGTCGGAACTAGTAAGGTAAAATAAAATATTAAAATTTTTAGTAATCAGAATAAATACATAAATAAAAACTGATCCATTATGCACGGGTGCCACGTTTATAAGTGTCCCAAATATCGGCTCTTTTCTACCCCCCCCAGAGAAAAAAGAGAAATGGACTCAGGAGGGATTGGGTATTACCCCCCCGAGATCCTACCTCGCATCGTTTCGGTAGCGAGTCTGGACACGAGAAAGAGGTGGGGGCGGTCCAACCGATCTGGCATAGACCCCCCCGGCCGGGGGGGAGAGGAACGCCACTCGGGCCTGGCCGCGCGAGTGACGCGTCTGAGGGGCGACGTCTCCCGCCTCGGGGGAACCCGGGGCGGGGGAGGAGGGAGGGCGGGGACGAGTCGGACAACCCCGTCTTCGACCCCGGGGCACCTCCATCGTCGTCGACAGACGGCTCATTCCGGCTCCGGAGAGACCCCATGCCATCCCCGCCTACTAACCCCCCTACCCTACCCTCGACTGTCCCTCCGGGGCTACCAGAACCCGAGGACCGGACTCGACAGATCACCAATGGACTCACACTCCAATTTCCTCGATGGACCTTTTACTGAAGTCCCATTTAGGGTTCCGACCCTTTTCGGTCCTTGTTTTTATAAATCCCGAGGCGACTGGGTTAGGCCTCGACAGTAAAACCCTTACACATCCTATCCCGAGTCTCTTCCCTTCCACGATTTACCCCTCGTCCCGGTCACGACTACTGTCCGTCCCACCCGCGAGTCCCCCCGTCCCACCCGTGATCTCACTCGTCCCTCCCGTGGGGTCTCCCTGTCCTCCTTCCGCCTCCCCAACCCGAAACTCCCTAAAGTTTTAGGGATGACTGGTCGTCAGTCGAAGGAGGAAATCCCCACCGCCCGCGTCACGGTCATCGGGGGCACTGTTCCGCTGGGTCACTCAGGGCACTCGGGCTCCGACTAGGTAAAAGACACTACAGGGGATTTTCGGATCTTGTGGGTTGTCTCAGGGTCGAAGACTAGGGGCGTCAAACCTCTGGGACTGTGTGGGTGAAAACGTGGACCCTGGACGTATTGGGGACTGACGGTCGTGCTACTTCGGATTTGACTACATGGTCCTCCATCCACCTACCTCCTGGGCCCCTCCTCCCCGGCCTAGTCCTCTCCCACCCCCGGGACGACTCGACTGGACAGTGGTGGTGGGGGTAGGAACACGGGGTCGACTTCCACGGACGACTCCTTGGACGGTTGCTTGACGGGTACTTACTCTAGCTCCGTACCTTTCGACGTCTTTTCCATCCACGGGGAGCGGTGGGAGTCAGACAGAGACCTCCGACACCCGACCCGACGAAAGGAACTCGACTGACGAGCGGAGGAGGAGGGGGCGTCTTTCGAGCAACCCAGGAAGACCAGGAATAGGACCGCCAACACCCGAAGCCACGGGACTACTGAGTCGACAAAGATACCCTTATGCCGCTGAACGTAGAGAAACCCGGGTTAGTCGCGGGTCGGGGGACGATACTGGGAACGCTCATTCACCTCCCCCGCACCCCCGGACCCTACTACCCCCCTCCCCGGGACGGTCCGGTCCCCGTGAAGTTGTACGTGATGCGTCCCGGACGTGGGTCACCACCTCTGTCTTATTCCCCCACCGTCTCTGAGGGTTCACCTGGCAGTGTCAAGAAGACACGGGTGGGCGAAGTGGGTGTGACAACGGTACCGTTGCAGTAGAAGATACGGAGACACTTGTCTGTCCGTGTGTATCTGTGTGTACCGGAGAAGGTAGGTGTAGGTACCTGTCTGTGTGAATGTGTGTGTGTGTGTATATGTTGGAAGGTGTTTAGATCTCTCTGTTTACGTCTGTGTGTCTCTTAGTGTTCATGTCTGTGTGTGTTTATGTATATCAGAAGGTAGGAGGCACCCGTCTGTTCACTCGTGAGTGTCAGATCGGGTGGTATCGACTAAGACGGAGGGAGGGAGGGGTAGAGGGGTGAGTCTCGTCACGACCACCTCTCGTAAGGGCTCCCGGACCTGAAGGGGTTACGGAGGTGCTCGTTGGGGAGGTGGTCGGTCCGGACCGACCCGGACGAGCGACCACGGGTGTCGTCGGACCTGTAACGGAGGAAGATAACCTGAGAGTGGTTGTTACTGTGGGTGTGAGTCCTTCGGAGACGAGTCGTCCATGGACCGTTGGACCCGGGACCGACCGTCGTCCCCACCACCCTCCGTAGTCTCCGTCCCTCTACTTTCCCCAAAGGGAGGTCGGGTCCTCTGTCTGACCGCACAGAGTACATCACCCAACCTGTTTTCACAAACCTTCGTTGACAGAAGTGTACCGGGCGACCTGACCCCCGCAAAACAGTGCCAGTAGACCTCCGGAGACTTACAGTCCCGTACCCAAGCCAATGCTCCCTAATCCGATCGTCTATACGAGTGGGTGTTCGACGGGACTCGGACAGTGTGTTTCTTTACCTTTGTACCTTACTCATCATCGGGTCGGAGTTCGGTCCGAAGACGAAGGGTCGAGACACTGGAGTCCGTCCAGTGGAGTAGAACGTCAGAAGAAAAAGACGTAGACATCTTACCCCGGTAATACATTACAAGTGGAGAACACTTCTACTTTGTCCGACTAGGGTCGGTTACTGTCGTCACGGACTGTTCTCAGTTGGAAAATATTCGTAAATGATACTCTCGGAACAATCCCAGACGTCTGTTTGAATTTTTCGTATTTTGAAGTTCTAAACTTTTCCTTGTCGGATCCATCGATTTGGGAAGAAACTTTTTGCATCACTTAAACAGGGAGAATAAGGAAAAGGGACGACGGTGAGAAACAGTCTCCATCTGAAATTTACATAATTTTAACACCCCTAGTAATTTGACGGACCTTTTTTACGTGTTGTCAATTTTTAATATGCTCGACGTTTAAGGGACCATCAGGTCACCAATCCCGAGGCTCACCAGTGACGGTTCCCAAGCTAGGGACTAGTCCCTTGATTCTAGGAAGTTCGGACTCAAGCCCACATTTCCCCGAATCTTCCCAGGACCGAGTGTCATCTTTGTTCCCTTAGTAACCGACAATGCCAATAACCGTAGTAGTTCGGAATGGGTCCAGAAGGGTCTGGGGGTTCAGACGAGACACGGAAATTGTAGGAAGTTCCACGGATCTCTGGGGACGACACAGTCCGTACCTATTGATGGTCCAGTCCCCGAACCCTTCCTGGACACTTCCCGTCCTCACCGTCCCTCCGGGATTGTCCCGAGTCTCGTCGGTCCATAATTTTATCTATTTCTGTGAAGGGACAACCAGGTCACCAATTCTCAGGCACAAGACTTATATCCCCCGTACCCAAACTAGGGAGCAACCCCTTGATTCTAGGGAGTACGGTGTGTCGTGTCGGTTTTGTTATTTATTTTGTCTATTTCATTCCAAAATTGAAGAATTGGACATTTCGGAAAGGATTGACATAATTACATTTCGGACTAGTATAGATCTTCGGATTAGAGTTTTGTTGAGGCACCCCACGAGGCACCCCGAGCTCTCCGTCGACTAGGTAGGGGAGTCTTCGACAGAGGAGGGAGGTCCCGCTCCTCCAGGAGGCCGTCGACGTCTGAGACCGTGGGGCTCCACACTTCCAGGCGTAACGACACTCGTTCGGGTTACCCGGGGTCGGGGTCCGTCTGGACGTCCGGGACGATGTTTCGCCACTCGATCCCCCGGTGACCCCCACCCGACCCAGACCCCGAGGGGTTCGGTCGAGGACTGGCGGTGAGGACAGCCAGGTCCACGGGTCCAGGCGTACCACCTGTACGTCTTCGACTGGGTACCGCAGGACGTGTGGTTCAAGACCCACCACCTGGTCTGGGTGAAGATGGAGCCGTCACGGTTGTACCTAACCGCGAGGGACTGGGTCCAGACGGACACGGGACGTGTGGCGGGAAGATCCAACGAGGGACGGAGTGCCCCGAGGGTCGGAGGTTGACATGGGGTGGAGGAGGATGGTCTGGAGGATTTTGTAGGGGGTTAGGTCGGGAGGTGGTGGGAGGGGAACGAGTACCTTCAGGGAGACTAGGGACTACCGTGGACGGTCGGGGAAATATGTCGTAGGTTCCGGGACAGGTGGGTGAACTGGAAGTGATGAGTGAAGGACTCTCGGACGAGATTCGGGTCGGGACAAGACTACGACTCTTGCACTACCGTTGTCTATCTGGAGAACCTTGAGTACCAGATCCCGTCTCTGCCCGGACAGTGGTCCGTCACAGTTGGGTTTTCGCAGTTCCTACTCTACCCTCTACCCCTCTTCGTGTTCATCTCCCAGTCCTACCCCCTGGGTTGGACCTCATAGTTCCTTTTAGAGGGTTTCCTCCACTGTCAATTAGACGATGGACCTCCTCGACGTCCTTACTCGTACTCTACCCTTTCCCCATGTCGACTCCGTCACTAGTACAGAAGTTGTTTACCTATAACACGTTCGGGGATTAACCCGAAGGGACCATCGAGTCGACCATTTCTTAAACGGACGTTTTAACTTGGGCCTCTGGGGCCAAGTTAAGGACCCAGTGCTTCTAGGGGACGTCTTCCCTATTCGAGGGGTGAGGTCATAAGGACCCGAAGGGACCACCGAGTGATTCATTTCTTAGACGGACGTTACGTCCTCTGGACCCAAGCTAAGGACGCAACCCTTCCAGGGGACCGCCTCCCGTACCGTTGGGTGACGTCATAAGAGTGGACCTCTCAGGGGTACCTGTCTTCTCGGCTCGGACCGTCCGATGTCAGGTACCCCAACGTTTCTCAGTCTATGTTGACTCACTGATTCGTCTTCGGGGATTAGGGTGGCTGAAAACACCCTTTTGTCTTTTATGTCGGTACCGACTCTGTAGGGACCACGGACAGGAGGGTCAGGTTACCCCTCTGTCCAAACAGTGGTCCCTTTCACTACTCCCTCCGGGTTCCCTGGACCTCTCGGTTTCCTCACGGACTGTGTCCCACCCGTCAGTTCCGTCCTAAGGACCTCCTCCTTTGGGAGTCACCTCTGGATTCTGACTCGTCCTTGAGTCATCTTCCATCTTCGACGTTTCCAAGTCCTTTGGTCCTCGAAGCCTTATTGACTGAAAGTGGTTTTGAAGTCTAAAATCAGAACTCAGTTCTGGTACAGGTAGAGTCCCGAAATCGACCCCCTTTCTCCTGTCCCCGATTCCCCGTCTTTCTTCCTTCATCCCCGTCTTTCTCCCCCTCTGTCTTCCCGTTCCCCGACCTTCTCCCTGAACCACCTCCGTCCTCCTCCCCGACGTCCACAGGCACAGTGGACCGCCGTGGTCCGGTGGTGGGACCCCGAGTCGTGACACGAGGGCGTCCAGTTCCTCGACCCACATCAGTACATATTGACGTCGACGGATCGAGCTCTGGACTGGTTCTAGAAGCTCCGGATGACCAAGGACCCGGTCCGCCCGTCGAGGTAGGGCAGTTGGACCGGGGCCGGAATACTGTGGGCGATGTTAGTTCTCTGAGGTTACCTTTAGACGGAGTTACCTTGGGGACGGGACCGGATGGATCGCCACTCAGGTTCCCTTCTCCCCGGACGGTGTACGGGAGTGACCCGGAGGAGGTAGATCGGGACGGGTCACTAAACTACCCCTACTCCCTCAGGACTGATGATCGACAGTGAAGACGAGTGAGTCCCCGGACCCGATACAGGGTTGGAGGGATCCGAAACCAAAGTAGATCTTTAGAATACTAACGTAGCATTATAAACGTTAGAGAATCTCGATTACTCCGTCGTGTCGACCCAAGTAAGTCCGGTTAGGGACCAACTTGACAGGTGATACCGACTGACAGTGTAAAAATTAGTTAATTCTACGACGACGACGACGACGACGATTTAGCGAAGTCAGCACAGGTTGAGACATACTGGGGTATCTGCCGTCGGGTGGTCCGAGGGGGCAGGGACCCTAAGAGGTCCGTTCTTGTGACCTCACCCAACGGTAAAGGAAGAGGTTACGTAGTTTCACTTTTCACTTTCACTTCAGCGAGTCAGCTCAGGCTGAGAAACGTTGGGGTACCTGACGTCGGATGGTCCGAGGAGGTAGGTACCCTAAAAGGTCCGTTCGTTAATTCTACTTTACGACAATTTTTGAGTCAAGAAGTCAGTGGGATCGGGGGAAAGTTTCCGAATCGTCGGTGTGGATCGTTCACCAACGGTATAACTTGTCACATCTATGTCTTGTAAAAGTAGTGACACCTTACAAGACAACCTGACGTGGGTGAGACCTGTTCCGTGACGACAAAAGTCGACAACTACAAAAGTGATCAACCCCACCGGTTGGACCCTGGGGGGTTCGTTCAGTGGACCGGTCCGGGTCGTAGTAGTACTTCCCGGTGGGATTCCGTACCTACCTCCCTGTATTAAGTGACCCCAGGAAATGAGGTCACTAGAGGGTGACCCCTCATTTCAAAGGGAGTAGTGGTCAAGGGGAAAGTCTCGAATTCAAACGAGTGGACAACCCTTCCACCTCCCCCGACCCACTTCGAGGACCCCAGCCCCCCGTGTACTCCTCACGGTACCGCCACCCGACACTCGGTCAGTCGCTGTTTTCACTAATCTCCCGAAGGGGCCACCGAGTCTCCCATTTCTTAAGTGGACGGTCACGTCTTCTAAGTCAAAGGTAGGGACCCAACCCTTCTAGGCGACCTCCTCCCGTACCGTTGGGTGAGGTCATAAAAACGGACCTCTTAGAGGTACCTGTCTTCTCGGACCGCCCGATGTCAGGTACCCTAGTTTTTGTCTCAACCTGTACTGAATCGTTGATTTGTCGGTGTCGTCGTCGTCGTCGTCTTCTTTTGTGACCATGTTGTCACATTTCGTTGATATACGATTATTTTTTTAAAAAAATTCTCTAATTTCGTCTCCAGGAGTTCGGACTCGTACGTGATCTTAATGGTCTTCCCGAACAATTTTGGTCTAGGGACCCGAGGTAGTGTTGTGGAACTACGACACACGGGACACGTCACTCCGGGTCCTTAGACGTAAAGATTGTTCAAGGGTCCACTACGACGACGACGGACTGGTCCGTGGAGTACAGGTCTTGGTGACCCAATCTCGAATTCAAGATCTTGGTCTGGCGGATCCAAGTTTGGGACCGAGGCAAGGAGTCGAGACACTGGAATCCGTTTAGTGAATAGGAGAGACTCGGGGGCAAACGACTGGACACTCGATCCGGCACCAGTAATAGAGAGGGGAAGTGCCTCCGACTCGTAAGTCACTCTATGCGTCCCTGGATTCAGGACTACCCGACAGACGTCGACCCCAGGTGCCACTTCCTACACAGATCTGACAGGGGAACAGGGGGGTCTCACGTGGGGGTGGAGACACAGGCTCACCGGCGTGGGGTCTGAACTTCCGGGACGAGTTGCACCACCTGTTACGGGCCTCAAAGTAGATGTAGCGCCAGTACTTGATGGACGGGTGGTACCTCAAGAGGGTGGGTGCGGCCATAACGCCCCGTGCACCTGTCCCGAGCCCCGACCTTCGGTGTGCTCACCTTCTCCTCCGTCCTCTCCCTCACTACCCCGGGTCCTTCGTCCGTCCCCTGTCTCCCTCCCCTGTGGTGTCCCGCTCTGTCTCCGCCGTCCCTCTCACCGAGACCGACGAACTCTGTTCCCTTTCCCCCGTCTCCTTTCCGACACTTATAACCCTTTCCCCATACCTCTACCCCCCGACCTCCGAACTCCGTCTCCTACGCCCCAAAGACCCGCATCCCTCGTCCCTCACACCCGCCCTATACCCCACTCCCCGAGCTCTCCACCCTGACTCGTATAAGTCCAAACCCCACCGTACCAACCCCAAACTCTGGACCCTATCCTTCTCCCCCACTAACCCAGACTCCCAAGTCTCGTCCATCAGACCCCCGTCGTCTGTTCTGCTACTCACCAAACCCATAACGACCCGTCCTCGCCCTCGGTCCCTACCCCACCAGAAACCTTCACCCCCAAGAGGCTTCGACGTCACCCTGGGTCCGGGCCGTGGGATTTCGACTCCCCTCTGGAGGGAGGCATGGGACATGAGGGACGGGGGTCCAAGACCGGACGGTAACTGCTACCCGACGCCGCTCGACGGATACTCGCCCCGCAGTTCCATGCGGACGACTAGTCGACGACCCCTGTGAGACTGGGGAGCTACGCCCGGAAGGACGAGAGGGACCGACGGGACGCACTGTTGGTGTGGGTGAGGCTGTAGGTCCACCATTCGTGGACGGGTCTGGGCGGGGAGTTGGGGACACGTCTCGTCACGTCCCTGTGTCGAGGACACCTCGAGTGGACAGTAGACTGTCTCTACTGTGTCTCGCCCGACACGGGACTAACCCCGCTTCCTCCCCACTGGTGTCCAGTCCCAACCTTAGTTCCCGCACCCATCTCCCCAGTCCCGGTCCTTCCCCCTCGGGGCTCCTTCGAGGACGAAGTCGGACTTCCCAGTGTCTTCTGAAAGTCCTTTCCCCTGTAGACTCCATTCTGGAGTCCCTGTTACCACTTCTTAGACGGACGTCCCGTCCTGTGGGTCTAAGCTAGGGATCCATCCTTTCTAAGGGGACCTCCTCCTTTACCGTTGGGTGAGGTCATAAGAACGGACCTCTTAGGGTACCTGTCTCCTCGGACCGCCCGTTGCCAAGTACCCCAGAGTTTCTTAGTGTGTACTGACTCACTGATTGTGAAAATTGGGATCTCCCTTGTCCACCGTACACTCGGTCAGAAATGCCTCCTAGGTGAGGAGACTTCCCGAAGTGTGTGACACGATCACCATTTCTTGGGCGGACGGTTACGTCCTCTGTATTCTCTCTGTCCAAGCTAGAGACCCAGCCCTTCTACGGGACCTCCTCCCGCACCGTTGGATGAGATCAGAACGGATCTCTTAGGGTTCCTGTCTCCTCGGACCGCCCGATACCAGGTACCCCAACGTTTCTCAACCTGTGCTGACTTCGTTGAAACGTGCGTGTGCACGTGAAGAGACCCGGGACAAGACTAGGGGTCCCGGGTTTCCCTTCGTCGACTCGGGGGTCAGAGCTTCTGGACCAAGGTGAGGGGTAGGGGTTGGGTTCCCGAAGAGACAGGAGTGGGACGTAGAGGGGTGGGGAGAGTCTTTGAGAAACACCAGGGACGCCTGCTACGGGTCCGGGCTTAGGGAATACGGGCGCAGTTGGTATTGTTCATGTACCACTGACTTGCCCGGTGGATGTAGCCACTCACAAGGTCCTCGTGGTACTAGCCCCCCGTCCCCCCAACCCACCCGCTACCTTCCCCCAGGTCCACCACGGTACCCGGGACTGAGAGACCTGGGGGTTGAGGGGTATCCTTGGAGGTTGACCAGACCGTCGATGAAGTGGCTCTGCCGCCCGTGGAGCGACGACCACTGCGTCTTGCCCGCCCCACCGGACGCCTCGGTCGACCTCCGACACAAGGACTCCCTGACCCTGAGGGGAATGTCGGTACTGGAACTGCGACGGCGGCTGTCGCACCCGTTACGGACAGCGGACGAGACTCCGGGCCAGGCTACTGGTCCGGTCCGGACGTTCCGGGAACGTCCGGGTCCACAAGGTCCAGAGGTAGGGGACAGGGGTACGGGAGGCGAAGACAGACTGGGCAACACTGAGGTTGTCCGAGGGGGAAGCGTTGGTGGAGGTGGGGTCGGAGGGTAGAGATGGAGGCGGGGGTGACCGGACTACGACACCGGGGTCTCCTGGGTCGGCTCGACGCCCGCCCGAGTCAGGGGTCTTCCCCTTCACCCCCACGTACGACCCGGATCGGAGGGACCGGGTGGGGTGAAGGGTCCCGGTTCTCCCGGGTTCCAGTATTATTCTTCATTTATGGAACAGACATGTCGGACACGGACTGACTCACCACACTCCACCCCACAACCCATCCCCTGTCGACCGTACTCGGAGACCCCCCCTGTAAAAACACCCATGACCCGGGAGTCGTACACTGGTCACACCAAACCACACGTGACCTGAGAGTCGTGGACAGACCACACACGACTCGGGAGTCACCCACTGGTCGTACCCGGTCGCACACGACTTGCGAGCCACATGCTACGTGCGATCGACCACACACGACTCGTACCCACACACTGGAGCACCCACCTGTACTTGACTCGGAGGGCCTCGGTCGTACCCCGGTGTACACGACGTGTGAGTCGCACTGCGCTCGGTGTACTCGTGCGCGATTCGGTGACGGGATAGGGACTCCCACCTGAGCGTGTAGACCTGTGACCGCACCCATGACTCGCACTTGAATTGTAAAGCGTACAGGACTCGTACCTATGCACGTACGGTTCGGACAGTGGACACCGTTCCTGTCCAGTTGTTTGTTACTCTTGACCCGTAGACCGGTCGAGTCTACCCGTGGATGACTTGCGACTCGTACAAGACTACCACTTAAGAACGTACGGCCCGTGGTTCTCACACGTTCCCTCCCCCGTCACACGACTCACGTCCGAGGTCGGACTCGGACACCATCTGACCCACGTCGTGACCTCTCGTCTCGGACCCAGGGAGACTTGGGGCGAGGGGCACGGTCAAGTCCGGAGTCCGTTCCTCTTGTCCGTCCCCCGTTATGACGAATTGTCAAGAAATAACTTTATTTGTCTGCCGTCCCGGTTCCCACACGAGTCCCGGTCACCCCACTTCGGGGGGGAAGAACGTATGGAGACCGGGTCCCCCGGTGTCCAGTCTGGGGTTTTGGGAAGACACAAGCCCCACACACACGTCTGTACGTGGCACCCGCCGTCCCCCCCTACCCCTTAAAGACCTATTGATAGAAAGACATTCTTATTAAACAGCCAAGTCCCCTACCGAGACTCTTTCCCCAACGGTCGGGGTAGTCGCGTCGGGGGTCGCTACCCGTCCCCACCCCAGTGGGTAGTCACCACGGGCGGTTGCACGACGTCTTTCGACCATCGGGCCCCACCTGGTACACCCACCCGTACCGCACCCCCCTCGGGGACTTGGGCACCGGGGGACTCCGGGAGGTCGCAGGTCAGACCGAGTGAGTCGGTAAGGGGTCCTGTCGACAACCCCAGCTTCTCGAGTCCCGGACCTGAGACAACCCCTCCTCGTCTCTACCCGTAGTGGGTCTTTCGGGGGAGGGGTGCAGGGTGGAGGTGGGACCTTTGTCGGTCGGACGGGCGAGTACCTGAGGAAGTCAGGGTTGACGAAGGAACACTGAAGGACTCCTGTTAAAACATGTAGGACTTGAGAGAGCTGTAAAACCTCCGAATTTACCACACACGACTCTGGAATTACACAGGACTTCCTCACAAACGACTCTGGCATTACACGGGACTTCCTCACAAACGACTCTGGTATTACACGGGACTTCCTCACAAACGACTCGGAGACAGGGTAGAAGGACCTCCACCCACTCGACACGATACCAGAACAAGTCCCAAGACCCGGAAATAGGCAAGGGTGTACACCTAATACTACAAGACTCAAAAATGTGTCGGACTTATACCCAAGTACAAACGACTTGGAACAGTGTACTCATAGAATCACAAACGACTCGGAGTAGTGTAGGACTCCCACCCGATCATCACACACAACCTGGGACTCGGTTGATGTCCGGTGAGTCTACACACCCTCCGGTCCGACCAAGGGACACGGGGTTGGGGTCTTAGTGGACGTGGGACCGGCGGGGGGTGGGGGTGGGTCGAGTGGAGTCGTAGGTACCGGTACAGGAACTACAGACCGGGTAGGGGCAGTGCGACGCCCTACTGTCCACCGAGCCGTCTCCGGGGTTCCGCGAGAGGAAGACGGGTCGGCGACCGGGACGTACCCCGCAGCAGGAGCCCACTCCGGACCGAGTCGGCCTAGTCCAACGACTTCAACCTCAGCCTGAACCTCGGCCGGCCACCGAACGCCTAGAACACCGCCGGGTGGTCCGCCGACGGTATCTTCCGGTCCTACCCGAGTCCCGACCTGAGCCCGTCGGCTGCCGGGTGTCGCCGCCGGAACTCGCCCCGGTCGTGCAGCCCCTGGTGTAGCCGTACCCAGAGCGGGGTCTCGGGTGCGGGGTGGAGGACGTCCGAGTCCAGCAGGTCGACTAGCTACCGGGAGACGTACGGCCCCCGGAAGAGGAGAGCCTTCTTCCCGGGCGACGGGGGGCACGACGGGTCCGGGTACCGGTGGAGGAGGAGCCGGTCTGCCATCATCCCCCTGGGTAGAAGGCGCCGCCGGTTCTGGCTGCACCCACCGAACGGGAGGTGGACGTCCCTGTCCGCCGTCGACGCGTCGCTCTCGACCATCATCGCCCACCAGAGTACCCGCGACGCGTCGACGACGTACCTGTGCTTCCCCACCGCGTCCCGCCGCGACCCCGACTAGGCAAGCACGCTGAGGGTCCAGTCGTACGCGAACTAGTCGAGGTGGTACGAGAACTCTAGCCGCACGAGGCGGTCGTGGAGTGCCAGGCCCTTCCAGTCGGCTGACCGGCGGGGCTGAGGCAAGTGGCAGAGCTAGACCAGGTCGCTGAACTCGTACATGAATGCCGCGAGGTCACCCGCGTGGACCACCCTGCGTCCCACCCCGTCCCCACCCGTACCTCAAGACCGGGGTCCGAGAGGACGACACCCCGGGTGTAGACTTGGGGGCGGGATCAAAGGTCAGCCGGGAGGTCAGACCGGGTCTCGAGAGAGTATCGATACTTCAGACGTGTGCCCTTGGGACTGAAGGTCAAGACGGACCCTAGACTGAACCACGAGAGAATGACGACCCTTCCAGTGTGAACGAGGGATGGTTCTCTCCGGGGGAGATTAGAGTAGGTCTGGGGCGGATAACGACGTCCTTCTTGTCGACTGGCACTGGAGACCAGGAGGACAAATTGGGTCCCGAGAGTGACTGGGGTCGACCGAGAACGAGGTCGGGAGGGCAGGAAGGGACTCGGTACCCACGTCGGGGACGGTCGTTACTCGTCTTCCCCACGGAGAAAACCTTAGTTTACGACTGGGGAGACCGACGGTGTCGACTAGGGGCGCAGACTAGGGTCGGAGGTTGCTCAGTTCGGGTCTGGTAAGAGGGTCCCCAATAATTCCAGACGGCCCATGAAGTCAGGGTGGAAACCAGGGTGGGTCTGGAGAGAGAAGGACACTGTCGAGGGTGCGGACTGGGTCTGAAGGTCAGGAGAGACGACAGAGTAGGTCCGAGAACGGCGTGTTGAGACTACTAAGACCAACGTCTCTACCGGCGGGACTGAAGGTCAGGGTGGGCCCCAGAGTGAGTCTAGGTAGAACGACATTGTTGAGGGTGTCGGACGTAGGGTGGGGGGCGGTTCGAAGGTCAGGAGAGACTCTAGATTGGATCTAGAATAAAGAAGACCCACGTCGTCTGACGGGTGTGACTGACGGGAGCGGGGGTGGACAGGGGAGATGGAACCAGAGTCGGTCCATCAGTCGGCTCCTGAAGTCGACGGTCCCCAACCGCCGCAGCCCCACGCCCAACGCGAACTTCTTCACCACCCGGAACGCCCGCCGTACGTCGTCCACTCCGAACCCGTCCGGGACGCAGAGTGTTTACATTGCGTGGACCAGCATGAGCAACAACGGGCCCATCTCCCCGGTCGGGTCCACGTCGAGCCGGTACTGCGTCGGGTCCCTGGTGTGCAGGTGGAAGAGCGTCTTCCCGTCGGGGTCATCTTAGAGCCCCCGGGCCATCTTCGCCCTGACCTACATCCCAAGGAACTGCATTGCGTGGAGCGACTTATACGACCGACTCGGCTTCAGATAATGGACCGTCCTCCTCCCTCCGTCCACCAGTCCCCGTCGGGCATACTCGGAGGGGACCGCAGAACCACCCGAGGAAGACGTAGACGGTGAACTGAGAGACGACGACGTGAAGACTTAGAACCAGAGAAATACAGGGAGAGAGGAGGTCGGGAACAAAGACCAAACACACGACCAGAGAGCTAGAGACAAAGAGAGGTGATCTTGCATACGGGGACCCCCAATTGGAGACAGAGAAAGAAAGAGGGGGTTCGGAACAGGTAGTCGTTTAGAAGGACTGAGGTGGGTGAGAGACAAGACGAGTGAGACACAGGGTAAGAGTCGGGGGTGGGACCAGGACAGAAGGAAGTAGGGGTTGGATCCGATGACCTCTTCTTTTACGTCTTCCTTCACCGTTGGATGAGGTCATAAGAACGGACCTCTTAAGGTACCTGTCTCCTTGGACCACCCGTTGCCGAGCACCCCAGCTTTTTCTTAGCCGGTGCTGACTCGCTGATTGTGTGGTCTGATTGCAGTCCCGGAGGAACGACCAGAGGGACAAGGAGGGGACGGGTGTGGACGGGGCGGGGTGGTCGGGAGGTTAGACTAAGAGTGTCCGTCGGGGTTCCTAGGACACTGGTGGACTCAGTCTAGCGCAGTGAGAGGATGAGTCTTAGAAGGACGTCGAAATGGTGTAGGACACTATTCTCGGCTTCGGAAGTAGGGAACCGGGAGTTCTGAGGCTGTTAGACGAAGCAGGGGATGAGCACCAGTGCATCGTGGTCGATGTGGGCGGAGAACGTTAGGAACTTGTTGGGTCTGTGTGAGTGTCGAGTCCCGGAAATGTCACCGACAAGGGAGCCGGATCTATCGAGAAGGAGACCTACAGGTGCACCGACGGAGGGAGTGGAGTTCAGAAATAAATTTACAGTGGAAGAGTCCCTCGGGAGACGACTGGTAGGATAGCTTTTGTCGTGTGGGGTGGGAAGAGTGGGTGGAGGGACACACGCACGATTCAGTGAGTCAGGATAGACTGCGAAACGTTGAGGGTACCAGACATCACGTGGTCCGAGGAGACAGGTACCCTAAGAGGTCCGTTCTTATGACCTCGCCCGACAGTACGGGAGGAGGTCCCCTAGAAGGGTTGGATTCTTAGCTTGGGGTCAGAGTACAGAGGACGTAACCGTCCTCTCAAGAAATGGTGATCGGGGTGGAACCTTCGGCGTGAGTGGAGGGATCGGGACAAATAGAGGTATCGAGAAAAAAAAAAAAAAAAAAAAAAGACCGACTTAGTCCAGAATCAACGTCGTGTCCTCCAGAAAGTCTACGCCGCACACCCTAGATCAAGGGACTGGTCCTTGATCTAGGGCCTGGGGGACGTAACCCTCGTTCCTCAGAATCGGTGAACTAGTGGTCCCTTCAGGGAGAGGTATCGAGAACGATGGTAAAGTGTATGGTACATAAAATCAAAACAAACCTCAAGTAACGAAAAGATAGGTTGCTCCTGTAGTCAGGGTACTCCCGTTCCTAAAATAGATAAGTAACGGCGTAGGGATCTACCGACCTTGTCACGGACCGTGTGCCATCCCCGGGTCCTCTCTCACTTACTTACAAACTTGACTGAAAAAATAGGGACAGTAAGAGAAAGAAAGATAGAGAACAACCCAACCACAGAGAGAGAAAAGAAACGGAGGAGTAACGAACAGACGTAGAGAGTAGAGACAGAGAGAGCCCGGGTGATCTTCCTGTGGTGGGACTTTGGGTAGTTCGTAACGACTGTGGGGTGTGGCCCGGAACCAAGTATGTCCACGAACTACTTGTTGGACAGCTTCAGTGGAACACTTACTGACTTTTGGGAACACAGAACGGTACGGAGACCCCCTCGGCAGACGGCAAAAGTGAGACTTAGAGATACTGGCATAGAGTCAGAGAGGGAGCCAAAGGGAGGGACTCAATGAGACGAAAAGTAAGTCGGTAGGGAATGGAAGATAGCCGTCTTCCGTCACAATACGGTTAATCAATAACTAGACCTGAGTTGTGTCTGACGACTCCGGACTTAGGGTCCTTCAAACCTACTGGGGCTAGTAAGTCAGCCGGAAGTACCTTAAGTAAGTAAGTAAGCGAGTAGGGTGTTTGCTCCGCCCCCACGGTTGTGTCTGGTCCACAACACCAAGACAGGACAAACGGAGGACGAGATAAACACCCTTAGAGAGGAAAGAACCCAGAGAGAGGGAGGTAGACAACCCCGTCTTACTAGACGGAAAAGGACAGAGACATAGAGGGACACAGAGACTGCAAGTAAATCGTGACTGAGGTGTTTCCACGATACGACCCTTTACGACTTGTGTGCCTTCACTGGCTTTGCGGGGACCGGGACGGGTGTGTTCCGAGAATCAAGTCTGGGTAGTAGTCTCTCATTGTTTGGACATTCGTCTGTCTTCCCAGTCTCACCCCTACCCCCTCAGGTTCCTGGGCGCTGTCGAGTCTCCTCCGTGGACGCACGGGTCGAGTCCCAGTCCGGGTCTCGTCGGGAGGCTTTTACAAACGACTACTTGTTTGAGTACTACTTCCTAGGACGGCGACAGGAAGGTCAGTGAGTCCGGTTGTCCGGAAAGCCGGAGGGAGTGAAGGAGAGAGTGTGCAGTGCAGTCTAGACGGTCGTTCAGGACAAGATTTTAGAAAAAAATTTAGTAAAAAAGTTAACCACTTTTTAACGAAATGTTGCAAGACAACCAAAGACGGCATGTTGTTGGACAAGATTTTAGATGGATCTCCCTGAAGGAACCACCAGGCCACCAATCCTGAGGCACGAAAGTCACGGCACCGGGTCCAAGTTAGGGACCGGTCCCTTGATTCTGAGGGCGGTCGGCTCCCCCATTGGTTTTCTTTGTTTAGATGGGCCTTTGGGGCGGGGGGGGTTTGTGTAGAGAAGGGGGTGCTAGGGTGGGTGGACCTGGCCCCCGTCAGAGAGAGAGAAAGACGAGGCCGGGGAGTCAGTCAAGGGGAGGACGTCGGTCTCCCTCGGGCGCTCGTGGACGCAATCTGATGTGGGGGAGGAGTCGGGTCCTAGGAGTCCACGAAGGTGGCGAGAGAGCGAGAGAGCCTTATTTTGGGTTTAGGAGGGACTCCGGGTGCCCCGGGACGTGTGGGGGCGGGGTAGGACAGGGACCAGAGCAAAGGAGGGAGAAGGGGAGTCAGTGAGACGAGGTCGGTGCGACCGGAGGAGTGACGAGGAGTTTGTTTGTATGAACACGTAAATATATATATACTACCATTTCTTAGACGGACGTTACGTTCTCTGGGCCCAAGTTAGGGACCCAACCCTTCTAGGGGACCTCCTATACCGTTGGGTGAGGTCATAAGAACGGACTTTTATAGGGTACCTGTTCCCTCTGACCGTCCGATGTCAGGCACCCCAGTGTTTGTCAGTCTGTACTGACTCGTTGATTGTGAAAATGTGAACTAGAATCGGTTTTCCGGATCTTCGCTATTTGTGGAAGTCAAAGTGTGAAAGTATATGAATGAGGACGGAGACCCGGAAACGTGACCGACGAGGAAGACGACTCTACGAAAGGGGGTCTACAATTGTGTCGAGGGAGGAAGAGAGTTTGGAAGGGAGTTTACAGTGGAAGAGTCCCTCCGGAGGCACTGGTGTCTCGGATTTCAAAGTAAGTAGTGGTGGGGTGTAGGAGGAGGAGGACTAAAGCAGAACAGAGAAAGAGCAAGTGTATCGAATAAAACGAGTAAATAGAACCTCTGAGATAGAGGGGCCGATGTTGAGTGTACCCTTTCTTAGACGGACGTTACGTCCTCTGGGTCCAAGTTAGGGACCCAACCCTTCTAGGAGACCTCTTCCTTTACCGTTGGGTGAGGTCATAAGAACGGACCTTTTAGGGTACCTGTCTCCTCGGACCACCCGATATCAGGTACCCCAGTGTTTCTCAGCCTGTGCTGACTCGCTGAAGTGAAAGTGAAAGTGACAGAGGGGTCGATCTTCCAGTGTCCCTACCCTCGTCCTGTCTCCTCGACTCGGTTCTTACCTTGTTCCTGCCCCTCGGGAGTCCTGACCGTCCCTCTCCCCCAGTCCTGACCCTACCCCCTTCTCTCCTTAAAGTCTCGGTCCTCCACCCGTCTTGGTAGCACCTGTTCCTCCCTCTCTGGAGTCCAACCCCTCCACCCTGGGTCCCTCTGGGATCCCAGTTCCTCTCTGGGGTCCCGACCCCCTTCGACCCACTCTTGTCCTCGTCCCTGGACGACGGGACCCCACCGCGTGAGTGGAACTGGGACTTCCCTGTCGCCCAGACCAGGTGGTCGTACTACAAGAGCCCGAACTCTAGTCGCACCTACTACCGATCAAGGAACTCGGACCGGTCCCGGGCCTCGTGGACGTCCCACTGGCACGCCTACACCGCCCGCCCCTCCCCGCGCTTCAACAAGAGGAAGACCTTAAGCTTTTCCAAAACGAGGTCGTCGAGCTTCTGGTCCATCTTGAACTCCCGTAGCACCTTCTTGAGCTCCTTCGCCTACTACACCCGGAGGAGCCCCAGGTCCGGGGCGTACGTAGCGTCGTCGAAGTCGAGCAAGAACTACTAGGCCAACGCCATCCGCAGCAAGAAGTCCTAGAACTACCGGTGGTAGAGCGGACACGAAGCGGCGGTCGGGAACCGGTGGAGGGGCTTCCACGGGAACGGGTCGTGGAGCTACTACAGTATCGTCAGTCAGAGGCTGACCTACCACCGGTACCACGGGGACGGAGACCTGCGGCGGGACGGCGGTGGGGACAAGGTGTCCGAGACGGAGGCTCCGGAGGGTGGGGCTGTGACCGGAGCTCCGGGGGTGTCACCCCCTTTCTCCTGGAGTGAGCACGGAACGGGACGTTCCAAGCGGGGGTGGAGGGACCGTTGGGGGTCTGGGGACCCGGTGTGCCACTCAGACGGTCCCCGGCGTGGGGAGGGGGTTTCGGGAGGACCGAACCCTGCTCCCCGGGGTCCGGGGGGGCTTACCCAAGGTCGCAACGACTCACCGGGACCAAGACAACAACCTCTGGACTCCGGGACCGACCTTACCCCCCCACCCCACCGTCCATCCCGGAGGGGAGGGGGCGGGTCCCCGCCTTGGGACCTCTCCGACCTCTCCACTTTCCAGCTTTCTCTTCCCTCGGACTTGTACCGGAACCCGTCTCTCGTTACCCTGTAGGGATTTGTCTCCACTCCTCGACGTCCAAAGGGTTCGATCCCCTAAACACCCACACAGACACAAGTCTTTTGCGGACCGGGACGGACACCGAAGGGACCCCTCCCCCGCCGCACCAACTTTACTCCGGTCCAACGTTTCCTAGAACTCACGGTCCGATTCCTCAGACCTGGAACAAGACTCTCGTGACCCGAAGGGGCCACCGAGACCATTTATTAGGTGGACGGTTACGTTCTCTTCACCCAAGCGAGGGACCCAACCCTTTTAGGGGACCTGTTCCCTTACCGCTGGATGAGATCGTAAGAACGAACCCTTTACGGTACCTGTCTCCTCGGACCGCCCGATGTCAGGTACCCCAGTGTTTTCTCAGCCTGTGCTGAACCACTGATCTGTGGTTGTTCACTCCCGGGACCCCTCGGTGTCTTCCTGAAACTTACTCCTTCCGTCTAACTTTTAAAATAAATCAATGAATAAAAATTTAAAACCGGAGTTTCGAACGTCCTAGAGTCAAGGGGGGTTGGTCCCTAGTCTGGGTCCGGTGTCGTCACTGTCTCTACTTAGGATTGGTGATCCGGTAGTTCCTTGAGGGGTCCCAGTCTAAAACTCACAGTCTTTCGATGACACACTTCTTCTCACCTAACCTCCCCCGTTCTCACCTTCGGGGGTCGGACGTCGTCTCAGGTCCACCCTCTCCGCCCTCTCCGTCCACCTACCTTGTGAGTCCTCCGGTCCTCCTGTCCGGTACCCTGACCGGTCAATACCCGTTTCCTCCCTCGGCACGTCCTGTCCCGGGTCCCGAGACCGGACCTATTGTTACCCTGCCTTCGTACCTAACCGTCAAGCCCCCTCGTCTGAAATCCTTTAAATTGTGACTTTGTAATTTTGTGTATAACTTACGAAATCTTCGGAATAGACTAGGAATGTGATATATACACATTTTTTTGAGGTTCCCCACAGTCGAACTTCCTTCTTCCACTACCTAATTCACTCCTCTGACCCTGTTGGGTCCCGAAGGGTCCACCGTGACCGCCAATTCTTAGGTGGACGGTTACGTCCTCTGTGCCCAAACTGGGGACCCAGCCCGTCTATGGGACCTCCTCCTTTACCGTTGGGCGAGGTCATGTGAACGGACCTCTTAGGGTGCCTGTCTCCTCAGACCGTCCGGTGTCAGGTACCCCAGTGTTTCTCAGCCTGTGCTGATTCACTGACTCGTCCGCGTGTGTGTATGAGTGACCTGTTGAGTTTCCGTGTCGGGAAGAAGGAGATCTTACCCTCCCACCTCCGCACTGCTCTCACCTCACCGCCAATATCGCCGCAGTGGCCCTCGCAACGTGGACCTGTCGAATGGACCCCGTGGAGTCACATTACCCCTGGGACCACCCCCGAATCTAGGACTCACCCCTCCCCAGGGACCCTCGACTCCGGGTCGGGGTCATCCCCGACTGTTAGGACCCTGAATCAGGATCCCACAGTACCTCACCTTCAAGACTTGGGCCCTCGAACCTTTCCGGAGGGGCCCATCCCGTCCCCACCTGGCCATCAGTTCGGTCGGTCCGCCCTTTTCCTCTCGTTCCCACGTCCTCACGAGAGCTCCACCCCTCCACCGGTCGCCTCCCGTCCCCCATCGTTCGCAAAAGACGAATCCCGAGGGCCCCAACAGGACCGTCTTCCCTGGGGCGTCCTGTGCACCTCAGAGGTCGTGTCCCCAGGGACCCGAGACGACCCCGTGAAGGGGTCGAGTCTCCGGGGACCCTTAAAACTTGTCGGGGGGAGGGTGGTCCGGGTGTGGTTCCGGAAGGACTGAGACCCGACAGAGGGACGTGTCTCCTGGGGAAGTCCGGTCTGGAGTTCCCTGAGGAAAGAGACCGGGTGGGGGGTGGGCGGTGTGAGGTGGGGACGTTGCGCTCGTGTGTCTCCTCTGGGGTGTGTCTCGGTGGAGACCTAATAAAATAAGTGTACTAAACCGTTCTGTATCCGTGAGGACGGTTTCTCGGTCCGTGCCGGTGGGGCCTGGACGGGACCAGTCAACGGGTGGAGGGTCGGAAGACTCCCAATCACGATCAATAGAGTGTGTGTTTTGTTCCCCACCCCCTACCCTTTCTGCTCTGCCCCCGCCCCCGCCGCCAAAGGGAGACGAGTCCCCAAAAGTCTACTGCCGTCGGACTCGGGGGAGGTAGGAGCGCCCCGGACCTCCCGGGTAGAGCCTTTTGGGGTGCGACCCGTCGGCGTGGGCCTTAGGTGGGAGCAGGACCAGGGGTGAGGGCGGGGCCCAGAACCCCGAATCCCTGTGGGCCCCCTTCGCCTTGAACCCACTGAAGAGGGGCGACCCTCTGAACCCACGGCGGAGCGGGAGGACGGGGGCCCTCCGGAACCTTCCCCGTCGGTCCGGGTGTGCCCCGTTCGCCTGAGCCTGCGCTGGAGCCGCGGGCCTCCGGGGAAGGGGCGACGGGAGACGCAGAAGGAGGAGCCCCGACCCCCTCGGAAGGGGTGACTGGCGGAGCGAGACCGACTTCGGGTGCGCCCCGTCGAACTCAAAACCCGAGAACCGGAAGAGTGGAAGGAGTCGGGGGAGGAACCGGGCACGGTCCGGTTTGGCCCCGTCGGCGTGGAACTCGAACACAGGCCGTAGAGGGAGTGGGAGACGGTGGACCATGAGTCGCACCCACGGGTGTCGTCCACCCCTCTCGAGGTGCAGCCCGTCCCTCTCCACCTTCTACGCGAGACGGAGACGCCTGACCAGCGGGCCGGGGAGTCGGGGCCGGGGTCGAGATCGGGGGTCGCATCCGTGGAAGTCGAAGTCGGGTGGGAGTGACCACCACCGGAGGGGTGGGACGTGGAGAGCCGAGTCGGGGTGCAGGTCGAGTTCGACCCCGTGACAGTGTCGCCCGTAGAACTTCTGTGGGAGCGGGTGGTTGTCGAGCGGTGGGCGGCGGACCCGAGGTCCATCTCGGTTCCAGTGAACTCCGTGCACCTGGAACATCGGGCGACACGGGAGACGACCTCCCCGTCTTGAGAGTCGGACGACCGGGCCCCACCGGAGGGATTTCGGCCACTCGAGGTGGACCCCGTCCCTCTACGGGTCGCCGTAGGAGTCAGGGGGCAGGACCCGGAGTCACGGGTGGACGAACCGACCCCTGTGAACGTCCGGACGCTCGGCAGGAGCCGACGGCCGACAGAGGAGGAGATGGGCGGGGAGGAGGACCCGGGGGTCTCGTTGGTCAAGGTGGAGTCCCTAGAATTCAACGTGTCGACACCTGAGACCGAAAAGGGACCCCGACTGAGCGGGTGGGCTCTACAGACGAAGGAAGGGAGCTCGGTCGGGTTTCCTCCCGTAGAAGTCGAACCCGTAGAAGTGGAAGGGTAGGGTTGGGGACGAGAACGGGAGGTCGAGTCGGCGGGGACTGTGATCAAGGGGGTGGAGTCACAGGGCCGGGGACTGGGGTTTGAACCCGTCCGGCTTGAACCCGGGGAACTCGAACTATAGCCGGGGCCGGTGGAGACGGAACGGACACCCGTCTACCCTTAGGTCCGAATCGACGCCCTACCTGTCCAGCTCCCGCCCGTCGTCTGGACGGAGGAGACACGGGAACCGGAGGTGGAGCCAGGGGTGGGCTCGGGACCCCTCACTCTACCGCTTGAACCTGTGAAAGTCGAACCGTCGAGCAGGCCGGGGGAGTCGGAGACGAAACCAGTGGAAACCGGGGCTCTCAGGTTTGAACCCGTCCCTCTTGAACCTCCTCCCGAACTGAAAGCGGAGACAGTGGAGACGGACGGGAAGGAGGTCGTACCCGTCGACACCCCACTGCTAGAGGTGCCTTCCGTTGGCCTTCCGTCGAAGGGGCTGGGGTCGACGAAGACGGACGAGGGGAAACGGGTGAAGCCGCCGGCACCGGACGGGAAGGTCCGGGTCCCGGGGGCCGTCCAGATCGAGGTGGCTCCCGTCACACTCTCTCCCCTGTGGGTGTGCTCAGAGCGACGGGTGGAGACCGACGTCTGTGCCTTCACAGTGGTCGAAGGGGCTCTGGAGTCGCGGACGGAGTGGTCCGAACGGGACTCTACCCCTGAGGCGGGAGGGATCGAACCCGTTCCAGTAGAACCCGTAGAACTTCGGCTTCAGGTACGGGAGACGGAGGAGATTGAACCGTCGAAAATCGACGTGGAGGCCTCGGAACCCGTCGAAGTGAAGACCACGGAAGCCGTCTACGTGGAGGCCCTGGAACCCGCGGACCTGAAGACCGTCGGCGTAGAGGCTGTGGAAACCGTCTACGTGAACACCCTCCACCTGCAGGCCGTGCTGGTGAAGGCCGTGGGACCCCTCAAAATAGAGACCCTCGAAGTGGAGCCCCTCGAACTGTAGTCCCTGAAAGTAGAGGCTCTGAAAGCCGTCGACGTGGAGACCCTCTACGTGAAGGCCGTGCCGGTAGAGGCCGTGGAAGCCCTCGAAGTGGAGCCCCTCAAAGTGGAGCCCCTGAAAGCCGTCGACGTGGAGACCCTCAGCGTGAAGGCCGTGCCGGTAGAGGCCGTGGAAGCCCTCAAAGTAAAGGCCCGTAAAGTAGAGCCCGTGGAAGCCGTCGAAGTAGAGACCTTGAAAGCCGTCGACGTGAAGACCCTCTGCGTGAAGGCCGTGCCGGTAGAGGCCGTGGAAACCCTCGAAGTGGAGCCCCTCAAAGTGGAGCCCCTCAAAGTAGAGCCCCTGAAAGCCGTCGACGTGAAGACCCTCTGCGTGAAGCCCGTGTCGGTAGAGACCGTGGAAACCGTTGAAGTAGAGACCCTGAAAACCGTCGACGTGGAGACCTTCAGAGTGGAGCCCCTGCCGGTAGAGACCGTGGAAACCTTCGAAGTAGACACTGTGGAAGCCCTCGAGGTGGAGACCCTCAGCGTGGAGACCTTCCTGGCCGAGTCCGTAAAACCCCTCGAACTGGAGACCCTGGAACCCCCCGAAGTGGAGTCCGGGGAACCCGTGGAACTGGAGGCCGCCGCTCTGGGGCTACGGTTTCCTCCCGTAGAACTACCACCCGTCGAAGTCGAACGAGAGTCCTCGAAGCCCCCGTCGTCCGGCCCCGAGGTCTTCTCTCTCGGGCTTCCACCCGTAAGCTTCGAACCCGGGGAAGTGGAACCGGAGTTGTCGAAGGAAACGAGCCCGGGGTTTCGCCCCCTTTGACTCCGCCCCGTAGAAGTCCCGGTGGAGCCCGTGGAGCGGAGCCCCAAGGTGGAGACGTGGTCCGTTCCGGTCCAGGTGGGGGTGACATCCACGACGATGAAGGTCCCACCCATGGCAGTGACGGTGTCGGGGAAGGGCCCAGAGGTCCGTCCCTTCACACCCGTCTCGTCCATCACTCCCGTTCCTCCCGTCGAGGTGAACCCCGTGGACCTAGGGATGTCGGCGTCCGAGGTGCCGTCCCTGTCGACCCCGAGGGTCGGGTTCCCAACCGTCCACCTCCCGTTTCGGCGACTGCCGGAGACGACGTCCCCGGCGGAGGGGGAACCCCCGACCCTGGACCCCCTGTGGGTGGAGCCGTGGACCGTCGGCCCCGGGTTGGTTGAGGTGGACCCCTCGGCACTTTGCCCCAGGACGACGGTGGAGTCGGAGACGAAACCGGAAGGCACCCCCTCCTCGCCGCCGGCGGTCGGACCGATGGACCCGGAGAAGCCGGTGAAGAGCCTGGGCGTCGGCTCCGTCGACCTCCGCGGCCGCCCACCCCCGTCGACCCTGTCCTGGGAGCTGTCGGAGCCGAAACTCCGGAGCTGCGTCTGCCCTCTTGAACCCTTTCCTCTTAAGCTGCAGTTGTCCCCGGTCCAGACGCCCCCGGGGGTCCCGGGGCCCGTAGTGGTAGAAGAAGAAGAAGTGTCCCCTGTCTGAGACCTACAAGACCCCTCTCTCCTCTCTCCGTCCTCCGCCACCCTGTCACCCTCCGGATCCCACCTGTCCCCCTTCGGGGTACGACAGTAAAATGGTCCTACCCATGCACAACCTACCTCGTAGAACAGAGGTTTCGTGGTAGGGGTGAAGGACGGACAGTACAGTGGTACTGACGGGTCCTTCCGTTTCTGAAATTAAACCTGAGAATGTCACGTAGTGGTCCCCACATATTTGACACTGGGTTCTGAAGACCAAGGAGCAGGTGGTAAAAGGGGTTATAGGAGTGAAATCTCTACCCCTTTGACTCCGGGTTCCTCCCTTTCTTCAAGGAGGTCTCAGTGAGTCATCATTCACTCGGTGGGAATCCGAACTGACTTGCACCGGAGAGACCAAGTCCTGGTGACCACCCACTCCTAGGACCAAACCCACCCACCCAGGGGGAGGGGTCCCTCCTCAAATCCCCGTCTCTTGTCCTCCGTCACCTACCCTAATCGCGACCCAATCACTGCTCTGTCTCCCGTTCCGACCGGGTGCCCAGACCCCGTCACCCCGAGTGCCGCGTCTCTGTCGTAGCGACCCCGTCAGGTCCCGGCCCCGGCCCGATTCGTGCGCATGGTCGAACCGGTGGAACCGGGCGCCCGGGAACTAGAGCATCGGCCGGTGCCAGGGCCCGGCATCGCGGTCCAGGGGCCACCCATGTCACGCGAAGTCCGTCTTCCTCTGAAACATTCCGAGCCGCGTAACGTCGTCCGCCTCGCGCAGGAGCATGAACTTCAAGAGCTTCTTGTGAGACCGCGAGTCGTCGACCAGGGGACATCCGGTCCACCTCCATCCGTCCCGCACCCGTAGAAGGCCGGGGCGGGTGAAGGGACCTCGGGCACGTCGTCCCGCGGCGGGTTTGAAAACCGGGGCGGATATGGGCGCACGTCACGCAGGAGTTAGCGAAGTTAACACAGGCTGAAAAATGCTGGGATGCCCTGACATCCGACGGTCCGAGGAGATAGGTACCCCAAGAGGTTCGTTCTTACGACCTCACCCAACGGTACGGGAAGAGGTTCTCGTGTCCTATGACTCTGTGTTTCAAGGAGGGACAAACTTCAAGACTATGAATCTCTTTCGGTTCCGGATCCGAAATCGGGACGGATGGAATCTCGTTTAGGTTCGGGCAAACGGCGTGGAGAGGGGAAAGATGAGGGGGAGGGGCTTGGAGTGTGAAGTTTGTGACTAAGACAAAAGAAAATGACTCTTTGTCTCAGTCTTCTTTTGAAGGTCTTCGGGGGTGGGTTAATGAGTGGGGGGGACCAGGACGCCGCTAAAAGAGATGAGAGGTAGACAGGATCCCTATTTGGTTACGGTGAGGATCGAGCCCAGTTAGAGAGGTGGTGGAAAAGTCCCTATTTGAGGTCGTTAAGAGGGGAACGAGGGATGTAGTAGTAGTTAAACAGGAAGAGAAGATGTAATAACAGTAGTCGTTTCTTGTATGGTGAGAAAGAGGGTATTCTTTCCAACAGCACCTGAAGGGACCACCGAGTCACCTATTCTTAACCGGACGGTTACGTCCCCTGTACCCAAGCTAGGGACCAGGTCCTTCTAAGGTGCTCCGAGCCTTGTTGATTCGGGGACACGGTGTTGATGACTCAGGTACTCGACGTTGAAGACTTCGGGAACGCGGATACCGGACACAAACGTTGTCTTCTTCGGGGACTTTGATCTCCGGGTGTATGACGTTACTTCTCGTCGGGTGTCGACGGCGTTGATCTCTTTCGGGAGTTTTTCGTTGCTTCTGAGTCGTGTCGGTTTTTATTAAAAAAAAAAAAAAATTTCTTTCCAACGGAACTGGAGTGAGAAAGACCTTGAAGACAGGGTGAATAGACAAGTGAAATTACCGTGTTAAGTACCTCAACAGACTGACGCAATAAAAGTGAAGAGGTTAGTGTGAAAACTGTGGGGGGAGGGTCTCGGAGCTTGACCAGGGAGTTCCAGAGTATGTCACTGGAGACACATCGACGATTCAGGTCGTCAGTTCAGGGTCTGAAGTAGGTAAATTTGGGAACGAACTCTGGGTCGAAATGAGAGAGAGAAAGTAGAGGAACGAGTCGAACCGAAGGTCCCACGGGTTGGGAGACCTTGGAGGGACCCCCGAAGAAGAGTCGAAGGACCCTACTAAGGAGGGTAGAGGGTCTGGAGAATTTCTGTGTCTCAGGGTCTCTCGGTCGAGTCCGGAACCTGGAGAGGAGAAGAGGTATGATGAATAGGGAATCCCTTCGGGTGGGTCCAAGTCCTCAAATTTCTAGTATTTATATGACTGTTGAGGGTTGACACAGAGAGGTCGGGTTGTGAGGGGTGTAGGTAGGATTAAAGTGTATAGGGAAGTGTAGAGGCGGAACCACAGGTCGAGAGTAAACTGTCCAGGTTTGACATGAGGACCAGAAAGAGGTTTGTTCGAGGTCGGGGTCCCAAAGGGTAAACACCCCGATGGTTTAGGTAAGAGTCCAGTTTTTAAGGACCTGTGTAGGAACTGGGGAGAGGTTTTTAGGGTATAGGTCAGGCCTTCTGAGAAGGAAGTCTAATATAGGTCTTAGGTCTCGGAACAGAAGTGGGGGTTATTGTGACAAAACCGGGGTTCATAGTGGGACAGGAGGTGATTGAGGGTCTCAAACGAGTTTAGGTACATAAATTAGTAGAGTAGGAGACGACAGGGGAAGAGGAAAACGGAAGTTAGAAAGGGTCGTAGTCCCAGAAAAGGTTACTCAGCCGAGAGTGTAGGTACCCCAGTGTTTCTCAGTCAAGGGACATGATATTTCATCCAGGAAAAACCAATAGATAATTATAAAATTTATATCGTGACGTATGTACAACTAAGGTTTGAGGGACAAATAGGGAAGGGGATCGCTCACTTGTTGTTGTTTAGTGGTTAGAGAATGGACCTATTAGTGTCCTCGGAAAAAAGGACGAGGGGTAGGACGGGGGATGTCAGATGACGATTATGTCGTAAAGTTATACCAGTTAAGTACAAGAAAGAAGTAAGTGTTGAAGACTAATTTTTAATTTCAAGAGGGGCACCAGGTATTTCGGGAGTTTTTTGATGGGGAAGAGAATGAAGAGACCGGAGTAGAGAATGAGACGAAAAATGATTGAGACGAGGTAAGTGTGACCGAAGGAACGACAAAGACGTTGTTTGGTCCGTGAGAGGGTAGAACCCCGTCAACGTGACCAAGAGAGACGGACCCTACGAAAAGGTCTACCGGTGTCTCGAGTAAGGGAGTGGAGGAAGTCCGGAAAGACGGGAAGGACCAAGTAGGATGAATTTTTGCGTCGAAGGAAGGATCGAAGGTATTCGTATGTGCCGGAAGATCACGTGAGACATAAAATGTACTCAAAGGTATTTAATACATATATATTACATGATACATAAAGTGTCTAAAACGAATTTATACAGAGAGGAGTGATCTTACATTCGAAGTATCCTTGTCTCTCACAACAGACAAAACAAGTGTCGTCATCAGGTTCGCGGGTCTTATTGTAGACCTTTATCTTCCGTGAGTCATTTATCAACAACGTACTTATTTCGTAGTTGGAGTAGGTACAATGAATTTTATAGGGAATGATTCGAGAGAAGCGGTGAGGGAGGTTCAACAATTGAGGCGGAGAAAAGAAGTCGGGGTTGTTGGTTTGATATTGATCGTGAATATATCACCAATGATACACGGTGAATCAATGGACGACACAAAAGTTTATGACTGAGTAAATTAGATGTTTTATTGGGATACTCCATACATGATCTCATTCAGGGTAAAATCTCCACTCTTTTGGCTCAGTGTCTTTCTAGTGTTCTATCAATTCACGTCTAAACCCTCTGTTACTTGGAGGTCTCGGCCATAGACTCGTTGGCGTTTTGGTTCTGTGTGTTTCGGGGCGGGGATCGGGAATTGGGGCGGAGGACCGGGGCCCCGGATCCCGTCTAAGGGCGGGGGCGTCCTTCCGGGGCGGGGCACGGGCGTGGGGCGGGTGGAAGGACATCCGACTCCGAGGACCGGCGGCCGCTCAGGAGTGCGTCGAGCGCCTGCTTCTAAGGGAGGAACGGCGGAGGGCGATGCAACTACGGCGACTGGGGCCAGACGCGGAGACAGAGGTGCTACTAGAGGTGGTTGAGGCGGGCGGAGTCGAGGACACCTCTCGCCGCTCCCCAGCGGTACCCCGCGACCCCGGCCTGGAGCGGGTCTCGGGCGGTAGCGCGAATTTTCGTCGAGAATTGGCCCAGGAGTCCCGTGTCCGCTAGTCCGCCCCGAGTTCGGCCAGCACACCCGGGTGAGAGCGGCCGTAGAGGGGAAATTCACTCGCGCTCCCGCCGAGAGACTCTGGGTGCCTTCCCAAGTCACCCAGAGGGCCGAGTGACCGGACTCCCTCGGGGCTTCCGGCGTCAGCCCTCTCCGCCCCGCTCCCCACCATAGCATCTCCTCCCTACCCTGCCCCTCCGGTCTCTCTTGGACTCAACGTTGACTCTCCGGCTGGACGAACACTCCCGCCCCGACAAACGATTCCCCCGCACCAGTCAAGCCTCCGCCCCAATCCCCAACCTCGCGCTGGGCTATCTCCTGTCACCGGCCTCTCCTCGCCGGTTTCTATCCTTTCCCCACACCGATCTCACACAGGCACCTACGCGCCTTCCCTGGGCATCAGATACCTGCCCGAACTTAATACCCCTCCCCGAAATTGTTGCCGTCTTATCCCGACCTCAACTCCTACCCCAGGGCTTCTTTCCCACGCCATACTTCCCCACCCCCACCCGGACCGGAGGAACTTCCGAACTTATACACACTGACAGGATAACACATGAGACACTGGGGTTCGGGACGTATTGCGGGTGACCTCTCCCTTAGATCACTTCTCGCCGGCACGCACCCATTACTCCCCACCTGACCGTCTGCACCATACGGACCATAAATGACATTTACCACGACTGGACCGGGACCGGGTCGTCACGTGACACCCTAGGTGTAGGTCCGAAGGGTCTTCTCTGTCACTTTCTGGAGTCAAAGTGTTGGGCAGGTCCTTACGTGAGACGATACACAGAGATCCCCTCTTGACACGGGAGAGACCCGGGTAAAGGGAGGACATTTCAACCTACTGTACCCATATACCTTCCTTAGAGACTAACACTAACTTTGTTGTCTCTACACTCCCCTACGACATTACCCGTCATAGAACTCCGACCGTGTCTGACCGCAACTCGGGTCTTGACTCGGGTCCTGAACCTCTTCCCTTTCGTTTAAACGGGTCTACGAGGTGTCGTCGTCGGGGCTCAGATCTCACGACCCGTCTTGTACCACTCTTCCCCATCCTTCTCAACACCATCCCCGTCGTCCCTTTTCGTACTGGTAGTGGTGGTAGGAATCCGGGACCCGGTTCATAAAATACACACCACAGAGTAAAGTAGGAGGTGTGTCGAACCCGTCTCTCATCCTGTGTTTCCAGGTCTCTTCACTTCACTGACGGATTACGATGTGCCGGTCAAGTCACTATCCCGGAGTCGGAACCCCCACACTGGAGTCTCGGGTATTCGACAGGACATCCGTCACTGGAGACACGTACAATGGGGTACGGACGGTGGGAGTCGGAGTCGAACCGACGATATTTTCCTCTGGGCGACATACGAACCGTAGGTCATCCTACGTCAGTCACGATACGAGACAGAGGTACTGTTACTTTCGGTGAGTGTAAATTCCTCCGATCCATGGTCCGGGACCCGTTTACTGTATTCACACTCAGGAGTCGTGGGAGTCTCTACCCCTGGTAACGGGGTAAAGTGGCTACCGTTTTGACTCCCAAACTTTCCAGTCCAGTAGACAAGTCCCAACATGTCGACTTCACCATCCTGACCCTACATTCGGATATCTAGGTTTCGGGTACAGAAATTGGGGATGTGGTAAGACGGAGAAGACTACTTCTCCGAAAGATGAGATAAAAGAAATCGAATCATAATTATCTTAAGGTCATACTAGGATAGGGAACATCGAGTCAGCCATTTCTTAAGTGGACGTTACATCCTCTGTACCCAAGTTAAGGACCCAGCCTTTCTAGGGGACCTCTTCCCTTAACGTTAGGTGAGGTCATAAGAACTGATCCTTTAGGGTACCTGTCTCCTCCGACCACCTGACGTCTTGTACCCCAACGTTCTCAGCCTGTGCTAAATCTCTGATTTGGTGGTGGTACGAGTCACTTAATCGAAGAACCTTAGAATCAGACACAGTCCATGACACAATTCGTGTAGTGCTTACAATTAAAGAGAAAGGGAGTGTCGCTGGATATTGTCAGACAACGACAGAGGTAAAGTGTCTACCCTTCTGACTCCGTCTCTTCGGTTCTTCACGGAGTCACGGTGGGATCAGTAACGAGGGGTGGTTCCGGGGCGTCCAGGGGAAACTTCCCATGAGTGGAGCCGTGAGGCCGAAGACCGGAGGTACCGTGACGACCCTCAGGGGACCGGGGGGCCGAGGAGGCCAAAGGAGAGAGGGAAGACGACGTCCTGGTCGAAGTCAAGACGTACCTCGTCGACGGAGACTCGGACACCCCAGTCCCTACGTCCGAACTCCGGTAGGTCCCCTTCTACGCCCCTCTTCCGGTCCGAATTTCCAGTCCCACCCATACTCTAGCGCTCTTCCCGGCGGGGGACGGGGTTAGGGTTCACAGGAGAGTGGCGACGGACACGTATTCGTGGGGGAGGATTGTCCTCGGGTCGGGCCCCACCGCGCGTCAGCAGACGCCCCGAGCGCGGAAAGGAGACCCCAGAACGACGGACGGTCCCTCTCTGGTCCAGTCCTCCGAGGTCCGTCCGGTCCTTTCCCGTCTCACCCCGTACACCGTGGTCGGTCACGAGTGGAGTCACAGTGGAGGTCGAGGAACTCGGAAGACCCAGGCCCCGAGATTCTTCTTATTGCACTCGTAATGATAGCCGACTGGGATGACTACTAAGGACTCACAGACTGGGAGGGACGTGAGACAGTAATAAGATAGGGGTGCCCAAGGGACCACCAGGTCACCAATCTTGAGGTGTGAAGGTGACGTCCCCCGTTCTCAAAGCAGGGACAAACCCTTTGATTCTAAGGTGTGGGACAACGTACCGAACCCCTGACGTTGGGACGTTGGGACAACGACGAGACAGGGGTTTCACATCCATCCCTTGGACTTCGAGGTTTTTGGAAATAGGTTCCATTACACCGACCTGTTCTTCGTCATCATATCGGTCCTTACTGAGGATCCGGAAAGACTGTCATGGTAGGGATACAATTGGTGGAGTCGACTGGTTCCCCCGGTTTAAGTGACATTTTGGTAACGGAGATGAACGGTCCATCCGTTTAGTGGAGTGGAGAGACACGGAGTCAAAGGGGTAGATATCTTACCCCGCTTACTCTCGTGGATGGAGGGTCCCGATCAATCTCCCAGTGCACATAAACATTTATATGTCACGACCCGTGGACCATCCGTGAAGTATTCGTGAACGGTACTAATAGTGACTCTTGAAGGACACCAGGACTAGAACAAAGCTTATAGGGTGCCCTCAGTCGCAGACACCTGAAGTCTTGTGGGACCACTCTAGTTATGTCAATAACCCGTACCCTGAAGGGACCACCAAGTCACCAATTCTGGCGTGTGAAGGTTACGTTCCCCGTGTCCAAACTAGGTACCGGTCTCTTGGACCCAGGGTGTACGACTGCTCACACCAGTTTTTTATTTTAATAACTCGAACAATGTCTCTTCTGCAGACTCTGACCCTCTTCCTTTCAGTGAGTGGACTCAGTGTCTACCGGATCGGTCCTGAAAATTGAGCAGACTTTCGAGGTCGACGAAGATGTCTACGATTATCGATTACCCGTGACACACCAATGAGAAACGGTCAGGATCCGATTCTGGAAGTGAAGGGTGGAGTGACGTCTTTTGGGATTGGGGACTCTCTCCGGTTCTTGGAGTAAGTTCCAGTGTACCGGGTCACTCTTCCTCCGTCTCGACCCCAGAGACGGCTGTCGGGGAAGATCTCCTCCCTCTACCTAGGACAGGGGGAGGAGGTTCGGAACAGGAGGACCGGGGGTGGACCGTACGGTTGAGTGGTTGGGGGTGAGGTGTCCCTTTCCAGTCCGGAGTGCGCCGTGTAAGGGAGTTTGTTACCGGGTAGACGACACGAGCCAGTGTAAGGTGGGGACGGGTGGGTGGGGGTCGGTGTGTTTCCGGGAAGTATCGGGTGGTGACCGGNGGGGGGGGGGGTACGAGGTCGACATGGGTGAGGTGACCAACGGAAGGGGGACGGCGGTGTTGGGGACCACAGTCTTCCGAGGAGAGACCGAGAGGTACAGGAAGGGACCGGAGGGGACACTTGGGGGCCGGGGAGGGTCGTCCGAACTGGGGGTGTAGGTCCAATAAAGGAGATCTGACCCGGAATACGTCCGGAGGAATCCGGAACTTTAGTGAGACCTACACCTCCGATAAAATCCCAACCTTTGACTCCGAGTCTCTCCCTTTCACTGGACAGGCCCCAGTATGTCGATCCTGGACACGGGAACTGGGGGTTGAGACGTGGAATTGAACGTGACCACTGAGACTCGGGACCTCCTCCGGATCCGTCGTTTCGTCAACCCGACCGTCTCCCCTAGTTCCCACGGTCTTTGTCCACAAACCTCTCGTTGAGTCACGGTCGTGACCCGTTCCGTCTGTGAAATGCCGACACCGAAGTACCACGGGGTAAAATGACTACTCATTTACTCCCAATTCTCTACCCGATAGTGTCCCTCAAGGGACCGTCAGGTCATCAATCCTGAGCCGTGAAAGTCACGGTCCCGGGTCCAAGTTAGGGACCAGTCCCTTGTTTCTAGGGTGTTCGGTGCAACAACAAATCAGCGATTCTACATCGGTTGAAACGTTAGGGTACTTGTCATCGAACGGTCCGAGGAGACAGGTACCCTAAGAGGTCCGTTCTTATGACCTCACCCAACGGTCAAGGAGGAGGTCCCCTAGAAGGACTGAGTCCCTAACTTGGACGCAGAGGACGTTCGAGGATGTGACCACCTGTCTAAGAAATGGTGACTCGGTAGTCCTTTAGGGTAAGTGTTCGGTACCCCGTACCGGTTTTTTTTTTTTTTTTCTCTGTCTCTACCCACCCTATAGTGTCACTGCCTCAACCCTGAACTTGGGACCAGACTTTTCGATTGAGAATCAGGGACTATGTTCCATCACAGGACTCGACACCCACTCTCTTCGGACCATGAGCGTCCTCTACCACCTCTACCTTCCCTCCTAGAGGTCCCGGTGTTCGCGGGACAGATCCTGTTCGGTCTCTTCCAGTGTGGGTCTTCGACCGTGGCCTTTGGGTCGGTCCCACTCCCGTTCTCTCTCTCACGAGTCGAAGAGGTAGGGACGGGCCCTGCCGACGGGTCGGGTCCAATATAAATCGGGTTGACACGGGAAGGACTCGGTGCATGGGTCGAGGACCCCACCCTAACCCACCCTCGTCGAAGCCTTCCTTCGGGGGGGTTGGGCGGGGGCGATGGGGTGTTGGGCCCCGTGAGAGACAAGGGCCGAGACCGACAGGGTGATCCGTCCCCTTCCTCCCCATCCCTCCACGGGTCCCCCGCCCGGACTGGACACAATCCCCTTTGAGATTACCCCGAAGGGACCCCTTAGTTCCGATCCGTCATGAGAGGTCTCCGATTGACGGCTAAAGAACTCGAGGACACCGTGAAGGGACTAGGTAAGGACTCGAAGGTCTTAAGACTCTTAGGGGAAAGAACTCGTAAGTGACACACGTTTCTAAGAAGGGACGGACCCGAGTAATTTAGGATTGTTGTGGAGGGACCCCTTCAGTGTTGAGTCTACGAGTAAATTCTACAGTGAGGACGGGAAGACCTACCCACAGTAAAAATGAGACTCGGGAAGTCGACTCGAAACCCGGACGACTCCTTCGGGGGTCGAAACGGAGTGGCATGGAAGAAGGTGGTGGGGGTACGGACCGTGGTTGCAGTGAATTCTTAAGAGGGGTGAGTGTCGGAGTCGGTGGGGCTTCTGGTCTCACTGGACCTCGGGAACGTCACCCTCACTCTCCAACTGGACTGAGTAGGTCCGGGGGTCTATAGACTCTATAGACTCCGGTAGATCACTACGCCTTCCCCTCCGTAAGACCGTCACCGGAGACCCACGGAGTAAATCCGGGTCGAGGTCGTGAGGAGTCCAAACGTATGACCCCGTTCAAAACTTAAAGTGGAGAGTCCCGGAGTCAAAGAAGGAGACATTTTACCTCGGTTATTGTCACCGAAACTCCTTAATACTCTATTGTCGTCCACGAATCTTATAAGCCTCATATGTCATATTCTCGAGTTCATTATCGTTGATTAGAGACTTCCGTTAACACACACCCTCCGTCCCCCGACTCATAGAATTTCACAGAGTATAGGTCGGAAACGGGTGTCACCGGGGTGAAAGAGGCGATGGTTTCTCCTTGAAACCCACTCCCTGTTCTAGGTCGAACCCATGGTCGAAGGTTTGGTCGTTCTAGTCGTGACGGAGGGGTCGTGAGATAAGGTCCCTGGTTTTTCGGACAGGGTGGGAGTCGTAGGTCGGGGTCGAGAGATATTCGTCGTTAAGTAAATGAGAGCACAGTCGGGACACTCCACCGGAGGTAGTCGGGGGGACGGAAAAAGAACCGACGTGAAACTCTATCCACCTTGAAGGGGTCGCTCCTACCTTGGACACGGGGGCGTCACCTTCGTGTCTTTCTGACCTGGTGGCCCCGTCAGGGTAGTCGGGTAAAATCTCCACTCTTTCGTCTCCGCGTTACTTACGTCATAGAACGGGTTTCGTTGTGTCGGTCTTTCTTCTCTTGTGACCCTAAACTTGGGTCCCAGACCAAAGTTTCAGACATGGAAATTGAGGATGTGGAACGTCGGAGGACTCGGGGTCTGTGGGAGGGTCTGGGAGGGTCCTAGGACCCAGAGTAAGGGTGTCGAAGAATCGAACCGGTCCTACCCTTGACCGACCGAGTAGAGAATGGTGATCCGGAGGTCTGTCGAACTCTCGAGGGTCCAGGCCAGACAGACGAGTCGGGGCCAGGGTCCGACCCCCCCTTTTCCTTACCCCTCCCCCTCCTCCCCCTCTGGGGTCGGTAACCGACGGCTCTATACTGTAGTGGTCCCCCACCCACCACCCCTTTGTTTGTAGGGGAAGAGGGTCGGTGTAGGTGGGCGGTCCCCCACCCTCGGTGTCTCCTCTTCGGATCTGTCGACGAGAAGGAGCGGACCCGATTCTGGAGGTGGCACTCGGGACTAGGACCCCAACTGTCCAACGATCATGGTACCCTCTGATCGGAGGATGGTTGTGGTAAGGGACCGAAGGTCTGGGTCCGTACCGGGACGACCAAGGACCCCGGGGATTTTTATTTGAGGTGAGAGAGAGGGTCAATTACACCCAAGTTTAGGGTCGAGTCGGCACAGGACCGACACACTGGAAACCGTTCAGTGTCGTAGAAAGACGTGGAGTCAAAGAGGTAGAGATTTTGTTCCTAGTGTCTTCACAGACGGAATCCCCAAACAACACTTCTATTTTACTCACTTTTCTCTGTTTTTTGAAAGTTTTCGAGGACCGTGCCTCACTGACGATGAATATGCGTAAAACATAATAAGTTTGTTTAATCCCCTGGTCGATCTGAACAGTCGCCTGAAAACCGAACTCACCCTGACCTAGTCCCTCGGGGTGAAGAGACAAATTACCTCAACGGTGAACCCCTCTGTAGATAGTACATGGTACGACCCGTGGGTTTCGAACCGGGGACCTTAGTCCCTACGTTCTGTCCGTCTACTTTCGGGTCAAAAATCAATTTTTAGGTCTTTCACGACCCCGACCCTAGGTTGGTGTCAAGATGTCCTGGCGGTTCTGGGACGTTATACGGGACAGGGGAAGTATATTGTCGGTTCCTCCGAGTCTCTCCCCTCACTGTGGGTTCCAGTGAGTGAAGTCCATTATCCATCGTGGCCCTAAACTTGGGTGTAGACGGGTTGAGGGTTTGGTTCCGGTGGTCCGGAGTGGGACTAGGGGACCGGGGACCGGGGACCGGGGGTCGGCCGGGACTGAGTGGTCTGGGGCCCCCCGCCGTGTCCCTTGTATCCATAAGGGTGTACGGGGAGTGTGGGTGGGCCGACGACGGAGCCTACGAGGACCGAGAGACTCGACCTCGGACCCCGGCCCCGACCCGACTCCGACCCCTAATGGGGGTTTTACGTGTAGTCGTCGAAGGCCGGGTAACAGGTGGGCCCGCGCCGGAGGTCCGGGAGTCGTCTCCCCCGTGGAAGTGGAAAGTGTAGTCGAATCGACCGGGGAGTCGTCGGGGGAGGGGTGGGACTCGTCAACCTCGGGTGAGGACTCCCCGAACCCCCTGGTCTCTGGCCGACCGTCCTAGGGTCTTACGGTCCCCGTAGGAGGGAAGAGAGGCTTTACGGGGGACGGGTGAGAGTCGGTGACCCCTTCCGTCCTTACACGACTCGAGACCCTTTACGGAAGGTCCGGACCGTCGGTGATTTCCAACCCCACACCACCTTGGGTCGATCTTGGGAGGAGGGCCCTTTCAACCTTCCGTACCACACCAGTGCCGATGACTACCCGAGTTCCTCCGGATGGGGGTGACGTCCGCGTGCGAGAGAGAGAGAGAGAGAGTAAGTAAGTACGTAAGTCTGTAAGGACCCAAGTAAGTAAGTAAGTTATTTAGAAGTGTTCGGGAACCACCGACCGGGAAACGACTCGCGACCTCTGTGACAGTCTGGAGTTAAGTGGTGTCTCCCGTCCGAGTCCGGTGTTGAAGACCCCAGTTTGACGTCCCAACTCCTCCTTCTTCGGTCCATTTTCCAATCCCTTCTTCGAAGGTCCTCCCTCCTCCTTGTTCCCGTTTCGTGGTCGTCCCTCTCTCCCTCGTCAGGAAATAGGTTTCAGTCGTTTGTCAGTTCCTCGTGGACCAGAACACGGGTCGGGGTCCGACCTACCACGACCCCTGTGTCACACTGGTTCTATCGGACCCAGAGGAAAGTCTCAAGTGTCAGGTTGTCCCTCTGGCTGGGTCTCACCGGTCCCAACCCTACCCCCTTAACGTGTGTCTCTCTAGTCTCGGAATGACCCCCTCGGGTCCGTTACATGGACGACGTCGGGTCCTTCCCTCAGTCCCTTCCGAGGGACCTCCTCCCCTGTACACTCGGCTCTGAACTCACTGGGTATCCTAGATCCGTTCTCTTCTCCGCCATACTCTGAAGGGACCGCCAGGTCACCAATCCTGAGGCTCGAAGGTGACGCCCCCCGTGCCCAACTTAGAGACCAAGTCCCTTGATCCTAGGGAGTTTGATACGTCACCCCAGTTTTTTGTTTTTGTTTTTTTTTGTTATCTTTCTCTCCCTCTCTCTCTCTTCTCCCTCACCTTTTCAAAATACCCGTCACCCTTGTCTGGCACATTTCCTAGACTTAGGTCTGTCTCAAGCGTGTATCCTTTAAAAGACCTCGGTTCTTGGTACAGGAACAAGTACCGACACAGAGATACCAGTTATACGGGACAGTACACGTAGAGGAAGAGTAAATATGTACATAAGTGGTCGATAAACGCCTGTGAAGAAGCCTTAGTTAGGTAGGGACCCGACCCGCTACGACCCCTGTGTCATCAGTGACACGGGAGTGCCCTGAGAGTTAGGTTCCCACCGTCTGTGGTTTCTTCACTCGTTGATTTGCTCACATATTAACTTTGTTCACATGTTAATGTGTGATTCGATTCACGAGACTCTTTTTCTAGGTCCAGACATTCTCCCCAGACTGTGAGACTATGATAGTCTTTCCCGTCTCTCCCGAAGAACCTCCGCCGTTGTAAATTCGACCGTGGACTTCCTGTGTATCCTCAAGTACGGTTCGACGCCCACCACCTATGTACTTTCACCCAAAGTCCATCTCCCTTGTAGGGTGCGTTTCCCGGGGAAACTCTTTGGCCACTTACACTCTCATTTCCCTTCGACTCCCTGCCCGGTGTCAGTCGTCCCGGTACTCCTCCCGGAGTCTGAAACAGGGTGGCCGGGGCCCGTGGATGTCCTCCCTGTTCCGGTCTCGACTCAAAATTATTGACTCCCACCTTTCTTAGATGGTTGTCCGGTCCGATCTTGGTCCTTCTTTTGAGTGACGAACGATGAGGTCGTCTGTCCCTCCGACCATGAGCTGTCTGTCTGTCTGTCTGTCTGTCTCGGATAGGTCAGGGAGAGATACAGAGTCTCCCGTCTATTGGAAGGAGTAGGGGCTAAAATACCCTGTTCGTGTCAGGAGACAGTACTTTATATTGTAATGGACATACAAAACACATCGACGGGAAATCGTCCATTTCTTTCGAAAGAAAGGATCAAACGACCTCCAAAAAAAAGGGGATTATAAAAAGATAAATAAATCGACGTAGACTAGAATCAACTCCGTGTACTCTAGAAAAAAAATGAAAAATAGAATAAAAAAAATTAATACTTTCATACTATTGTGTAAATGTCCTCTGAATCTTTTATGTCTTGTTTCAGTGTATATAAGGTGATTTATAGTGTCAACAAATTCATTTATTCAATTCTAAGAACCAACCTCAAAGTCATAGTCTGAGACTTCACGCGCCCTAGAAGTAGAGTCAACGCCATACGCCCCAGAAAACTACGCCGGGTACCCGTGGTCTCGCACGCCCGAGTCGTCAACCCCGCGTACCCGAATCAACCAGACGCCGTACAACCTAGAATTAAAGGGGTCGTCCCTAGCTTGGGTGCAGGGGACGTGACGTTTCGTCTACGAATGTGACCTCGTGGTCCCTTCAGGGACGACACGAAAGACACCACTGTCCAGAGAGAGAGAGACACAGAGACAGAGACAGGAGTAAGGAACAGAGAGAGAGACACAGAGAGAAAGAGACAGAGAACGGAAAGGAAGGGGCGGGCCCCTCCCCCCACCGGTACCCTTCAACTCAAGTCCCCCACCGTGGTCACAGGGTCAAGGCCGGTTCCGGTGGAGGTATTTGTGTCCTGTAGGACGTCCCGGCCCTTCCTGTACCTCCCGCGATGAGTCCCTGGTGGGAGAGGGGTGGGTAGACTCGGTACGTCCTCAGTCCAGGGTGGGTCACGTCGGATCTCTTTGATGGAGGGAGTGGGGGTAGGAAATGTGGACGAGGACAGGGGACGGGAGAGATGACTCGAGGTCAGGGACCCCAAAACCCCCCCCCCCCCGCCGCGACGGACCTATGGACGGGGACTCACAGGAGGATCAGGGAACGTGGGTGTCCCACAGGGAGAGACCGGAGTTACAGTTCGGGTCTGGACCAGTGGTAGCATCTCATCGGGGTCCAAGGGTCCGATCTCGGGACCTAGAGTAGGATCCGGGCAGGAGGTGACGTCGGAGCAGTGAGGATGTCCGACAGGAGACATCGTCGAGACGGAAGGGGAGGGGAGGGGAGAGGTTCCGACTAGACAGGGAGATACCGGAGGGGAGAGCCGAGGACCGGAGGACATAGTGGAGGGTGGGGGACCATGTGTTCCGTCGGTCTGTCTAGGTAAATAAGGATCTAAGGAAATGGGATCACGGAAGTCTCATTTCAGAGGGTAGGTCCCGGACACACGGGAGCAGGGATGGTTGGGGAGGTCGAGGTAGTGAATGGAATGACGAAAGAGGAAGAAGGGTTATTTTGAGTCGTCGAATGTCTAGGGACTTTTCCAACATCCCAGGGAGTGAGGGAATGGGAACACGTAGGAAGACGGATCTTGTGAGAGGGGAGTCTTGTTATCGGGAAGTTCCACCGATGTGAATGACAGGGTCGAATATCTACTCCTGAGACTCCGGGTCTCTTCAACTCACAGAACGGATCCCAGTGTGTCGGTGTCTTACCGTTTTATATCCACCGGACCGAAAATTGTGTTAGGAAAAAAAAAAAAAAAAAAATTTAAAACTGACGTAGAGTGTCGTACACACTAGAATCAAGGGGTTGGTCCCGTATTTGGACACAGGGGACGTAACCTTCACAACGTCACTTTTCCTTTTTTTCCCCCTTACTCACGAAGAGAAGAAAGGACTCTTGTTTATATCTCTTGTCATTCGTCCGGACTAGTGAGGAGTAAAAATGACATTGACAAGATTAGACATCAAACATTGATTCAAACGAAAAGACGGGCGATTGAGGCGTCCTCGATGTAAAACGTTGATAATAGGAAACACGATTAATGTAAGACATAGACCACGAGTGGAAATGTCGTGAGATAAGTGTCTGGTGGGGAGTATCAAAAAGAGAAAAACGTAATATCTTTCTTATGGTGTGTATTTTCTGTCACCTGGAATGGACAGACGGTCTGGGTTAATGACCCTATGGACTACGGTCGGATACTGATAAAGACTTTCTTACATTCTCGTTCTTCTTGTGTTCAAGGAATATGTAAAGAGTAGTGGCTGGGGACTGACACTCGGGAGTAGAATATATTGAGGGGTCTAAGAAGGACCTTCCCCTTAGACCTGAAGTTCCAGTGTCAAGAGTTTCGTGCTCGGATGACTCAAGAGGGGAGACGGCCGACTCCTAATTTCTATGCAAAGGTAAAGGAGATCTGAGACAGAGACATAGAAAATGAGCCGAAGTCACCCGTCTCTCTTGGTTCTGAAACCGACGTTGTCTTCGTACATCAGAATTGGGGACCTGGTGGTCCCTTCTGGGGACCATGTCGAACGACGATTCAGTGAAGTCAACACAGGCTGAGACACGCTGGGGTATCTGCCGTCGGGTGGTCCGAGGGGGCAGGGTCTCTAAGAGGTCCGTTCTTGTGACCTCTCACAACGGTAAAGGAAGAGGTTGCGTACTTTCACTTTTCACTTTCACTTCAGTGAGTCAGCACAGACTGATCATCGCTGGGGTGCCTGAGGTCGGATGGTCCGAGGAGACAGGTACCCTAAAAGGTCCGTTCTCATGACCTCACCCCAATAACCCAGTTATTAGTAACTGGTTCATGGTAATCCCCGAAGGAACCACCGAGACTACCATTTCTTGGACAGACGTTACACCCTCTGGACCCAAGTTAGGGACCCAACCCTTCTAAGGGACCTCCTCCCGTGCCGTTGGGTGAGGTCCTCAGAACGGACCTCTTTGGGGTACCTGTCTCCTCGGACCGTCCGACGTCAGGTACCCCAACGTTTCTCAACCTGTACTGACTCACTGATTCGTGTCGTGTCGTCTTCGTAGTAATCTGAAGACGTGACCCTGGTCATTTACAAGTGACTTACTTACTTACCCTGGTCCACCTTCCATTCGGAACCTTTCCCGTCCCAAGTATAGGGGTTCCTCTCCCTATGTAAGACTCCCCGGGTCTCCCACCCTCTCTACGCCAGTCTAAACGGAAAATGTATGTCGGGCCGTGGACCATCCCATCCATGACCATTTAGAAAGGACTTACTCCCTTCCCCTTTCGTCCTCTGGTCCCTGTCAAGAGGGTCCACGACCTCCTCTCTTCCAACACACACACACACTACCCCCAGGGACACTTTCGGGTTCCTCCCTCGCCCGGACCCCTCCCAGCACCACCCTTGTGTGTCTCCGAGACACTTTTCGCCGGTGTCGTCGTCCCGACCGTCGAGATGCGCCTTACCACACCCGGGACCTTAGACGATCGACTCCATCGGACCGAAGGACCCCAACTCAGACTCCCGCCTCCCCGTGTGGTCTCGGTCCCTCGACGTGTTAGGAAGACGTCCCCCGTCTGTGTCCCTCTCGTCGTGTCCGGGAGTCGGTGCTCGACAGTCTTGGACTCCCGTCGTCCCCCTACCTTCGTCCTGACTAGAGACGGTTCGCGACGAAAACACGTTTTCCGTGCGGGGGAGGGGGTTCCGTGAACTAGAGGTAGATGACGCTTTGACAGGAGGATTTATACATTCGTGTCCACGGTCTCTGCAAACACCGCCGGGGAAGTTTTGGCTCGGACACACGTCACGTGCTAGACTCGTGGACATTTACCTGTGACCCCTCTCCCCTCGCAGGGAGTGGTTTGTCCGGGTCCCCATCTGGCCCGGTAACAACTGTTTGACAGACACAGTCATCCGTAGCGTCTAATAGGGGGTTAGACCGTGAGTCTCTGTGGTAGTCTTTATCCAGGAGTGCCACAACATTTGTCTTCCGTAACGACTGGGGTGTGTCCCCCTGAGGAACTGAGGGCCAGTCCAGTGTTCCCTTAAAATTCCATCACTGTCCTGTCTGGGGGAGGGGGTCTGACCCGTGGTCCCCCGTAACGACTCGAATCGGATGGGCGTTCCAGACCCAGACCCAGTTTTAGCTTAGACTCAGGGTGACGGGTCCCCGACCTCGGGGGTCCACAACCTCAGTCCGTGGGCCTTCTGGGACTTGATCCCGTGGTCGAGGGAAACCCCGTAAAGGTGAAGGGAGGGCCCCGGCGGGGTAGGTGAAGGTCTTTACCCGTGCTGAAGGAGGCGAGGAGGTCCTTCGAGGGGACACGGGCGGGGAAGGTCCGGGCGTCCGGGCCGGCTTCGACGGGCGGAGAGGGGGAGGGAGAGGGGGGTGGGAAGGAGGCAAAGGTGGGGTCGAAGTCGGAGGGGCATCGAAGGCCGGTCTCACCTCCGTGGCCCGGGGTGCTAAACTTCACAGGGAAACGGCCCCGAAGGGCGTAGGCTCCGGGTCGGTCAGGCGCGTCCAGTGGGACGCGGGGAGGGGGGCGGACGGAGGCGGGAGGGGGCTACGGCGCAAGGGGCACGGGGAGGGGGGAGGCCATGGGGCCCGCGCCGGGACGGGGGTGCCGGCGGTCCTTCCTGCGGCGGACCCAGGGCACGGTCCGGAGACTCACACGCCGGGGAGGGTCGGCCCGGTCCTTACGCCGACCTGCCGCCCCCGCCGCGTCTGTGGGCCGCGAGTCCGGCCGGGATAGCGTGTCCGGACAGTCCGTCCACCGGGGTCGGGCGACCCCGAGGCTCAAAGAAGATCTTGCTTTCGTCCTAGGGAACGGCAAGAAAGACAGTTCGGTGGTGTGAATCACCGAAATAAAGCCTTAGCCGAAGGCTCGACGGAATAGGGATCGGGTTTCTCTCTAAACTCTGGGCCTCACCTAAAACAAATTTTGAAGGACCTCAGGAAGAAAGTGGTAAAAGGGTCTCTTGACCAAGAGACGCGAGTCTCCTCTCCGAGGTAGGTCGGAAGTCGAAACACGAAAATAAAGACCAAGTAAGACTTTCGAGGAAGACGTGGGGGTTGAGGTTCTGTGTGTCCATCTGAGGTCCGTTCCAGATCTAAAGTAAAAAGTTGTCACCGGACCCCGAGGAGGAGGAGGTGGTGGTGGGTGGTGGTAATCCATGTGTGTGTCCGTGCACCCCTCTGGACTGACTCATATAAGGTCTTCAAAAGATCTCTCGGTCAAAGGTCTGGATTAACCAGACGACGAGTCTGGTTTTTTGTCATTTCAAACTTTGAATAGAGGGATTCTCAACTGAAGAACCTAGGAGTCAAAAGAGTTGACATTTTACTCCTATTACTGCACGAGTAGAACAATACTCCTAATTTAGTCGTGTGCAGTTCACGAATCTTGAACGCCCCACGTGTCAGGAGCGAACTATTTACGATCTCCAAAAGACGGTGGGAGTGGTCACGGAACCGGGTCTTTGTCTCGTCATGTGTGTGAAGTCTGAAAGGTCCTGACCGAAATTAAAGTTTTTTGTCCAACCCCAGAGAAGGGGGTAGCTGCGTTTACATATGGTCCGACACGGAGGCCCCTAAGTCGTGTCCTGGATCAGGTTAGTGTAAGGTCGGTGGTCCGGGACAGTAAAGTAGTGTTCCCGGTTAGGGTCTGAGGGGAGGGGTAGTCAGTCTCTGTTCTCCTACCTCCACTTCAACGGGTCCTGACCTAAGAAAGAGAGGTTTCGGGGAGAGCTCCCTTCGGTCGACATAGAAAGGTTCCTCTCAACCAGGTCGGTCGTCCGAGTCAAACCTGTAGTCTAGTTGTAGGGCCGGGTCTCCCCAGTTGCGGGACCGGGGCCACCAGCGAGGTCGCGGACACACGGGTGGTCGTGCAGGTACTCCATCAGGTCGAGCCGGAGCAGGTCTAGACCTGGATGGAGGAACGGACCAGGTAGAAGTCCCGACCTAAACACCGGGAGTCTCTGACCACGGGTCTCAAGTGACAGTATGTACCTGCACAGTTACAGGAGTTTGTCCGGGAGCTCGGGTAGCAGGTCGTCTGTCGGTCACCGACCCGGGTCGTCCAGGTTCCGCGGGTCCGACCCACTCCGAGGGGGCCGTCCCGCCGGATCACCGGGGAGTAGATGGTCCCCGACACCCCGGACCGAGTCCGGGAGTTATACCGACTCCAGGAGGTCTTCCGACCGGTACCTCCGACTCTCCCGTCGTAGTCTCGACCGGTCGTCCAACAGTCGGTGCGACCCCCGACATCCACCCCACCCGTGTCCACCGTCCCGTCGGCACCCACGGTACCTACGGACCTAAGCGGCGTCACACAAGTGATGGTCGTGGTCCACGGCGTCCAGGCCGAGTGAGACGGCGTCCGACACTACCTCGAACTCGTGGCTTTCCAGTTTCTCTCTTGACCTCCGGTGCCGACCCCCACGGACTCGATGACGACTCACCGACCCTAGGTCGGTGGTCCGCAGGTGACGGTCCCAAAGGAAGAGGAGGAGGAGGAGGAGGAGGGCGAAAGCGAAGTCCGGGAACGAGTCGTAGTAGACACCCTTCTCAGTAAGTCAATACCTTTCGGTCACACGTCAAGACTCGTAACGACACACTAGAACCCGTTTCGTGAATTGGAGAGACTCGGATGCAAAAAAACCCCTTCGAAATTCTGTAACTACTTTTAACATAGATGAAGGATCTCAACAAAATTCCTTATTTACTCTAATTTTTTTCGTGAAACCTGTCACAGACCATGTATCGTTAATGAGGACATTTATTCATGATAACTATTATTGATAATAGATAAAGAAGTTACTTGATACACTTTACCGATTGTACTTCACAGGTCACACTTTACAGGCTATAAGTTGAAAAAAAATTTTTGGATGTTTTCGTCAACAAAGTGTACCAAATTAGATTATAAATGACTCACAGATGATTATCGTAGTCTGTTATTTGTTTGTGTTCTTTACATGGCTACCACGATCCTTCTACGATTTTCAAAGACCTCTCACCAGTCCCTTCCGAGGGGACTCCTCCACTGTAGACTTTACTCGGGAGTTCATGCTCTTTCTTAGTCGGTACCTTCTTGGTCCCCCTTCCGTAAGACCCTTATTTCTTGTCGTTTCCGTTTCTTTTCGGATCTCTGACCTACTCAGACTCGACTTTTTCCTGAGACATCAGTCACGCCCCCAACCCCCAACTCCCACCTCATCCCTCCTACACCCCCAAGCTCTCATCCGTCTCCGTTCCTCGAACCTAAAATAACCCCCCACACCACCCTTCAGTGACTTCCCCAAACTCGTCCCTCCTGTCACCACAACACCTGACTAATCCAAAGGTCTTCTAGGGGAACCGACGATTCTCCTTCCCCCTCGCTCCTCCCCTCCCCTCTCGCCGGGACTCTAGGAAAGCCTCCGATGACGTCAGACCCCACCCGCTTCTGCCACTGAACCCTCGTATTCCACCGTCACCCGTACCTTCCTTCTACCAGCGAAGTCCTAAATAAACTCTCTGTCGCACCTGTTTCGAACGGCCTTTTAGGACTACCCGTACCCCCAGTGCCTCTCTTCAAACTTCTGGGTGTGAAAGGGGCCCCACCCACGGGGACTGGGTTGGACGAAAAAATTCGGTCCGTCGGACATCCCATATCATGGGTCTAGGAACGGGTCCTCCTGAAGTTCTCACTGGGGGAGTGTGATGAGTTTTGACCCAGGAGCGGAGGAAGGGTCGTTTAGGCTCTCAGGCCTTGGCGTCCTTAAGTCGGGGGTGAGGGCTGAGGCGGGGAGGCCGGGGCCGCGGGGGACCGCCTCGGTCCGGCCGAAAGGGGCCCCTAAGGCTGAGAGGTCTGGGGTCCTGAGAAATGTCACGGGGCGCCCTGCACCAGTAAAGACGAACGGTGGTCCGTGGCACGCCCGGCCCTAGGGGCCTCCCGGCAAGACGGGAGAGCCGGAGGCGAGCGAAGGCCTTCCGTCACCTCCGATGAGGAGGGCTTCGCCGCCGCCCCCGCCCACTCAGTGCGTCGGCCTCGGTCCCTCGGCCGCGGAGGCGGGGGAAGGGCCCGACGCCACACTAAGTGGGCGGTCCGGCCCCGCCCGCCGTGCCTCTCCGGGCACGCGGAGCTAGGGCCCGTCGGGACCGCGCGTGGACGGCCTGGCCCCCTAGCTTGGACGGTTTCTTGGGGCGCCGGTCATGGGGAGAAAGGGGTCCGGAGAAGGGAAGTAAATGTATGGATCAAGTGGTCGACGGTTAGTCTTTCTTCTCCCTCGGTGGGCGTCGGTTAGTCTTTCGCCACCGCCGTCGTAACGAGCGGCCGAGACGAAGTCGTTGGCCGTGGACCCAACTCTCTGCGTCAAGACTGAGGTCGAGTGCTGAGGGCCGAGGACTGAGGGGAATCAATGGCGGGTGAGGGCACCGTCGGGGTGGGAAGTGGGTCCCTAACCAGGATCTGCCACTACCCGCCTCGGACATCTTTCGTCCGATCTTTCTCTTCGCTTAACAGAAATCCCGCGTACAGGCCCTCCGACGAACTTCCCTCCCTCCTTCTATCCCACCGAGAACCGGGACATCCAGCCACCGCGCCACCTCAAACAGAGAGTTCGACACCCGGGGGAGTGTAGACGGGTGTAGACGTAGTGTAGACGTGAACAGTTTGGGTTATTAACTCGAATGCGTTCGTCGGGGTTGTCTCCAGATGTGAGGTCCGGTCGAATCAGGACCTAAGTTTAAGACCAAAGACTCGGGTGTCTCACACAATTTCCCCCTAGAAAAACGGATGGAGAACTCTCAACTCTTTGAAGTTCATTCCATAATAGACATTCTCGTGATATATTCGTTTAAGACCCATCAACCTGAGACAGGAACCGTGACCTCAGGGAAGGACCCGAGGTAAGGCATTCATGTTTCGACACACTGGAACTGGTTCACGAAATTAAGAAATCCAAAAGAGTGAATAAAAATTTTACTCTCTTTATCGGAGACCGCGTCTCCTAACAAAACTCCTAATTTGTTAAGGACGTGTTACGACTCACCACACAATCCACAGAAAAAAGTAATCATTACCGACAACATCATTATGGTGTCCACGAGTCAAGTTCCCCTCTGTAAGTGCCACCCCACGTGCACCTGTCCTCAAATTATGTACAGTCTATTTGACTGTTACCCTGAATGGAAGAAGTTTATGGAGTAAACGATTAAGGAGTAAGCGATTCCCTTTCTTGACAAACACTTATTTAGAAGACTGGTTTCATTCGATAGTTTTTACGATTGAGTTGATGAACTAAGTCTGTTGGTAAAAGTTATCTACGAGTGGGAAACCCCACTTTTCAATTACCCCTGGTCCTAGAGCTGTCAAAAGTTTCGTAGTAGGGTGTTTAAGGAACGATTGACGTTTCCCCCTTTATAGGAAAATACTACCCTTCTCCTCCTCGAGTCGCGGAATTGATATATTACTTTGAAACGTAGGTGTCGTCGCCCTACGGGCCTGTGACCCACCACGGACTGCACTACGTAATCCGTCATGTGTTGGAAGCAACACCTCGAAGGGACAATGTAAAGTATTTCACTCAGAGTTCGCAGATCCGGGTTTGAAGTTGTATGTCCCTTGTCTCTCACTGTTATAATTTGTGTTTTTGTCAGTCTGTTTATGTGTCACACCCTTCAGATGTCGTTCCGACCCAACAAGAAGGTTTTTAGGTCAAAGTTCTTTGGTGTCATTCCCTAATCACTCCAATCCCCCACCTACAAGGTCTTATTTTCTATGACATATTAAAGAAACAATGTTGGTTTATTCGTACACTTGGAGGGAATCTGAGACGACGGCGACGACGACGATTCAACGAAGTCAGCACAGGCTGAGACACGCTGGGGTATCTGCCGTCGGGTGGTCCGAGGAGACAGGGACCCTAAGAGGTCCGTTCTTATGACCTCGCCCAACGGCAAAGGAAGAGATTACGTACTTTCACTTTTCACTTTCACTGAGATCAAACACCATTTAAGATGTTTCCCACAAGAACTCTTTTAACCCGTCTAAACTTATATCCGACCTATGATCCACTATAAGACTTTAAGAATTAAGACAGTGTACACTTTATCCTGACACCAAACATCAACTCGCAGGAATTAGAATTCTCTACGGACGACTCGATAATCCCCATGTTGTAAGTCTACAGACGTTATATGAGAGGTCACCAAGTCGTTTTCTTTTTTTGTCTGTGTATATATATGTGTATAAGTTTATTTCCTTTGTCTTACAATTGTTGATTTAGATCCACTCTCCCATAAGTTCACGAGTCTTCTGTATGAAAAAAAAGGAAAAAAAAACACGAACTTTAAAAAGTTTTACTTATTTCCCATTTTACGATGAATCTTGGTCCGGGGACAATCCGTTTGAGTGTATTAATAGAAAACCCGGACCTTTTTCCTCTAAGTCTCAGAGGTAGGTTCACCGAGAAAGGTCCAGTATTTCTCTTCTTCTCGAGTATCCGTAGACTAATCACACACAAATAACTCGTGGATTATACACCACCCGTCAACATCTGTTACCCCCGTGTCGTGAACTATTCGGAGTGTCCCAGAGAGAAGAGTACCTTGTCCCCTACCTACCTCACCTTTCTCTTTTCTTCATACTTTTGTTTACTTAACTCGTGAAAGATACACGGCCCGTGACTTCTATACCGACCTTGTAATCTTTGTTTTTAGGGACTACAGTCCTCCACCTGTTATTTGACTTATTTCGTTACTAAATCATAGAATCTCCCACTATTCACTTTTCCTTTTCGTCTCGTCCTCTTCTCATTACTTTCCCCCACGTCAAACCTGTTTCTTCACCATCTCCCAAAGAGACTTCTCCACTGTAGGTAACTCATCTCTGAACTACTTCACCCTCTCCCTCCATTTCGAGACCTTCTTCGCAAGGTTAGTCTCATTTCCCGGTCAGGGTTCCGGGACTCCACCCCTCCATGCCAGTGACGCCGGTCCCTCCTTCAGTCTCTTCAAAGGTCCGGGAAGTCTCGTGAGACGCCTGGAAACAAAAAATAACTCGCCCTACTCTTCTGGGACCTTTTAGTGATTTACTGCTTTTATGAAAGACGAAGACAAGTCACTGAATTTGTGTGTGTGTTTATCCTGCCCTATTATCCGATCCTCTCTCCATGGACGTCGGCCCCACCAGGCCCTCTCGGGGGGACTCCTCCACTATCGTCTCGACTTTAGTCTTTCACTTCTTTAAGTTTCCCGATCCCCCTCCCTTTGTCTGTCTCCGGCCTGGAGCCCTTTACTTTGGTCTTCGCCTCGGTGGCAGGGCCGTCCGGACCCCTCCTCGGAGGCGGTCGTCCCCTCCCTCTCCCCGACCCCCAAGCCCCCTTGCGGGGCGGAGGTCGGCCGGCGAGGTGGGGCGGGGACCCCTCTCTCCTCCGCGGCCGGGCCGAGGGTCCGTCTCACCCGTCCACCCTCCCTGGTTCCACGGGCTCCAGGTAGGGGGTGCGCCCTGGGTCCGCCCTCCCGTCCAACGCCTTGCGCCTGAGACGGGAGTCGCTGGGCTAAGGGAGATGCTCCGGTCGGGAAGGTGAAGAGAGCGGTCAAAAGACTGCCAACATCGACCCGGAGAGACTCGGCGTCAAACTAGTGGACCTTTCACCTCCACGAGGAGTATGACCGGAGTGGAACCAGGATTGTTTGAGGTACTAAGGAGTAGTGAGGACATAAAACCCCGAAGGGACCTCCGAGTCTGCTATTTCTTAGACGGACGTTGCGCCCTAAAACCGGAAAGGACCACCGAGTCTGTTTTTTCTTAGGCGGGTGTTACGCCCTCTGGACCCTAGTTAGGAGCCAAACCCTTCTAGGGGACCTCCTCCCATATCGTTGGGTGAGGTTATAAGAACGGACCTCTTAGGGTACCTGTCTCCTCGGACCGCCCGTTGTCAGGTACCCCAGTGTCTCAGTCTGTCCTGACTCGCTGATTCAAATCCCGTTTCTCTCAGGTACATTTTCACTCAGACCCCTGAAGGACCACTAAGAATCGATTCTGTAGGACGAGTGTTACGTACACCGGTCCCAAGCTAGGGAACAGTCCCTTAATCTAGGTTGTACGACCTTAGTTCTCAAGGGTACCACGTCGATTTTCTAGACCACACAGTGTTGATTTCTGAGATGTACGTGTCGGTTTATTTATTTAATTTATTTATTTATAACCCCCCCTTTTTTTTCACTCAGAGGAAGGACGTGTCGAGTTATGGGACGGTACGGAAGGTAGAGTGAGTTCCATTTCGAGATCGGGAGGGATGCCCTGAGATGTTGTGGGATGTCCTGAACGGGGGAGTTTGAGATAGTAGGAAAGAGGATCATGAGAGGAGGAACGAAAGAGATGAGGTCCATGGACCTATGAACGATTCAATAAGGCAGCACAGACTGAGAAACGATGGGGTACGTGACATCGGGTGGTTCGAGGAGACAGGTACCCTAAGAGGTCCGTTCTTATGACCTCACCCAACGGTACGGAAAGAGGTCCCATAGAAGGGTTGGGTCCCTAACTTAGCCTCAGAGAATGTATAGGATGTAACCGTCTACCCAAGAAATGGTGATCGAAGTGGACCCTTTAGGGTGACTGGAGGTTTACCAGGAAATTTGTGAGTTGATTACGAGACTGGTGTCCCGGAAACGTGACCGACAAGGACGATATCCCTAACATAGGGGTGTTTAAGTGTTTCTAGTACAGGCCAGAAAGTCCAGGGAGAGTTTAAAGTAGGACAGTCACTCCGGAAGAAACCGGAGGGTAGATTTATCGTTGTAGGGGTAGTGAAAGAACGAAAAAGAAACATTGTAAACAGTGATGAACTGTCTGATGTAAAATGACAAATAAAGTCACATATAAAGTCGGAGAGGGTGCTACTACAAAATACTCTCACCCTTGAGATAAAACAAGTACAAAAACCTGCTCACGGTCCAGGTGTATCCGTGAGTCATTTAGACTCGTTAATAACCTTAGAAACCACACGTCGTTCTCGGGAGAATGTGTGAGACGTACTAGCGAGTCACTCCGTCTATGATGAGGTCCACAACTCCCACTCTGTACCACACAAACTTCTCGTAGTCTTTTACCACAACCCCTCCACTCAGTCTCTCTCCACCGTCCCTGAAACCGATAGAGTTCTAACTCTCAAGTAGAAGAGTTGTTGTCGTGTATCTTTTTTCTTTTTTAAACTCACGGGTGGACACGGTTCCCATCAAGACACGTCATGGGTTGGGGAAGGAGACTCTCTATAGAAGTTGTCTGGTCCTCGGATTGGAATTTTTATTGTATTTATTGAACTCTAACCTATCCATGACGATCCTGAAGGAGCTACCGAGTCACCATTTCTTAGACAGACGTTACGTCCTCTACGTTTTGCGAGACCAAGGTAGGGACCCAACCCTTCTAGGGGACCTCCTCTTTTACCGTTGGGTGAGGTCATAAGAACGGACCTTTTGGGGTTCCTGTCTCCTCGGACCGTCCGATGTCAGGTTTCCCAGTGTTTCTCAACCTGTGCTGACTCACTGACTCGTGTTCCATGATGATTGTTTGAGTTTGTTACACTTTACCCCAACCCCACCTCCACGTGGACCTGTGCAATTCGATCCTTCCCGTCCTTCCTGGAGAGACTCTTCCTCTGTAAACATACCCACTTGAATACGTTCTTCACAGGAGACCCGTCAATTGTCGTGCACGTTTTCGGGACCCCAGTTGACTTCAACACACTCCTCACCTCCTCTTAGTCTCGATTTTGATCCCTTCGATCCACGTTCTAACAGTCCGGAACGCACCCAACCCCAAAATAAGGCTCACACCCAAAGGGGCTACCGAGTCACCATTTCTTGGACCGACGGTAACGCAAACCAGGGACCCAGTCCTTCTAGGGGACCTTCTCCTTTACCGTTGGGTGAGGTCATAAGAACAACCCTATTAGGGTACCTGTCTCGTCGGACCTCCTGACGCAGGCACCCCACCGTCTCATCCTGTGTTAACTCACTCGTTCTGCAGTGGATTTCCAAATTCAACCTCAGTCTGTGCCCGTACACGGAAGACCTCTAGGGGAACTGGTGGAGGAAAGAAAGAGACCTAACCGTGGGTGGACAGTCAATGGGTCGACAAAAGTCAATCTACGTCACGGAGAGTTCCACTCTTAGACCGAAACTCGGTCTTTCGTTTCCGTTTTTTTAGGGGAAGGAAAGGGACGTACAATGTTGGTGTTCACCAAGGAGGAACATAGGAAAAGTCTTTTCAGGGATTTACGTCGTATTTGAATGGACAACAGTACAAAAGTTTCCAGAGACACCTCCGGAACGGTCACGTCGTCATATGTAGTGTAGAAGGGACCGGAGGGAAGAAAAGGGGATGAGAACGGTCGGACCCGAACGTGGAGGATTTATTTAGTGACCTTGGTAATTGAAATCGGACCTGACATGAAGGATCGGTTGTCAAAACATCTTTCTAGACAATCACGACCCCTAGAGACTCGTAAAAGAAAGAGGAGACCCGGAGACATCGTGTAAAGGATGTTTTATTTTCCCGACTAAAACAAAAAGGTAATTTTTAAAAAACAAATAGATAGACCGACACTGTTCAGAATCAACACCGTACGTCGTAGACATCAATGTCGTGACTTGAGAATCAACACCATACACCCTAGATCAAGAGACTAGACCAGAACTTGGACTCAGGGGACGGAACGTTCGTGTCAGAATCGGAGACCTGTCCGTCCCTTCAGAGTTTCCCGACTGAAAAATTCACAGTCTCTCGGGATAGGAAACTGTACAATTAAGTACACTGGATTAAAGAGGAAGGACACAGGTGGTACACCGACCCCTCAGATTTAGATGTTTCTTCGCTACTTATATTATCAATTCTTCCGAGACCTCCATCGGACTTAAACTCAAGATCGAGGAACCAGGAATGAGAAGGATCAAACCCGGAGTGAGAAGGACTCGTTCACTGAACTGGAAAGACTTGGAATTGGAAGAGAATACATGTTACACCATTGTCAATAGATAAAGTCATATTAGTACTCCTCCTCTACTGAATTAAGTTTATTTCATCCATCTTGTCGCGAGAATCGCAAGTTATTACAATCACCAGAATTGTAAGTTATTTATAACATAGATTATTATATGGATGGGGTTGAAACTGACCCTTCCCCATGTACGGGGATTCCTATGGTCCAGGGAGGGTGACTGGATGTTTTTTTGAAATCCGTTGTAGTGGGGAAGGTTTTATGAAAATAAATTTTTTTTTTTTATAATGTTTGTTTGTTTTTGTGGTGTTTTGGGCGAAAAGAAAATTTATTACGCCGTACCTCGTCAAACCAAAGGTGGGATAACGTGCACCAGGCCGGACCAGTACTTAGTCCTCCGACGACCCTGACCCCAGGACACTTCCTCCACCCCAAGTCGGACCCCCTCCTCCGGTCGGAGAGGGTGATGGACCTCCACGGTACTCCGTCTCCGACCCAAAGGTATCGTTGGTCCATCGTGTAGGGACAGTAGGAAACTGTCCGGGTCGAATAGAAGGGACTCCGGGGTCACTGTGTTCCCCTCAGTCTTGATCTCCTTTTCCGTCTTCTTTACACCTTCACCCTTTAGTCTGAGGGCCTTTGTCTCAGAGTAATTCCGTAAACCTTCTCTATTTAATTAAGTCCTTCTGGGTGGAAGTGTCTTCCGACTCTATTGGTCTGTGTGTGTGTGTACGTTCTGTTAAACACCTTGGGACTTCATCCTCCTCTCCTCCGGTGACGAATCTCCGGGGTAGTTTTGTGTGTGTGTGTGTGTGTGTGTGTGTGTGTGTGTGTGTGTGTGTGTGTGTGTCTTGACGTAGGTCCCTCAGTAGGGTGGTTCTGACCCTACTCCTTCCTCGGAAGGGGACGGGGGGTAGTTTCAAAATCCTAGGGTCTTACTAAAGGTACTACACTAGATCAAGTAAGGTAAGGGTCCTGGGACCCCGTGTCTTTTCCAACACTCCTCCAAGACCACTCCGGTGACGTCCGAGGAAGAGGTGACGCCTACACAGTTACAGGTCCTTCTTCAGTAGGTCCGGACTCAGGGGGTCCATGGCCCTCGAGTCTCGAAGATTCTTCTGACCTAGCCCGACCCTTTCGTGAAGTAAGACCCCCGAACCCCCTCGACGACCTAAGACTCCACCGAGTCAGAGTAGGTACCTCCAGAGGTCGAGGGCCTCTTATCTCGGTTACCAACGGCTGTCGCTCTTCAGGAGGAGTGGGTCCTTCTCCCCGAGGCCCCCGTCCCGTCCACGTCCTCAGTCCGTTTCGCGGCGAACCTCGACGACCTCCCACAACACCTACTCGTGCACGGACGCTTCCGACCCACGAGCCCCCGGATCCGAAGCGACCTGAAACAGATCCCTCTACGCCTCGTCCCGAACGACCATCGAGGCCTCCGGACGACCTGAGGTCAGGGTGAAGAGTAGGAGAAGAAGAAGGAGGTCTAGACTCACGAAGGAGAAGTTCGGAGGATGGTACTACGGGATACCTCTCTTCTCCCCGTTTATTCTGTCTTGTCCCGATTAAGTTTAGGGCTTAGAGATCATACTAATAATAACTAAACATTACTAGGTTTGAAGTCAAAGACGTAGATTTTTACTTCTATCATACTCAGGGTGTTCCGATTCTTCTTTTCAGTTACATGTACTAATTCTTTTAATCTAGAGTCCTGAAAGGACGACCAGGTCACCGTTTCTGAAATGCAAGGGTTATATCCCCCGGGTCCAAACTAGGGACCAGTCCGTTGATCTAGGGTTACAGTGTTGATTTTCAAACGTACCGTGTTCCTTCTGTCTTCTGGGTGTACGGAGTTGGTTCTGGGTTACGTCGGTTTATTTCTATTTTTATAATTTTTTTTTGGTTTTGTGGTTTTAGACCTGAATTTCCCAAACTTAGGGTGAATGAACGGGCCCCAACGGACTCACTCAAATTGAGGGACTCTGAGTTTAAAGGAGTATACGTTCTACTCCTAGGATTGAGTTCAGGGGGATTTAGAATTTCGACAAGAAAGCTGTTATGAGAAAAGAAGTTCACACTGTCTATGTTCTGTCCACAACTCGTGTCTCGATACCGGAACTTCGTCTCTTATGACCCAGACTTAGGACGAAAAGTGTGACGAGTCAACACGCTAGAACCCTTCATTACACTGTAGTGCGTGAAATTACTTGCTCTCAGTTGACGATAAATACTTCATAAAAACTCACGGATGTAAGGTCGGTGGACCTCGGGACAATTCCGTGGATAGACACTTCTGCGAAGAAAGGTGTACCTTCGATGAAGACAGGTACGGGAGTAGGATTGACTGACCCTCGCACGGGTTACTGTTCCATACGCCGGAGGGAGTAAGGGAGGCGCCTCCGGAAGTCCAAAGGGGACCCGCTCGGAGTGTCCTTTTGAACGATCTTGACTAAGTGCGGTTCGGGGCGGGGGTGGTCAGGTAGGTTGGTCTAGAGCCGGGAGATGTCCGGGGCGGGGGATGCTAAGGAGAAAGGCGTAAGTCTGTGCGGGGTTAGACCGGGTCCCCGAAGACCCTTTACACCCGGTTATCGGTAGTCCATGTACTTGACTGCAACTCGTTCGTGATGTTGGGGGCCTCCCGAGGCGTCCGGCGTCCCTGATCGGAAGGGGCGGGACGGGGGGCGGCCCCGTACGCGTGTCACCGGGTCACATGCACCCCCTTCCCTTGGGCCTGCAGGTCGACGGACCGCTAACGGTTCGGGGCGGGAGGCGACGGAGGACCCGACGCCCAGACTCGAGGTGCGGGACTTGTGGGGAGGGGGTGAGGTCTGAAACCGAGATTTTGACGAAAGAGGGCCAGGAAACCTCAGCGTCTTCCAGGACCTAAGAAGTGAGTCCGACGAGAGCCCGGGTCTCTGCGTCCTGGGATCGGTGTTGCGAGTTTGTTTACGCGAGGCTAAGTGAGGCAAGCCCTGTGATTCATAGAGTCAATGCTCTGGCAGAGGGCAGTTGCAAGGAGATAAGAGGGCAGAAAGTTTGCGAAAAGCTGAAGTGGAGGTCAGAGGGTGACACTGAAGATTCTGGGCTGTCCCTTGAGAGGGGTCTTGGGCGAGAGGCTGAGACGCAGACCCTCTGGGGTCTCAGGAACGGGGATGAAGAGAGCGAAGAGGTTTCCAGGCCCTAGGGTCGGGTCGGGGAGTGTGGAAAGGGATTTGTGATTTCGGGGCTTATATTGGACAGGGTCTGACAGGATTACAAATCAAAGGATGGGGTTTTAAAGGAAGAGATCAAAAGAGCGAAGAGGTTTGTGTGATAGAGGGTCGAAGTTTGAAGGAGGTGAACCTTCTAAAACGGGGGGTGGGGGTTTTGAGACGGAAGGCACGTGCCTAGACCTTTGGGGCCAGGGATTTAGGAGAGAGGTTGGGGATAATAGTGGGACTTAGACGCGGGGGATGAGAGCGAGTATGGGGCGGAGGTGTTGAGAGCTCCCTCGCGGAGGTGGAGGGAGTTGAATTCCGTCTAGGGTTCGGTCCATCGGTGTGGAGTGGAGTCGACGGTCCAAGCGTTGGTGGTGGAGGCCCTTGCGGGCGCCGAATCGCTGGGAGGTCGCAACCCATCCCCGGACCAAGTGGAGGGGGCCCGGAGAGTGGGACCAGAGTCCGGGTGAGTCGAGGCGGGCCCTCGGCTCGGCGCTCAGTGCTAACCGACCTCAGGACGGCCGGCGCCCCGCGCCTAACGACCCGCCCCGGTGGGCGATCAGCGGTCCTCTGCGGGGTGGGCGGGAGGGGAGGAAACGAAGCGCCTGGTTAATTTCCTAAGGCTGATCGGCCGGCCCCGGTGCAGAGATGTCTCACCTCCCGTGTAGTTGCGTGAAAGGAAATTGAATCGATGATAGAAGTGAGGTTGTGACAGTAGAAACGAGAGACGATAGGGAAATATGGTCCGGTCCTGGCGCAGCGCTTCGTTCTTGACAGACCGTGAGGGGTGAGGTGGGGCGAAAGCCCCGCCCTCCCCGACTTGCAGAGCGACTCCGGCGCGGGTAACCTAAGTCCTCCCGCCTTCGTCGCCCCTCCTACTGCGTAACTGCTAGTCGGTTATCAAACCGCGCCGGATACAACGGACCCGCTAGCGTCGGGGCGGGGAGCGGAGGGGACAGGACGGGGAGTGTGAAATGGGCTTCGGAAGAAGAATATTCCTGAAGAGGCCGGACAGAAGACCACCACGGAGTATGCAGAAGGATTACGGGGCAGAAAGGCGAGAGTCCCACCGTGCAGACGACGACCTCTGATCGGATACCGAGGGGTGACAGTACCCATGTTTCAAGTTAGAGTAAAAACAGAGATTCGGGAAGTCCAGACCGGTCTATGTTTGAGGACGAACGAGCGATTTTAGGACGGTGTGAGGAACTGAACGACATAAAGATTTTACCGAGGATCACGTGAGGTGGTGGTTCTTGTGTCTCTAAGACAAAAGAAGGGACGAAATAGGTGTCACGGATGTTGTTAGGGTCTATGTATCGACGACGACGACGACGACGCAGCGAAGCCAGCACAGGATCAGACACGCTGAGGTATCTGCCGTCGGGTGGTCCGAGGCGGCAGGGACCCTAAGAGGTCCGTTCTTGTGACCTCACCCAACGGTAAAGGAAGAGGTTACGTAATTTCACTTTTCACTTTTCACTTTCACTTCAGCGAGTCAGCACAGGTCGGAAGCGCTGGGGTATCTGACGTCGGATGGTCCGAGGAGGTAGGTACCCTAAAAGGTTCGTTCTCATGACCTCACCCCACGGTAACGGAAGAGGCGACTATGTATCGTTCATGAGTTTTTACCTTCCCCTCTTTTCTCCGGAGACCTAGAAATTTGAACGCAGGGGTAAGACTTTTGTGTGGGAGTAAGGGGTCTTGGGTTTTAAGAGTGGTCTTTGAGTAAGGTTTCCTAAGGAAGGGAGTCTTCGGGAGGAACTTCGAGGTCCTACCCAACCCCGGAAAAGACCCGAGGGAACCACAGGACACAACAAAAGGGGTAGGGTCGAGACTGAGAAGACGAGGACGGTGACGTAGAACGGGCACCCGACAGTGACAGATCTGACACCTGGGAGACTATATGGTTCCAATAGAGTCCGAGGGTGACGAACCCGGTGTCGTAGTGGAGGGTGTTCCGACCTGTGGTTCGTCCATGGGTCACTTTCAAACGTTTTACGGACCTGTTACACTAACTTTCTCTATTCTCCCGTCTTTATCTTGCCACGACCACGACGCTTTCGGACTGGGTCGGAACGGGGTGGGGATGCGCAAGAGTGGTTCCCTTCAAAAGAGGTCCGGTGGGGACCCTTCCTTCCAAATTCAGCGGAGTCCTGTCAAGGGGGTGGGGGTGGGGGGCGACCTGAAACGATTGGTTCAACAGGTAGACAAACGTCTCACGTCCTAACCTTACCTAACCCCCACCCCATACCTGCGTCTCCCTAAACCCTCAAACCACCCTTCCCCGACCTCCATCCCTCTCCCCTTACAGAACGAGTCCGGACCCTCTCCACAGAGACGTTTTGTTTCCAACCCCTCTTATCTAAGGTTTCTCCCTGTACAAATCCTTCCCTCCCCCAATGTTAAGAAGGGGAAGGAGGAGAGTTTGAACGGGGAGGTCCCAAGGGAAGTGTCCCACTGTGACGATCTTGGGGTAGAGGTCGTATATCGGGGTCCGAAGAAGGATCTACATAGGAAGGGGAGCGGTCTCTTGACAGGTGAGTTCTGAGAGAGGGTGGGTGAGAGGGAAGAGATGGAGACCCGTGGACCCAAAGGTCGGAGACGAGAAAGTAGGAGACTAGGTAGAAGTGTGTCAACGGTTCCTTTCGAAATATTTTATGTTTAGACTTACACAGGGGGAGGGACGTAGAGGGGACGAGGTGAGTAACGTGTTGTGGAATCTGACTTTAAATCTGAAAAATGTTACTAAGACTTGTCGAAGCACAGGAAACTTGTCGGGGAGAACCTCGACTAGCGAGAAGAGGAGGTTTGCTTTTACTTTCACAAACAGTGAGTCACCACAGGCTGAGAAACGTTGGGGTACCTGACATCGGGTGGTCCGAGGAGACAGGTACCCTAAGAGGTCCGTTATGACCTCGCCCAACGGCAAGGGAAGAGGCCCCCTAGAAGGGTTCGGTCCCTACCTTGGACCCAGAGGACGTAACGTCCACCTAAGAAGTAGCAGATTCGGTGGTTCTTTCGGGAGAGGAGGTTCGCTTCACAATAATTGACATCCCCTATCTAGACTCAAGAAGTTTCCGTGGTACACGATAAGTCAACGGACCGAGTTCACCATAGAAGATGGATCTTACAGTACAGAATCTTGGAAGAGGACCGAGTAAGAGTGATTTAGTCCAAAGTCCGTCCTGTAGACGAGAAGGTGTCTTGTGACAGACGTGGAGGTCGACCCAGGGAGCCGGGACACACGAAGGAGGTAGTCTCAAGACCGGTCAGACACAACAGCGGCAGTCCCCGTTCTGACAGGAAGGGGGACCTGACACTCTAGACACGCCCGTCGCAGTGGCGATCCAGGTGTGTCAGTGGTGACCCAGGGACCGTGTCTTGGTTCTCTCCTTTACTTACTTACTTATGGGTCTTTTAGAGTGTCTCCGTCTGTCTGTGTGACTCGTACGTCTATCTACACCTAGGAGATCTCATTAGACCTCGAGAACCGAGATCTAAATAACGGGGGAAGGAAACAAGACAAAGTGTCCTACGACAGAAGGCCCCTGTCCCGGTCTCGGGATAAGTATGTGTACCCTCCCCATCCACCACACGGGCAGCATGAGTAGCCACCACTCCGTCGCGTCGTACTTCACCGGGTCCAGCACAAACCTCTACTGGGAGCTCCCGGGAGCAGGTAGGTCCCAGTGACACATCCGGGGTCAGTTGCCCACCAGAGGACACTCCATTTCTGTCTCCCCGGTCCATTTCGCCTACTGGAAAGGAGAGGGGGTTGAACACTAGTGCGGTTACTGTAGGGTCCCACAGATGTCTCACGGATCTGGTCTACCATCTTCTACCATATTCTCGACCCGAAGGGACCAACAGGTGACCAAGTCTTAGACGAACAGGTACGTCCCTTGAGCCCAAGTTAGGGACCAGGCCCTTCTAGGGTGTGCAGAGTCTCGTTGATTCGCGTACCCGTGTTGATGCCTCGGACTTTCGGATCTCGGGCACGAGGCGTTGTTCTCTTCGGGGACGTCATTCTTCGCGTTCGTGGCTTCTCATGGAGGGGGACGACGTTGATCTCTTTCGGTCCAGTGTCTTTCCTTCTAGGTCTCGTCGGTTTATTTATTTACTTCCCTTTTTTTTCTCCTTTCTTTGTATATGACAGTGTTGTAAGGGCGGTTTTGATAAGTTGGACTCAGACATTCCGTCTTTAAAGACATTACTGTCTTTAGGTCTTACACCTTATAAAGTTTTCTATAGACTCTGTTGTTCTAGGATGATAAATCGTGTCCCTTGATGTAAGTTACAGGACCCTATTTGGTATTATCTTTGCTTATAATTTTTCTTACCTAAGTTCTCCCTCCCCTGTATACATGCGGGTACCGATTAAGTAAAACTACATACCGTCTTTAGTTTGGTTATAACATTTCGTTAATAGGAAGTTAATTTTTATTTCAATTTTTATTTTCTTACCTATATATACATTTTTCTTTTCTGTGGAACGGCCAATACAAAGTACAATTTTTTATTAAAATTTTTTTACTATACCTCCTAACAAGGTCTGACCTCCACTGTACCGTTGATTTGCGTTGTGTACTAGGACCTGACCTAGGACTAAAACTCCCCTCCCCTTCCGACCTTCTGTAAAAAACCGTCAACCCATACAGACTCATGCCTCACCTATGATTTACTACACTATCTCACTTACAGTTAAGGGAATCACGTCATTGGCATGACCCCAAACAAAGGTTTATGAAGAAGAACCTTCACACGGTTACATCTGTGTGTGTAAAATTTTTTACATACATATATGTGATGTATATATAAGTGTATTAGTGTGTACATGTAACACACGATTCAGTAAATTCAGTACAGGTTAAGAAACGTCGGGACACCTAACATCGGGTGGTCTGAGGAGACAGGTACCTTAAGAGGTCCGTTCTTACGACCGCACCCAACGGTATGGGAGAAAGTCCCCTTAGAAGGGTTGGGTCCCTAGTTTGAGTACAGAGAAATGTAGACGGACGCAACCGTCCACCTAAGAAATGCTGACCGTGGTGGACCCTTCGGGGATGTGAACATAAGTGCATTTGTGTGTATGTGTAATCGCCGTACGTATTTACTATTCGTCTATCTACCCCTTTTCTTTGTTGGGTTTTACAATTGTTCACTTGGGTCTACTTCCCAAATACCCATTAAGAATTTGGAACTTAAAGGAATTGAAAAGACCTCCAAAGTTTCAAAAGTATAAGTGTGTTTTTTTCTTGATTTTTTGGGGGGGTGTTGAAACACAATTCATTAAAAATCCGAATTAGAGAGGCTTATAAGTGAAATTTGGACCCTCCAGTTCTTCATTATACTCGGGCAAACCTCTACTCCTTTGACTCCGAGTCTTCAGTGTCCGGACTTCAGACGTGTCGTGACCCCGACCGCGAGAGAAAGCGAAGAGGTGGTACGTCGGAGTGGTGACTAAGTGTGGAGTCCTAAGAGTAGGTTGTCCCAGGGACTTGACTTGGAGTTGTAGCTTCGAATGGACTTGGAGACCTCCCACCATATGTTCGGAGGAGGAGGAGGTCCGTCTTCCGGGGCCCGTGTCTTGACGAGTAGGTCGTCCGTCCGTTTGTCCTTCCTCTATTGTCAAGGGCTGAGTCCGGACCCGTGACGACAAGGGAATAGGGTCTTACAGGGGGAAGGGGAATCTGTGAGTGGACCAAGGGAGGGAGTCCCGTACTTCGGTACAGGAATCTTTCGGAGACGAGATTCGTCGTGGGGTAATGAGAGAAGTGACTTGATAATTGCATACAAAGAAGTAAGTCTTATCGTGGTGAGTTGTCATTATACCTAGTAGATAGAAAACAAACCTAAAGGAACCACCGAGTCTACCATTTATTAGACGATCGTTACGTCCTTTGGACCCAAGTGAGGGTCCCAACTCTTCTAGGGGACCTCTTAAGGTACCTGTCTCCTTGGACCACCCGATGTCAGGTACGCCAAGGTTTCTGAACCTACACTGACTCGCTGAGTGTGAACGAGAAAGTGTAGCAAGAAAATAGAGGGGACGATCTTTACCTTCGGAGTACTCTAGTCTCTGATACAGTCACTACGAACAAAATAACAAAACCGGAGTTGTGCGTCGAACACCCTAAAATCAAGGGGTTGGTCCCTAGTTTGAGACCCGGGACCCATCAGTTTCGGTCACTTTCGGACCTCAGGATTGGTGACCCGAGGGGTCCTTAAGGGTGACCATGAACATTACGACCGGTCCACGTGTGGAGGACACGTTCTCTGTAAACATTCACTTGTTTAGAGAGGGAGACTGAAACCCAGAGAGTTACACTTAAGGTGTGGGCCCTCCCCATTTCTCCCACACCAAGGGAGGTGTCGTGGTGGACCTTCGTTCCGTAGAGGGGACCATAATCAAGTAAGCTGTTTATAAATGACTCGTGAATAATGTTTGGTTTACGAAACGGTCACCGAGTCGCCTTTTCTTAGGCGGACGATACGGTCTTTGTGTCCTCTACCCCCAAGCTGGGGACCCAACCTTTCTAGGGGACCTCCTCTCGTACCGTTGGGTGAGGTCATAAGAACCGACCTCTTAGAGTACCTGTCTCCTCTGACCGTCCGATGTCAGGTCCCCCAGGGTTCTCAGTCTGTCTGACTCGGTTCTCATCCTATCCTGACTCGTTGACTCGGTTCGGGATAGATCCGTGATCCTTGTGTTGTCATTAGTTTTGTTCTGTTTTAGGCACGGAAGTTTGTTTCGAAGTATGAAGTGTTAAGATCACTCCCTCTGTGTGTGATTTATTCTAATTTTTTGTTCCCTTAAGGGACCACCAGGTCCCACTGGTGAAACGTAAAGGTGACGACTCCCGTCCTCAAACTAGAGACCGTCTCCGAGTTTGTCATTTCTTAGACGGACGTAACGTCTTCTGGACCAAAGCTAGGGACCTAGCCCTTCTAGGGGGACCTCTTCCCTTACCGTTGGGTGAGGTCGTAAGGACGAACCTCTTAAGATACCTGTCCCCTCGGACCGTGGATGTCAGGTACCCCAGCGTTTCTCAGCCTGTACTGACTCGTAATTGTGAAAGAAAGTGAAAGTCTCATTGATTCTGGGGTGTTCTACACGCCGCACCGGTTTATTTATGTACCCAAAATTTTTGTTTCTTGGCTGCACTTCGTATTCAGGGGTAGAGAACTTACGCCTCCTCGGAGTCATATTGAAGGAAGATTATTTCTCTCATGTCACCTTCTTCAGGACTCTCTGACGTTAAAGTTATTTGGATCTGTCGTATAATTTTTCGTCTCTGTAGTGAAACAGCTGTTTCGACATATCACTTTCGATACCAAAATGGTCATCAGTACATGTCTACACTCTCAACCTGGTATTTCTTCCGACTCATGGTTTCTCAACTAACTACGAAAACTTGAGACCACAACCTCGTCTGAAAACTCTTAGAGAACCTGACGTTCCTCTAGTTTGGTCAGTTAGGATTTCCTTTAGTCGAGACTTATAAGTGACCTTCCTGCCTACGACTTCGACTTCACGATTATGAAACCGGTGGACTACACTTCTCGGTTGAGTACCTTTTCTGGGACAACGACCCTTTCTAACTTCCGTCCTCCTCTTCCCCTACTGTCTCCTACTCTACCAACCTACTGTAGTGTACTCGAACTCGTTTACTCAAACTTCCTGTCCCTTCGGACCACACGACGTCAGGTACCCCAGTGTCTCTCAACCTGTGCTGACTCGCTGACTTGTTGTCCCTTCCGGGTCGCTTACAGGGGTCTCCTGACCTCCCTCGTCCGACCACTACTGGGACGTCAACCGAGAGACGGGTGAGTGGATATACACCACCGTAGTGCCGGTGCATGAAGTCCGGACTGACGACGTCATGGAACACGTAGGCCTGTACCAGTAGCCAGTGTAGGACGTCAGAACCCCCGTGGAACCTTCCCAGGGTGTCATCCTTCCGACCCCCCTGTGTCCCGTCCTAGTCTGTTCTGAACTCCTGTCGGACCGGTCCGGGTATCGGGCGTCCAGAGGACGGTCTTGTAGAGGGACGTCCCTGAGTAATGACGGGAAGTCAACAAGGTCCGAAGAGTGGGGTGGACGAGGACAGACCACAATGGAGGACGGATCTGGTACCGTCTCGGAGGATGGGCAAGAGGACTGGGATGGGAACGTGTAGACCCTGGGATGGTCCTGGGGTAGAGTGAGTCCCGTTGTCGTCTCCGGGGTAGTCCCGGGGCCCCGGGGTAAACTAGACTATCGTAGTCGGGGGACCGGAGTGGTGGATTGTGAGAGGGGAAGTGACCGAGACAACGTCGGTGCGGGGACGGAGTGTCAGGGAAGGGGAGGAGTGAGGGGGGAGTACAGTAGAGGGAAGGGACCCTCTGTTGTCCACACTACCTTGTCGCCACTCCACACACCCATCACCTCTGTCTGTCGGACCAAGGTGTGGGGTGGAGACGGTCGATGTCCGACACACTAGAGCCCATTCCGCTACCCGGAGAGACACGGAGGTCAGGGAATCGATATCTACCCTCCGCCATTCTTGTCGATGTTAAGTGACCCGTGGATCCTACACGGTGGTACGCACCTTCATGATAGTTTCCTTAAAACTCTCCTGAGTCACCGTAAGTAGACACTCCACGAGTCTACCACGGTTCGTGTGTCATTCACGAGTTACTTGTGACGATCGAAATTGACGAGGACAGTGTGTGGGACGTCGGAAGAAAAGCCTAATAAGTCCTTCCCGTAGAGAAACATTTAACCCTCGAGAAACTCTCATTTCTGGACCGGGTACATAGGTTCCGAGACAGTGAAGGAGAACGTAAGAGAGGGACTGTGGAAGAATCCGACCCAGTCTGTGGAGGAGACTTGGGGGTCTCAGGAGATCGGAAGGGGGTAGGGTCGAGACTAGGGCAAGGGGTACGAGGGGGGTCTAGGACCGGAACTGGGGAGACGGACACGGAGTGGGAGGTAGGACCGGGACTGATGAGGCCGGACAGTGCCAAACTACTAGTGCGGCAATGGTGAAGGAAAGACAAGTACTCTGGGTACTCACGTCCCGGGTCCATGGTAAGTCGTTCCAAGTCTACGTCTTAACCACGAGTTATTTATGTGTCATTGAACCTCATCGAGGTTACGGTGGAACATCTTTGGGGACCCGACGGACAGGTCATGGGTCGAGGGTGAAAAGTCGGTGTTGGGGATGCTGGGACGGTGGGTGGGCTCCACGTCCGGTGCTGGAACAGGTGCGGTACCCGGAAGTACCGGCGGTGTTACAAGACCCGTGGGAGCCTGTAGTGACACCATCCTGGAATCTCCTCTGTCTCTCACCGACAGTGACCACCCGCCGCCGCCACCGTCCCCACCGTCCCCTCCCCGACCCCCGCCCCCGCCGCGACCCCCGGCTCCACGTCCCCACCCGGCGCCCGTCTCCCCCCCGAGTCATGACTCCAGTAACGCCCACGGGTCGTCGTGCTACTGTCGCAGGACGGGTCGGTGTCAGAACAGGTGTAGCCGGCCGACGGCCTGCAGCGGGTGGTGGTGCACCCGGCCGACCCCGGGGAGACTCCCGTCGGACCTCCCCAGGGCGTGGTCGTGGCAGTGGAGTATCGGACGTTTCTTCCCGTCTCTCCGTCCAGTCAGCCAGACGTCCGACCGTGAGGATCCGAGGTCTCCGACCCAGGACCTCCCAGGGTACTTGGGGGTTTAGGTAGGGGGTCTAGGGGACAAGACTCTGGTACTAGAAGTTTGTAAAAACGACCGTATGAGTGTCAACTATATGTGTGTCAACTAACAATTTTATCCCACTATGGAGGGACGGTCAAGTATTTATTAGACGGCTACGGAAAGAGACGGAGAGTAGGGGAACTGAAGAGATGAGGGAGGAGGGGGGTTGTTGATTTCCCAATTCGAGTAGTAGTGTGACCAGATACAGGGGGCAGGTACCAGGACCTCCTTCGACTCCATGACGGTTCATACAAGTAGTAACCCAAACCAGGGGGTCCGGAATGAAGACTTCCCAACCCAGGACAGAAAGCCCATACACACGCACGGTTCAACAATTCAGTACAGGTTGAGAAACACTGGGGCACCTGATATCGGGTGCTCTGAGGAGACAGGTACCCTAAGAGGTCCGTTATTATGACCTCACTCAAAGGTACGGGAGGAGGTCCCCTAGAAGGGCTGGATCCCTAGCTTTGACGCAGAGAATTTATAGGACGTAACCGTCCATTCAAGAAGTGTTGATCGCGGTGGACTCTTCGGGACCCAGGACAGAATGACCAGTAAATAAAACTTATAAGGAAACCGTATAGTGGAGGGTTTTCTTAAAACCTATTGAGACACAGGGAACCGGGGTGGTAGTGTGTGTGTTCATGAGGAAAAATTTCAAATATTGGTTGTCCCTGAAGGGATCACCGGGTCACCGATTCTGAGACACGAGGGTGACGTCCGTGGACCCAAGTCAAGGACCAGCTCCTTGATCTAGGGTGCACTCCGTTGATTCTCAAGTGTACGGGGTCGATTCTGAACTATGTTAGTTTATTTATTTATTTATATATATATAATTTTTAGTTCAAATGGTCGTTGTATAAAGAAACAAAATCTGTTGTAGTTTTATATAATTACAAATACGTATAACGTTTCTTTTTTTTTTGGTTTGGTCATCAAACATCAGAGACAGTACCTGACTTACGAAAACAGTATGCGACTTAAGTATACGACTTCGGGATTGAGGGTTACCCTACCATAAACCTCTACGTCGGAAACCCTCCATTAATCCAAATCTACTCCAGTACTTCCATCTCTCATCCCAGGGGTATTACTCTAATCACAGGAGGATTCTTCTCCTTCCCCGAAGGGACCACCGAGTCACCATTTCTTAGACGGACGTTACGTCCTCGGTGTCCAAGCTAGGGACCCAGCTCTTCTAGGGGACCTCCTCCCGTACCGTTGGCGGAGGTCATAAGAGTGGACCTCTTAGGGTACCCCTCCCCGGACCGTTCGACGTCAGGTACCCTAGCGTCTCAGTCTCTACTGACTTCGTTGAATCGTACGAACGTGCGTTCTTCTCCTTCTGGTTCCGCGAGAGAGAGATGTCACATTCCTGTGTCGTACTTCCGTCGGAGACGTTCGGTCCTTCGTCCGGGAGTGATCTTTGGTGTGGTCGACCATGGAACTAGAACTGGAAGGGTCAGAGACCTTGACCCTCTTTACTCACGACTAATTCGGTGAACCAGACACCATAAAAACAATATCGTCGGACTCGACTAACTGTCGGAGATTTGTCGTAAGAGCACTTTTTACTTGGTCTCGAGGAACTTCCTTACCGACCAACGACCCGGCCCCGTCCCTCTCCTGTTCTACTTGGACCTTGTAGAACATGGTGGTCGATACACTACAAATTTCTTACTACTTCACTCCAGTTCTCCTGTGTCTTCGGTGAACTTCCCCAAGAGTCCTGTTTAGTCCCCGTTAAACTAAACAGGGTTTCTTATACCTACCGTTTCTTGCCTTCGTGTAGTTTATATATTTTTATGTACTTAAGTATTACTATTGATTCTTTAAAGTAACCAGTAGTGACCATGGATAGTCTCCTAATTAGATAACAAGACTTTTACTATTTCCTTTCCGTTTTGTTGTGTTGACAGGGTCAAAGGAACTATGAACAGTAGTATATAAATTTTTTGTTTATTAATTTTTAGACATATGAGACCCCGTTGCTGCTATTATCACTATGAATCACCGAAGGGACCACCGAGTCACCATTTCTTAGGCGGACGGTTACGTCCTCTGTACCCAAACTGGGGCTAGGTCCTTCTACGGTGTACGAGACTTCGTTGGTTCGGGTACACGGTGCTGATGACTCGGACCCGAGGTCTCGGTCCCTCGGTGTTGGCGACTCGGGCCACGGCGTCACTGACTTCGGACGCCCGAGGTCTCGTACACGAGACGTTGTTCTCTTCGGTGGAGGTGCTCTTCGGGTGAGTGTCGTCGACCTCTCGTCGGGGGAGAACGGTGTTGCTCTCCCCCTTTTTTTCAGCAACCTCGTTACTTCTAGGTCACGTCAGTTTTTATTTATTTTAATTTTTTATTTCTATGTATCATAAATATCTCGTGAGTGATCTACGGTCCACGATTCATGAAATGTACATAATCGAATAGATTAACAGTTTCGTTGGGCCTAAAACTTAAGATAGACAGGGATGGTGATCGATCGACACACTGTGATCCGTCCGGTGAATTGGACAGACCGGAATCTCGGAAGTAAACATTTTACTGTGGTTATTATCAGAGACGGAATGTCCCAACTACATCCAAACTTATCATAAGGATTTTCAAATTTCACCAACCAACTAAAAACTGTTCCCACGGTTCTGTTAATTAAGTTACCCTTTTCTTCTTAGAAAAGTTGTTTACCACACCTCTGTTGACCTATAGGTATACATTTTCTTATTTCTACCTAGGGATGGAGTGTAGTATATACTTTTAATTGAGTTTTAATAGTTTCTAGATTTACATCCTCGATTTTGACGTCAGGTACCCCAGCGTTTCTCAGCCTGTGCTGACTCGCTGACTTGACTTGACTTAACTTTTGATATTTTTAGGATCTTCCTTTCACTTCAACGAGTCAGTACAGTCTGAGAAACGCTGGGGTACCTGACACCGGGTGGTCCGAGGAGGTAGGTTCCTTAAAAGATCCGTTCTCATAACCTCACCCAACGGTGAAGGAAAAGGAAAGGGATCTCCTTTGTATTCGTATTTAGAAACACGGTAAGCTAATCCGTCACCAAAGGATCGTCACTGTGGTTTTCGTGTTCGTTGTTTACCCTTTTGTCTAAGTGACCTATAGTAGTTTTACTTTTTATTTTTAACCACTTTTTTACTTTTGACTTTACTTTTCTTTTTTCGAAGGTTCCTGTGATAGTTCTTTCACTTTTCTGTTGGGTGTCTTACCCTCGTTTGAAAACGTTTAGTATATAGACTACTCTCTGAACATAAATCTTATGTATTTCTTGAAAATGTTGAACTATCATTTTCTACTTGTAATTTTTGACTCGTTTTCTAGACTTATCTGTAAAGAGGTTTCTTCTATCTGTTTACCGGTTATTTGCATACTTTTCTATGAGTTATAGTAATTGGTAGTCTCTTTATGTTTAATTTTGGTGTCACTCTATGATAAAGTATGGGTGATTACCAGACCTGGATTATCTTCGTTTTCTATAATTCTTCTCCACCGTTCTTATGTGTCTTCTTGACATGTTTTTTGTAGAAGTGCTGGGTCTATTAGTACTACCACACTAGTGAGTAGATCTCGGTCTGTAGGATCTTACACTTCAGGTCACCCGGAACCTTTCGTAGCGATACTTGTTTCGATCACCTCCACTACCTTAAGGTCACCTCGACAAAGTTTAGGACTTTCTACTACGACATTTTCACGACGTGAGTTATACGGTCGTTTAAACCTTTTGAGTCGTCACCGGTGTCCTGACCTTTTCCAGTCAAAAGTAAGGTTAGGGTGTCTTTCCGTTACGGTTTCTTACGAGTTTGATGGCGTGTCAACGTGAGTAGAGTGTACGATCATTTCATTACGAGTTTTAAGAGGTTCGGTCCGAAATCGTTATGCACCTGGCACTTGAGGAACTACAAGTTCGACCAAAATCTTTTCCGTCTCCTTGGTCTCTAGTTTAACGGTTGTAGGCGACCTAGTACCTTTTTCGTTCTCTCAAGGTCTTTTTGTAGATAAAGACGAAATAACTGATACGGTTTCGGAAACTGACACACCTATCGTTATTTGACACCTTTTAAGAAGTTCTCTACCCTTATGGTCTGGTGGACTGGACGGAGAACTCTTTAGACATACGTCCGGTCCTTCGTCGTCAATCTTGACCTGTACCTTGTTGTCTGACCAAGGTTTATCCTTTTCCTCATGTAGTTCCGACATATAACAGTGGGACGAATAAATTGCATATACGTCTCATGCAGTACTCTTTGCGACCCGACCTTCTTTGTTTCCGACCTTAGTTCTAACGGTCCTCTTTATAGTTATTGGAGTCTATACGTCTACTGTGATGGGAATACCGTCGTTCACTTCTCCTCGATTTTTCGGAGAACTACTTTCACTTTCTCCTCTCACTTTTTCAACCGGATTTCGAGTTGTAAGTCTTTTGTTTCTAGTACCGTAGGCCAGGGTAGTGAAGTACCCTTTATCTACCCCTTTGTCACCTTTGTCACAGTCTGAAATAAAAAAACCCAAGGTTTTAATGACGTCTACCACTGACGTCGGTACTTTAATTTTCTGTGAATGAGGAACCTTCTTTTCAATACTGGTTGGATCTATCATATAAGTTTTCGTCTCTGTAATGAAACGGCTGATTCCAGGCAGATCAGTTCCGATACCAAAAAGGACACCAGTACATACCTACACTCTCAACCTGACACTTCTCCCGATTCGTGGTTTCTTAACTACGAAAACTTGGCACTACCACCTCTTCTGAGAACTCTCAGGGAACCTGACGTTCCTCTAGGTTGGTCAGGTAAGACTTCCTCTAGTCGGGACCCTAAAGAAACCTTCCTTACTACGATTTCGACTTTGAGGTCATGAAACCGGTGGAGTACTCTTCTCAACTGAGTAACCTTTTCTGAGACTACGACCCTCCCTAACCCCCGTCCTCCTCGTCCCCTGCTCTCAGCCTGTGCTGACTCACTGACTTGACTTGACTCCTCCTGATATTAGTTTTTCTGTGTTACTGACAACCGCACGGACATCCCTTTGACCTTGGAAGTATGTCCCGACTACTACAACTTACTACTCCAACGAAACCTTCTGTTAGACCGTCAAGGAGTCCAATTCGCATAACAATGGGGACACTAGTCAACACAGGCTGAGAAACACTGGGGTACCTGACATCGGGCGGTCCGAGGAGACAGGTATCCTAAAAGGTTCATTCTTATGACTTCTCCCAACGGTAAGGGAAAAGGTCCCCTAGAAGGGCTGGGTCCCTACCTTGGGTGTAGGGGACACACAGAGTACGTGACCGTCTGTCTAAGAAATGATGATATGGTGGACCTTTCGACAACAATGGGGTTGCTGGGTCGTTAAACCGAGGATCCATATACGGTTCTCTTTACCTTTACAATACAAGTGTGTTTTGGACATGTACTTACAAATATCTCCGTAATGAGTAGTTTCGGAGTTTCACCTTTGTTGGGTTTAAGGGTAGTTGACTTACCTATTTATTTTCACCATATCTCCCTTGAAGAGATCACCAGGTCACCGATTCTGCGACACTAGGGTTACGTTCCCCGGACCCAAACTAAGACCAGTCCCTTAATCTAGGGTGTACGGAGTCGATTCTGGGTCGTGTCGGTTTATTTATTTATTTAATTAAATTTTTTTTCACCATATCCCTTAAGGAACCGTCAGGTCACCAATTCTGAAGTGTGAAGGTCGCGTTCCCAACGTCCAGACTAGGGACCAGTCCCTTGATCCTAGGGTGTGCGGTGTGCCGTGTCGGTTTTTCATTCTTTCTTTCTTTCTTTTCACCACATCTATTTATTACATTACCACGACACGACACCAATCAACGAGTCAGCACAGGTTGAGAAACGTTGGGGTACCGGGTGGTCCTAGAAAACAGGTACCCCTAAGAGGTCCATTCTTTTGACCTCACCCAACGGTACGTACGGGAGGAGGTCTCCTAGAAGGGTCCCTAGCTTGGGTCCAGAGGACGTAACGTCCGTTTAAGAAATGGCAGACTCGGGGGTCCCTCCGGACACTTATGACCACTTGTGAGAAGAGGTCCTCTAGAAGGGTTGGGTCCTTAGTTTGGCCCCAGAGGACGTAACGTCCGTCTAAGAAATGGTAGCTTCGATGGTCCCTTCGGGTTGTGTTACCATAAAGTTGTTATTTTTCTCTACTGTGTATCCGATGTTATATCTACTTGGAACTTTTTTAAGGAAAACGATTCACTTTCTTCGGTCAGTATTTCTCAGTGTACTACATACAGAGGTAAATATTCTTTCCAGACTTGTCCGTTTAGGTATATTTGTTTTTCATCTACTTACTAACGGATCCCGACCTCTTCACCGACTCGTCCTTTTACCCCTCACTGAAGATCCCCAAAGAAAAACATCACTACTTTACAAGATTTAACTAACACTACTACAAACGTACTCAGACCCTTATACGATTTTGGGTAACTTAATATAAGAAATTTCCCCACTTACCCCATACCATACACTTACTATTGAATTTCAACGATAACTTTTCTACGTTTTACTTTTGCTTTTGTTTACTTTTCGAATCTCCTCACAGACCGTGTCTTTTCTCCCGAGATACCCACAACCGACACTGGTCCGGAAAAGTAGTAGAGTGTTAACATAAAGGACCGGACCAGATCAGGAGGGACCCGAAGACCGCACAGAGTTGGGGAGGTTGGGTGTGACGTGTAACATCGGTCTATCTCGAAAGGTGTCAATATAGTTTCACGGGATGCTGAAGGGGCCCCCAGGTCCTCGATTCTGAGGTATGAGGGTCCCGTTCCCCGGGTCCAAACTGGGGACAAGTCCCTTAATCTAGGGTGTACGACGAGGATTTCTAGGACGGACAACGTTAATTCTGGGCCACGTCGGTTGTATTTATTTATTTAATTAAAATTTTTTTGTGGGGTTTTTTGTTTCACGGGAACCGAGTCTAGAGAGGGATAGGTGGGAGGTGGGGTCACGGAATTCTATCAGTACAAGAAATACTATCGGAAGTTCGGAGAGGAGATGTGCGGGGGAGGTACACCGGAGAGCAGAGGTCTGACACGACCTCGGTTTCGGGAGAAGTGATTGACGCAAAGAAAGTCAAGGAGTTTGCGTGGTACGACAGAGGACGGAGGACCGGAAGCGTGTACGAGGAGACGGACCTCGTGGGAATGGGAGAAAGAGGTCGGTTGGCACGAAGGAGACAGTACCGGGACGAATACGACTGGTTGGTTGCCGGGACACCCACGTCCCCGATACTGTATGAGTTGTAGTAGAGGACCTAAATAATAATAAAAAAAAATTACCGGGACGGTCCATTGTACACCCTAGAATCAAGGGGCTGGTCCTTAGCTTGAACACGGGAACCGTCACCTTCACGCCTCAGAATTGGTCACCTAGTAGTCCCTTCAGGGAGGGGACTGAAAATATAGTCGTGTTTTCGTGTCAGATATGACGCGGTCTCTGAACTCAAGTCTGAGGTCGAGGTGGAGAGAAAAAAAAAAACTGACGTGGCGTTCCGGATATCCTAAAATCAAGGGACTGGTTCCCCTTGGAGTTCGGTGAGCGTCATCTTCGAGTGTCAAAATTGGTGACCTGAGGGTTCCGTAAAGAGCCGAGGTGGAGAGTGACCGTCTCCTTTGAGTCTTTTGCGGAAGGGACTGACCAGGAGTCAGAGAAGAGATTTCACTTCCAGCCCGAAAGGACCACCGAGTCACCATTTCTTAGGCTGACGATTACGTCCTCTGTGCCCAAGCTAGGGACCAGACCCTTCTGAGGGTGTATGGAGTCTCGTCGACTCCGGAGCTCGGTGTTGACAACTCGGACACGAGATCTCGGGCCCTCGGGGTTGATGACTCGGGTTCACAGCGTCGATGACTTCGACCTCGTGGGATCTCGGACACGAGGTGTTGTTCTCTTCGGTGGCGTTACTCTTCGTGCACGGGACTTTGATCTCTCATCGGGGACGACCGGGGTTGATCTCTTTCGTCGCTACTTCTGGGACACGTCGGTTTTTATTTAATTATTAAATTTTTTATTTTTGATTTTACGAGAACGGACCCTTTAGGGTACCTGCCTCCTCGGACCACCCGACGTTAGGTATTCCAGTGATTCTCAGCCTGTGCTGACTCGCTGAAGTGAAAGTGAAAAGTGAAAGTATGTGACCTCTTCCTGTACCGTTGGGTGAGGTCACAAGAACGGACCTCTTAGGGTCCCTGGCCCCTCGGACCACCCGACGGCAGATACCCCAGCGTATCTCAGTCTGTGCTGACTTCGCTGAATCATCATCATTATCATCATCAGAGATCGTACGGATGGGACACACACTAGTGGAAAGTATACCTTACGACCGGAGTCTGTGTAACCCCTCGTTGTCCCCGAAAGTCCCGCAGTTACATCAGTGACCAATTGATGGTGGCATAATCATTTTACCTGGGATCTTTTAACACCCGTAAAACCTCCTCTTTGTAAGAGTGGTTGTGTTCTCGAGACTGTGTCCGGGTCGTGTTCTCACGGGTAGTCGCGCTGTAACAACCATTAATTAACACGACCACGGTTCAGCGAAGTCAGCATAGGCCGAGAAACACTGAGATGTCTGACATCAGACGGTCCGAGGAGACAGGTTCCTAAGAGATCCGTTCTTATGACTTTACCCAACGGCACGGGAGGACGTCACCTAGAAGGGTTGGGTCCCTAGCTGGGCCACAGAGAATACAAAGGACGTAACCGTTCACCCAAGAAATAGTGATATCTCGGTGGACCCTTCGGATAACCACTAATCTCTGTAAATGACTCTCGGAGGATCTCTTAAGGGACCGCCAGGTCACCAATCCTGACGTCTGAGATTGACGACTTCCGTGTCCAAGTTGGGGACCAACCCCTTGATTCTAGGGTGTTCGACGTCCTTGGTCGGTTTTTTTTTTTTTCGGAGAATACACGGTTCACGACATGATTCGAGAAAGGTGACTACTCACTGAATTTTTTTAAAAAAATTTGTGTTGAGTGTAAATTTAAATTTATCGGTGTTCACCGATTGCCGATGATACAGTTTGATATCAAAATCTTAAGTGTCTAAAACGGGAAATGTTTCTTGTGTTCGTAAACATTCCAATAAAGGTTTGAATTTTTTTAAAAGAAAGAAGGAAAAAACAAATTTTGTTTAGAGAATGAAATAGAAAAAAAGGTAATTTAAAATAAAACTTTATTTAAGTCTGGATATCCTTTCAACGTTCTGGATATAAGAGTATAAACGAAATAGAAAGAGAGACACATATGTGTTGTGTATGTACATTGTACATATCAATATACATATCCATATTTCAAAAAAGGATTGATATACTCTTATTCAACATCTTTAGTACGGGGAAAATTCGAAAAAACTAGAGTCGGGAGGTAAGTTTCATCTAAAGTGACAGATTGGAACATATGTGTTTGAATATGTACATATTGACTCTGTTATCAAAGTATTTTGGTCATAAGATGTACACTAGGTAAGACTGTGACAATGCTGGGTAACCTATATGAAGTCTTGACAGATACTGGACGTCAAACTTTTGCCGGGAGTCTGACGTTGTTGGAGTGTTTCATCCAACATAATATACGGGTAAAACTCAGACCCCTTTCATTCCGTTCAAATCCATTGACCCGGTCCTAGTGTGTCGATATTAGATATTAATGAGTCGGTTCCTCACAGATGACTCGTGGTCGATATACGACCTGCCCGGAGGGTCCACCGAGTCCCTATTTCTTAGACGGACGATTACGTCCTCTACGCCCAAGTTAGGGACCCATCCCTACTAGGGGACCTCTTCCTTTATCGTTGGGTGAGGTCATAAGAGCAGACCCTTTAGGGTACCTGTCTCCTCGGACCGTCTAATGTCAGGTACCCCAACGTTTCGCAGTCTGTGCTGACTCGCTGATTTGTGTCGGGTGGTGTACCCGTGGTCTCAGACACGGAAGTCCTGAGTCCGGATGTCTCGGTGACTCCAGTTATTTTCAGATCAAGTAAGTTCGGGGAGGAAAAAGACTACCCCTGTCCCTCCGAGTCCGAGTGATCGAGACTTCTCTGGACAAGCTCGGTGGCATTCTTCCGTTCCTGAAGGGATCCGGAGTCCATATCGGGTATGAAGGTCCACGTCAGGGTCGACACTGGTCGTCCCTTCGATTCACTTTAAAATATCTTAGATTCTGATTCTCTTTCCATCATTAGACCCTTAGGTTTTGAGTGTCACTGAGTCGTAGAAAGTTGAAGAGGGAGAATGAAGGAGGGGTTCTTTATAAATAGTCGTTTAAACAAAGAGGACAGGGGTGTTCAGTTGTAGGAGTGATCCAGAAGGGACCCCTCCACCTCTCTTCATCCCGATTTCCCCTTGAAACTCAGTGTTAGGGAGGGTCCCTTTCAACCCGATCCTCCGTCGACTCTCACCCTAGTACCACCGGAGGTGGGAGACCCCTGTGGGTCTATCAGTTATAGAAGTCTCAGTGAGTCCGGTCGTTCCCACCCCGGTATATAGACCTGTCCGGTCTGAGACGACCCTCAACCACTTCAACCCCACCACCCCCGACCCAGGACGACGTACTATGAATAGGGGAAAGGACGGGGGAAAGGACCCCCGTTGAGACTTAAAAGTCGGGAGTAACTAAAAGGACCCTGGACACAGAGGTTCGGAAGTGGGAACAGAGGTACTAGAAAGGTAATCCATGAGTATCGCCGAATGGGGAGTCAAAAAGTTAAAATTTTAGGAACCACGAGTTTGGTTCACGACCACCCGAGAGTCACCACTTCTCGTTCACGGTCCATTGTTTAAAGTCGTGACGGGGAAAGGTCAATACACTGTGACCCGTTTAGTGAGTCCCTCTGAGCCGAAAGAGAGTAAACAGTCCACTCCACTATGATCAAGGGTGGAGGTCCTCACGATACTCCTAAGTTGCGTTTACCGGTCTCCCGTGACGACCCTTCTACGGAGTCCGGACCGTATCACTTCGGGAACGACCCACACGTTGGTGGGTGGTGTCACGGTGGTCGTGTGGTTGACAGACAGTATTCTCGTAACCTAGCGATGTCAGGGGGTCGGAGGGTCCCGGTAAAGCAAAGGGAACCCTGAATCTAGTTCAACCTGGAGTATCGCAGGGGGTAAAGACGGGGGCACCGGTGGTCGAAACGAGAGATCCAGGAGCGTGTGGTTCCGTGCAACCGAGGTTGGAGAGACCCGGGTTAGGGTGCTACGGATATCAAGATCGACACGTGGGGCGCTGTAAGGGACGGGCAGGGTCGAGTACGGACGAACGTGGCGGACGCGGTCGCACCACTCGGGCCACAACGGCCACCGCGGCTTTTCCCGTTAGAAGAACTGCTGGTACGACGCCCTAGCGCCCCCGCGCTCCGGCACCTCAACGTCCTGTGCGCGCTTGGCTGACCGACGACCAAGGGGAAGCGCAGGAAAGGATCTCCCTCCCTGCCCCGCCCCGGCGGAGTGCCAAGCCAGCTCCCCTCCCCGGTTTCCGGTGCGGAGATCGATTCATGTCTCACCCGCCTCGACCTCAGTCGAGCGGACTCCGGGTCGTGGCGGGGGAGGCGGGCGGAGAATCGGACCTTCCGCACAGACCGCCGGGCGCTTCCACCTGCGTCTCGGGGCGGAGGCGCGAGATCGGAGGGCCCCACCCCGCCCCGCTCACGCCCGGGGCGGGTGTCCGGAGAGGAGCAAGTGCGGAGGAAAAAGTGCCGGCACTCAGACTAGACCCCGAGTGCATTGCGGGGTGCCGGAAGGGTTCCGGTGTTCCCCTCTTTCACTCCGTCTTGTCACACCCACGTACTCCCTCTGTGACACATCGACGCACAGATACACGGGCACAACTGGGGCACACTGAGACGCTTATTGGGGTTCCCTCTCGTACTAACACCTTCTGTGAACACGGGAGACACATTTTGTGGCATAATGTCACACTCAGATACACACTGTGGTGCACACCTTCTGTGACTACGAGAAGGAGACACTGGCCACCACTGTGGCCACCTATCACCCTGGCAAACACTAGGATATACGTAGGTACTGCGACCCCCTATACCACACTCACACCCTGCACACTCAACACTATATGCCCTCACACACTGAGAAGCACACACTGAGACACTGTAGTAAACTCACACCGACACCCACAATGACAATAACACTACAATAAACACTGGACACTGACACATTGCACACACACTGACACGTCCTACATACTGAGGGTGCACTCACACATTGTTCAAACTCACACATTTTCACACACCACGACACACTACCACTTCGGCACACACTACACACTCAGCTACTATGAGACACTAGGGTACCTTCACACGATGTCACACACCGTGTACACACGAGCATATACTGAGGTGCACTTACCACCACTGTGCTAAACTCACAAAAGTCACACACTGCGACAGCTCGTGGCAAAGTCGCGCCCTGGACCACGTTCGAACACTGACGCACTGTATGAAACTTATAAGCTGGGACGCACTGGGGCATATTCCCCCGCTGTCACACTCGCACACCTACACCTATCAGGAACGCTGCGACATACTCTGGGGCGCACACACACCGTCACGCCCTCACACACTGGGGCACCCTCACACGTGACACACACTGCGACGGAGGCCCGGGACGTCGACACATAGCGTGCGGCACCGGCCCAAACACCGGCGCGCACCCGTCCGCGACGTCCGCCGCCCCCAACCGCCCCCTTGGCGCCCGCCCTCTCCCAGGGCCCCCGCGCGGCTCGCGCCGCCGGTGCGCTAGCCCTCCTCCGCGCGGCCGCCATCGCCGCGTACGCCTAGACCGGCTCGCCGCCTCGGCCACCCCGGCTCGGCTCGGCCGACCCGGCCCGGCCCGGCTCCTGTGGCTGTCCCTCCCGCCAGCCGGTGCCGCTCGTCGCCCCTGTCGCCGTGGCCGCCGGCGCCCCGGTCCACTCGCCGCACCCCCGCCTATCGGGGAGGGAGGTCGTAGAAGGGTGGACGGACTCGTAGGGAGGGGGCGCGGGGCACCCGTACCGGACTCGGGGCTCCCAGAGGGGCCGATCCCCTCCGTCTCCCAGCTCCCGTCTTACTCAGGGGTCAGGGAATGGGGTCAGGCTGGAGTCGCGGTATGCACCCAGAAGGTGGATTCGGAACAGGAAGGGTCCGGAGGGAGGAACCCTTGCCACTGATCTGACATCCCTCTCTCTCCGCGCCGGAACCTTCCCAATTTCGTAGCCGACAGTCGAGGATAGGGGTCGGAGCGGGCTGGTTGGAAAGGACCCCGGGAGTCCTGTGGGGAAAAGTGGAGGGGGTGGCGGAAGAGGGAAGGAAGGGGCAACTTAGTGCATTATCTGTCCCGACAAGGGGACGGTCGGACTGGCTCTCGAGTGGTTCACGATTCACGGAAAGGTAGAGGTTCATAGGAGGTAACTCCTTTGTCAACACAAGTGGCAATATTGTCCCTCCCTGTGGCTCCGTGCCTCTTCGGTTCAGTTTCCATTAGCCCAAATTTCTATGTCGTTCTGAACTTGAGTAAAAACAGACTGAAGTCGTGTCTGTGAATCTACACGATTCGATACACTGACCTCCTACTTATCATTATCGTTCCGGGCACATAACTCCCGAATGACACATGCTCTATGGTACAAGGGGTGTAGTAATTAAGAGAGTAGAAGTTTGTGGGGATCCTTTACCCATGATAACAATGGTAAAATGTCTACTTGTTTGACTCGGGATCTTTTCCACTGAACCGGTTCCAGTGTGTCCACGGGTGAATTTCCAAAAGTACCTTTTTCCCTTCCTATTATTACCTAAAAACTCACAGATACCTTTCCCTGTCAGAGATGATGTAACTAGTTCTGAATCTGGGACGGAAGGATTTTAGACCAAACAACCGATGACAGACTTATAAAACTCTTACCCCTATAACTCGAGGAGGGTCGAGGGAGAAAAGAATCAGAATCTTAGTCAGGACCCCAAGATCTCTTACCTCCTCTACATAGATTGTAGAGGGTGTGGGAATTTAAAGTATAAATGTTAGACCGTCACAAGATCTTGTAAAGGGATCTCAGTCTGTTATACAGTCAGTCGATCACGGTGTTATTACGATGTATTCTTTTGGTGGGGGTCTGAGTCACAGTATTTTGTGATCCGTAAATAAATCGGAACTCAATTAGACTCCAGTCACTGAACCCGAGCAGACTCGAACAAAGGGGTAATCATACCCATCCCCCTATAACTGACAACCAACAACTCCGACCGGAACCGACACTACTTCCGGAACCTGAACCTGATCGGAACGATACAAAAAGAGTACCGGTGTCAATTTGTCTTCGTTTTTGTACGTTCTAGAGGACTCAGGACCCGAGTCTTGAGTGATCACGAAGATAGATTAAGATAACCAGTTTCGTTCAGTACACCGGTTCGGGTCTCAGTCCCCCATCCCGAAGGGGGTTGAGTTGGGATGAGAAAGTAAGGAGGGTAGGGGTCTCACCCTCTCGTGACTCCTCGATATACCGTCTCCTGCACCGATATGCCTACTTCTTAACTCTGGCAATTACGTCAATAAGTTAGTGTCACTGATTCAAAGTTAGGACCAATGAGTGATCGACACACTAAAACCCGTTCACTTAATTGGGGAGACACGGAGTCGAAGGAGGAGACATTTTGTCCGGATTATTATAGAAACGAATCTAACAATTTAAACACCCTTAATTTATCCTATATTACGTATATTTCATGACTCGTGTCACGTTCACGAGTTATTTACAATTAATAACAACAGTGACGGAATATCTCAAGATAACTATTGTTACGATATTAAGATTGTTATCGTCACTGTCAAAAAATACCCCCTCCGGTACACCGTACGTCCTAGAATATCCAAGTTAGAGATCAAGGGGTTGATCTCTGACTTGGATACTGGGGACGTCACCTTCTCGGCTCAGAATTGGTGACCTAGTGGTACCTCAGGACTGTCACTGTTAAACGACTCGGGAATGGGAGACGATCCACAATTCCACCCACAAACTGGTGTCAGGATACTACACCAATCCCACTTTTAATAACAGTAATAATCGTACAGTGAGGGAAGATTTCTGTCTCTTTGACTTCCACTCTCTCCCCTGTCTTGAGTGTCAGTCAGGGACAATCTCCACCCTAGAGATCTGAAATGACCACCAGGTCACCGACTCTGAGGTACGAGGGCTACGTCCCCCAGACCCAAACTAGGACCAGTCCCTTTGTCTCGGGTACACGGTGTTCCTCTATAGGGCGACCGGTGTTACTTCTAACTTCTAGGACGTACGACGTTGATAAATAAACCGACACGGTTTAAAAATTTTGTCATCACCCTGAAGGCTTGAGTCGGGGATAGGGATTGGACGGAGAGGAGTAGGGATCCGGAGTAGAGGGGGTTACCGCGTCCATGGTCCCCTTCATCTGTTGTACCTCCCCGACGGTCGGGGGTTATTATTGTTGGGACGTCGGGCGACCCTGTCAGGGCTAGCCCCGACCCTCGCTCTCGTTGGCCGGCGGAGGTGACGTCGTCGAAGCGAGAAACTCACGAGGGCCTAGTTCCGGAACCGTCCATGGACCTTCTCCCGACCCCAACCTCCACCCTCTCTTCCTTCCCTTCCGTGACGACCCCACCATAGACATATGGAACTACTGGACCTCCTACCCTTCTCCCAATGTCTGTGAACCTTGAACTCAGAAATCTGGTCGTGAGAGGTCATCTTGAAAGGTGCTATTACCTTTTAACAAAAGATAGAAACTACAGGTCATAACAACAACAAATCAATGATTCTATAATTGTAAGGTTCCCAGTTGCACGATTCCCAGATTACAAGATTTCCGAATGCTAATACCTTAACACACAGACTCTTCCCAGAAACGAGTATTTTGAAATCATAACTACTAATTTGTGAAGACTCCAAGATTTTGAAGTACTTATGTTTCAGGTTTCCTAGTTCTTGAATTTCAAGGTTTCCAGATTCCAGGATTCTAAGATATGTCAAGAGAGCAGAAACGAATATAACAGGATTTTGTAGTTTCATCGCACTGGTTGTTAAGATCAACAGGGTTCTGACTCCCAAAGTCACGTTTTTTTGTACTTCCACACCAGTAAGAAAGAGTTTCACGAGTCGTAGGTGTAAAGATTGGACTTTAGGATTTCGAAATCCTAATATTGAGGAAGTACTGGGGTACCTGACAATCGGGTGGTCCGAGGAGACAGGTACCCTAAGAAGTCCGTTTTTATGATCTCACCCAACGGTAAAGGAGGAGGTCCCCTAGAAGGACTGGGTCCCTAGTTTGGACACAGAGGACGTAACCGTCCGTCTAAGAATGGTGACTCGGTGAACCCTTTGGAGAGTATCTCGGAATCTTTACATGTTAGGGTCTTTGCACCCTGAAAGATTCACACGAAGGAATCTTAGGGGTTTACGACTGTAGATCGTAGAATCCTGGCACCTTACAGTATGAGTCTCTAAGAAACTTAGGTTCTGGAAATCTTTACCTCTGAGAACATTTGTCTTGAAACATTAGTGGCTAGAATTTGTAAAATTAACAACCCAGAATCTTAGAATTTCGGAGTCTTTAGATCTGACATTATATGTATCCAGAAATCCCGAAATATTAGGATTTCGAAATCCTAAAGTCCAATCTTTACACCTACGACTCGTGAAACTCTTTCTTACTGGTGTGGAAGTACAAAAAAACGTGACTTTGGGAGTCAGAACCCTGTTGATCTTAACAACCAGTGCGATGAAACTACAAAATCCTGTTATATTCGTTTCTGCTCTCTTGACATATCTTAGAATCCTGGAATCTGGAAACCTTGAAATTCAAGAACTAGGAAACCTGAAACATAAGTACTTCAAAATCTTGGAGTCTTCACAAATTAGTAGTTATGATTTCAAAATACTCGTTTCTGGGAAGAGTCTGTGTGTTAAGGTATTAGCATTCGGAAATCTTGTAATCTGGGAATCGTGCAACTGGGAACCTTACAATTATAGAGTCTTTACACCGTACAATACGTGTATTTTACAAATAAAAGTCTCAGCACTTTAGAATTTTAGGGTTTCAGTCATAGTCAAGGGAGTCTTAGAGTCTTACAATCATTGAGTCGTAAACTGTTAGCACCCTAGAAGTTATGACTCTAAGAACCTTGAAATATTCTACAACTCGTAGAACAATTTGAGGACCCGGAGACGCCTTCGTCCACTGTATGTGTTCACTCGCCGGACCCCCGACACCAGTTGACCAGTGGTCGAGATTTGGGATCCTTTACACCCGGGTCTCGACGATCGAGACTACAAATAGACGGTAAAGGGTTAAATTTTTTCGTTTGACATTTATTCACGTGTTTCAGACTTGGTCTAAGTTGGGTACCTAACGACCAAAGGAGACCAAAGCTGTAGATCTTCCTATATTTGTATATGAGTACTTTTGAATTTTGACATAAAATAAAAAACCAACATGGAGTGTCGTACACCCTAGAATCCAGAGGTTGGTCCCTAACTTGGGTACAGGGGACGTAACCTTCACGTCAGAATTGGTGTTCTGGTGGTCCTTACAGGGTTTTTACATAAAAATCTAAGAATCTAAATTCAGGAACCCTTACATAGGTGAATCTTAAGATCTTAAATAATAAAGTAGGTGTTTTATAAATCCGTCACGGACGAGACACGAACCTGTTTCACCCCTGTATCTCCACTAACTCCGTCGGGTCCAGGACGAAGAGGTCCCGAGGGTCAGGTCACCCTTTCAATCTAGGTCAGGTCACCCTTTCAATCTAGGTCGGACCGACACTACTTGGTGTCCTTAGTCTCGGCTCTACCCCCTCCGTGCCCGTCTCCGGTCTACCCCTTCGAGTCTCGACATCCTCGGGTCTACTCCCCGGACTAAGTCCTCTCTCCTAGTCTCACGAAGTACCTCCCCTTCTACCGATTCGACTCGAGGTTTCCTACTTGTCCTCACTTACGACCCCTTCTCTCACCTGCTTATAAGGTCTCCCTCCCTTGTCGTGTCCGTTCTGGAGGTCTTCAACTCTTATCGACCTCACTCCACCACTCATACCACTCATTTACTACTACCCTTTCCTCCGTCACCGTCGGTCTAGAACTCCCCGGAACAACCGGTAAGACTTCTCAGACTCCCGTGGACCCTGATACCCCTCTAAAATACGTCTCCACCCTACACCGTTACACTCCTAGTTCCTGAGTTGTTGAAATTCTTGGTGACTAAGCTCTTGTGGTCGGGGTCTGTGAAGTCTGTCGTAGATCAGGTCTCTTTACATCCCTGGGGGAAATTCCTTTTTTTGAAAGAGTATATGAGGGACACAGATGAATTTAATAGTGTTGACACCAAAAGACAACAGAAAAAAGAAAAGGTAATACCGAATAATGTCCTATAACTTATATCGAGGAACACGATATGTCATCCCGGGACGACAAATAGGTAAGATATATAAGTATTGCCAAATGTAGACGATTAGGGTTTGAGGGTCAAGGGTGAGGGTGTAAGAGACACAGACACTCAGACAAAAGACAAAGTAAACACAGTATAAAATCTAAGGTGTACATTGATAATAGTAACTTGATACCAAAAAATTTTACATGTCTTTATGTGTCGAGACGAATATAGAGAATACGAACAAGACGTTGATTTTGTGTATTAAACCTAACTCTGAGTTTGGTGTTTTGGTCATTGAAGGCGAATTGTTACTACAGTTCTACGACGATAGGATGACGAGTTTTATAATGATACTGTATCTGTCGATGGTACGTAAAAGAAAACGTGGGGAAACGGGTGAAGAGAGCACCAAAAGAAATAAGTTTGATTTCGATTTAGAAACTCGTCTCAGGAGACATTTACTAAAAAGTTACTTAAAAAAAATTTTTTAACAGACCTAGGACATGAGTCTCTTAAACACCAAGCGACCAGAGTACACAGACATACTCCGGGGTAAGAAAGAGAGAGAATTTTTTTTTTTTCTTACATAAATAAACAGACGAAGCCCAGAATCAACGTTGTACATCCCAGAAAATCAACACCGTAAACTTGAGGATCAACGTTGCACACCCTAGATCAAGGGACTGGTCCCTAGCTTGGCCCCCTGGGACGTAACCCTCAAGTCTCAGAATCAGTGACCTAATGGTCCCTTCCGGGGCTCCAGGGATAAGAGAACTAGATGAGAAAATAAGAGAAAATAAGGGTTTAGAGTGTAGTTACGAAAGAGAGAATATCCGTTAGTAAGACTAACAAAATTACGTTTAGAAAAAGAGACGTACACCCATTGACGTTGTACGTAACGATTAAGGACACGTACCTAGGTATAAAAATTTGAGAAATAATTTTATAGTGTAGGTGTCTCTTTGAGTTTATATAACATACCGGTCGTAAAGGTGCTACTCATGGGGGAATATTGATCTAACCCTTTGTCTGAGACTGTCGGGGTCTCCTCGGGGGGACTCCGACGGAGATATAGTAGGACCCTCATTTGTGACAGAATCACAGATTGTCGCATGTAAGTCAAACGACCGTGAACTTGAAATATGTTTATCCTAGTACATTACCCATGGGGAGACACAAACCAAACTGAGTGAGTCGCGAACCGAGTACTCTAAGTAGGTATAGATGGACATGAACATCCGACAAGGAAAAGTAACGACATATCATAAGGTGTTACACTAATACCGTATCGAATAGACAAGTAGACAACTACTCGTAAACTCAAGGAAGATGAAACCCTGATAGTGTTTGGTCTTCTAATGTTTGATCATTGATCACCATAGCGTTCGATAATGTCTAATAACGACAAGATTTGACACATCCTATGTCCGTGAGTAAAGACTATCGAATATGGGTGGGTCCTTACTTTAACAACACAGTGAACCATACACATATAGATTTGAAATCTTCTTTGAAGACCAAACCTAGTAAAATGTAAGGGTGGCCGTCACATACTTACTAAGTCACCGACATGTAGGTTGGGAACCATACCAGTCAGAAACATTAAAATTGGTAAGACTACCTACACGTAAGATAACACCAAAATTAGACGTAAAGGGACTACTGATTTTCGCCGATTGTTTCACCTCGCGGAGAAGTTTCTAAATGAGAAACCTATACGAAGACACTTCACGGGTAAGTTCGGAAAACAGATGAAAGAATAATTAAAAAAAAAAAACCGACGTGATTGTCCGTCACATACCTTCGAATTAAGGGGTTGGTCCCTAGTTTGGGAGTGGGGGAGGTAAGTTTCGTGTCTCAGGATTGGTGAACTGTCGGTGTCTTTAGGGAAGGACGGAAAAAAGACAAAACACCCATAAGAATATATGAAACTCATGTTTGGGAACCAGACTATATACACAAGACTTATAAAAGAGGGTGATACACCGAACAGAAAAGTAAGAGAATTACAACGGATATTTTTATTAAAATAAATAATAAAAACCGACACGACCGAGAAGTAACGTAGCTCCCGAGAGATCAGCACTCGTCCCCGATGAGAAGGAACGGCACGAGTCCGAAGAGCAGCGCTACCGAAGAGAATAACACCTCGGACCTGAGATCGCGCACACCCGAGTCATCACCACCGCGAATCAACGAGGTGTCGTGCACCCTAGAGGGGTGAAGTCCCCAGTTCGGGCACAGAGAACACAACCGTCCATCTAAGAAATGGTGACTCGGTGGTCCCTTCGGGAATCACAACGGAAAACTACTTGTCACAAAGAATTAAATTTCCATCAAATTAAACTATTAATAAATTAGTACTAAAGGATATACCGAGTGTGAGACACAGAACACATTCTTTGACGGACGTGGTTCCAGTACCTCTATAAGAAAGTACAAAAGGAGACTTTCGTAATAACGTAAGTAAAGTGTAAATCCAAATATTCGGTCTACCATAAATCATATAAATAATAACATATGTCACACCCAGTTTCAAGAAAAGAGGGGGTGGGACGGGGCGAGGTACTTACAGGTCAACTGAGTCGAGGTGAATAACTTCTCTGAGAGGAAAGGGATGACTTGACGGTAAAGTGAAACAACATTTAGACCCTCGGGATATACACACCCAAACATGTATGTCCATACCGATTAGCTACGTACAAAATAGTATCAGAGCTAACGTAAAAACCGTAATACAAGAGTAAGTCGCGACACCGAAACTCGGAGTTCTGAGTAGGCACACCGAGACACACGGAGATCAGATTGACGACGGACCTCGACTACCACATATAGGCGGTACGAGGTGAAGGGGTCCCTACCTGTTGGTCCGAGAGAGGTCGGGAGTTGGACAGGAACGGGGGAGGGTCGTTTGTCGTGACGCGACTCCGTAGTAGTACACACGAGGAATATTTGGTCTCACCTCCCTGAAGGGGCCACCAGGTCACCGACTCTGGGACGGGAGGGTTACGTCGCCTGGACCCAAGTCAGGGACCAGTCCTTTGATCTAGGATGTGCGACGTTGATTCTGGACCACTTCGGTTTATTTATTTATTATTTGTAATTTTTTTTTTTTTGGGTACACCCTTGCAAATATCTTGTATATGCATCCCTTTCTTAACAACCGAGTGTCTCCCTCGCGTGATTAAACTGAGTCTAACAGAAGTCTCACCCGAAGGGACCACCGACTCTACCATTTCTTAGACGGACGTTACGTCCTCTGGATCCAAACTAAGGACCCAGACCTTTTAAGGGGACCTCTTCTCTTACCGATGGGCGAGATCATAACAACGGACCTCTTAAGGTACCTGTCTCCTCGGACCACCCATTGTCGGGTACCCCAGGGTTTCTCAGCCTGTACTGACTCACTGATTGTGTTAACGACGGGTGGTCGACCGTACTCCCAATACTATAAGGGTACAAAGGTAGTTATGGACCATAGAGGTTGGAGGAGTGAAAAGGGTCTGATTATAGGTTACATAGTAAATGTATAACAGAGATAGGAAAGAACCTTTGGTTATATCTAATCAGGGACGAGATACTTTTAGAACTACATCATTTATACACTTTTTTAATTTCAGAATAAGATTCCTTTACTCAAAGTGAATTTTTTTAACAAAAACCGGTGTGACGTGTCGTACACCCTGGATCAAGGGACTGGTCCCTACCTTGGGAGCAGGGGACGTAACCTTCACGTCTTAGAATTGGTGCCCTGACAGTTCCTTCAGGGTCCGAATAAAGCGAACATTAGCCACTGACGGTGTCACCCCTTCTTATATCTTTAGCGTTTTATCATACTTGTGTTACCGTCTGTTTCTTGTTAACATTAAACTGACTCTCAGAACTGTTGGGTTTCTACACACACCGTCGATCTCCTGGTCCTCCTTCAATTACCCGAGGAGTTTTTCCTCTTAAATTCCTTCCCTGACAAATGTCTGCACACCTCTGGGGTCCCTGACCCTGTCCCGTCCCTCACGACTCTCCCCTCGCTCCGTAGGGGCCGTCCTCACCCCCGACATCCCTCGCGGTGGTCCGGGACCCCCTTCGGACCAGTTCGTTCCTTTCACTTTCACAAACGGTAACAAGACAGTACAGGTTGAGAAACGCTGAGGTACCTGATATCGGGTGGTCCGAGGAGACAGGTACCCTAAAGGGTCCGTTCTTATGACCTCACCCAACGGTAAAGGAGGAGGTCCCCTAGAAGAGCTGGATCCCTAGCTTGGGTCCAGAGGACACAACGTCCATCTAAGAAATGAGAGACTCGATGGTCCCTTCGGTACGGGAGGAGGTCCCCTAGAAGGACTAGGTCCCTAGCTTGGCCACAGAGAATACAGAGGACGTAACCGTCCGCCTAAGAAATGGTGATCCCTTGGGACCCCTCCTTTACTTAGGGAGTCGGGAAAGAGAGGGGAGTAGAGAACGATCGGTTTGGAGATTACCGGGTTCTCGGGTAAGGGTGCCAGGTGGGACCGGTCGGAGGGACCCGAGTGTCGTCCACGTGGTCTCTCCTCCACCGCGGTCTCCCCGTCTACCTTCCGTGGGTGAAGGTACGCCTCCATCGACGTGTGTGAGTGGTCGTGTCAGTTGTAAGTTACAGTTGAATCCGGTCTTGACCGTGAGATCCTGTGTAAACCAAAGTTGGGGTGACACAAAATATTTTTGCATTTAGTCAACGGTCGTAAATTTTTATCCCTCTAAGAACAGAGGTCTAAAAACCGTGGAGCACCCGATAGTGCACCACGCCGTCGTGACCCGGAAGTGAGGACACTCCGAGGTCAGCACGCCCCGACACACCGACAACGAGGGAAAATCGTCCCGGAGTAAGAGGGAACACCTCGGACGGACCGGGGCCACCCGTAAAGTCAAGACCTGGGGTCGAGGTACGATTGCTCTGACATTAGTGTTTGAGGGTTTAGAGTGACGTATCAAGAGATATTTCAGTGGTAGATCTGTCAGGTCCTACACAAAGAAGAAAAAATTTTCTCATAAATAAATAACCGACGTGACGACGCAGAATCAACGACTCGAGTCCGAAAGAGATCAACGCCACTCGCCTCCGATGAAACCACGTGTCCGAAGAGTGACGTCACCGGAGAGAATAACGTGTCGTGTCCGAGATCCTCTCCCGCTAAGGGATCACCGTCGAGCACCCGAATCCACGGGACGTCGTACACCTTTGAAAAGTCTGGTTCCTCGTTTGGGTACAGCGGAGACAACCTAATGGTCCCTTGAGGTAGGTCCTACACAATGATAATTAAAAGAAACGTCTAGTGTCTTTACTTCAATGTTTTAATTTTTGATAAGAGGGCTCAGGAACAAAAGGTTCGTACGTAAGGGTTTGTGGGTCCCAGGGGGTCTCGGGTGACTTCATTGGGACTGGATCAGATTTGGGGAGTAAAACCTTTACCCTTTTGTCTCCGGGTTTCTCCTCCCTACCCGAAACCCGAAAAGGGTTGTATCGGACAGCGATCATTTCCGTCTCGACTTAGGTCAACGGGAGTAAGGCGGGGAGAGTCCCCTACGTAAGTTCAAGGTGAGCCCGGAGTCATACTTGACGTTAGACGAGACCCGTAACCGACAGTCTCCGTCCTATTCGGTTGTGAGATAAATGTATAAAGGGCAGTAGTGAAGGAATACACAAGTGTGTCCAGGGGGTAGGGTAGGTTTTCGTGTGTTGGGTGTAAGTTCGTGTGTTCCATACGACAAGCCTAAGTGACCCAACAAAGACATATAAGTTTTTTGCAAATAAAAAATTAAAATAGATAATAAATAAACCGACTCGAACCAGAATCAATACACCCCGTATCAAGGGACTGGTCCATCATATACCATATAGGCATGTTACCTGGTGACCCCGAAGGGTCCACCACGATCACCATTTCTTGTGTGGACGGTTACGTCCTCTGTATTCTCTGCACCCAAGCTAGGGACCCACCCCTTCTAGCCGACCTTCGTTCCGTTGGGTGAGGTCCTAAGAACGGACTTCTTAGAGGTACCTGTTTCCTCGGACCCCTCGATGTCAGGTATCCCAGCGTGTCTTACCCTGTGTGGACTCACTGAGTCCTGAGTGCGTACGTACCTTATAATGAATCGACATTTTTCCTTATTTTTTGACGATGTATGGTGTTGTACCTACTCGGAACTTTTGTAATACGACTCACTTTCTTCAGCCTGTGTTTTCCAGCGTACAACGTACTAGGGTATAGGTCTCATCCTTTTAGGAATCTCTGTCTTTTACCTACTTACCAACGGATCCCAATCCTTTTCCACCTTACACCTCACTGACAATTGCCCATACCCCAAAGAAAAGACCCCACTAGTTTCACAAGACTATAATCTATCTCCACTACCAGCATATTGAGACACTTATACGATTTTTGATGACTTAAATGTTGAATCTTCCTGTTTAAGATATCATACCCTTCATATCGAGTATGATTTTGACAATAAATTTTTTCTTTACTGTCCTTCTCTCCAGGGTTTGTTAAAGAACCATTCGTCACTCTTCAACGTATGTAGGAAGGGTGGACCGTGGAGGGGGTTCAGTAGGGTTCGGGTGAGAACGGGGTCCCTACCCCCTTTGGACCGTTAGGTCGTCGTTGTCTCCCCTTCTACACCGAGGACGGGAGTCCCTTGTACGTCAGATCGTATCCGGAAGGAGAAGTAAGGGGGTGTCGGACAGTCACCGATTGGGAATGAAAAAGTAGAGATTGTTCTACGGGGGGAAGGGGTAGGGGAGTCACAGACGGGACCCGGTCGGAGAGAGGCCTCAGGAAAGGGGTCAGAGGAGGGACCCGAGGTCCGACGGTAAGAACGGGAGAGTCTACATGGGAGGGGTGTCGTCGGTCCCTATAAGGACTCTGGGTTGGGAGTAGGAGAGGAGGGAGGAATTGGGAGACACTGAGGGATCTGATAATGGAGATACGAATCAGTGAGTCAGCACAGGCTGAGAAACGTTGGGGTTCCTGACATCGGGTGGTCCGCGGAAACAAGTACCCTAAAAGGGTCCGTTCATATGACCTCACCCAACGGTAGAGGAGGAGGTTCCCTAGAAGAGGTGGGTCCCTAGTTTGTACGCAGAGGACGTAACGTCCGCCTAAGAAATGGCACCTTGGTGACCCCTCCGGGGTCGAATACTAAACACGGGGGTGATTTGACTTGAGACGGTCCTTTCCCGAGACTGACTTAAGTCTCGGGTCTTGTCACGGTCCGTGTATCACCTGCGAACTTATGAATGACTTGTTTACTTGTCTCGACTGATCCGATTTTGTGTTCTGTCAAAAGGATACGTTGACTATAGAGTCCTTTTAAAATTTCCTGTCGTCTCTCCCCACTCCCTTCCCGCAGGGTCTATCCTCCTTCGTGGACGTTTTCTGGACTATCAACGTCTCTCGACCCGGACCCGTTCTTGACGGACCCGGAACCTCCCGACCCCACTTTGACCTTCCGCCTCAAGGACCTCCTCGACCCCCGAGTAGTCCTGGACAGGAAGTCTACTCGCCCTCCGGCACGTCTTCTTTTGGAAGTGGTTCACCCACTTGAGCGTGGAGCGGGCACAACCGACGGTGTAGCCCCTGGAGATATGTCTGGAGTCCCTGCCGAAGCACGAGTGCGCCGACGACCTTCACGACAGACCCCTCGTCGACCACTCCCCCGGTCTTCCCCACCCCTTTCCCCCGGCGGGACCTCAGAGCCCGACCCGATGACATATGTCCCGGTCCGATTACCTACCTACCTCGAATGATCTTTCTGACTCACCTAATCTCCGGGGAGTAAGCCCACCCGCCCCGGTACCGTGTTCCAACTCGAATCAACCCTTCTCGGACCCTAGACCGAACCTTGTCTCCACCCTAAGACAGATTCCTCTCCCGACAGGAAGTCCCTCCTTGAGACCCGAACCCACCCCGAGGTGACCTTCACCACCACCCCCCACCGATTACCTCTTCCCACCTAGAAATAATCTTCCCGAACCGAACCTATACGCCATCGTCCTCCGTCCCGATATTTTAACCCCGTCTTGAGACAACGTGCCCAGACACCAACTCCCACACCAACAGTAGCCTTTTCACTCCGGCTCCAACGCCCTCAGACCCCTAATTTACCTTGAGAACATACCTATGCCGAATAACATACCCGACGTCAACATAAAGACCCGAACCTACCCTGAAGTAACGTTTCCCACCCCAATACTACCTCGATCTCTAACTACTTTCCTGGTCTCCGACTTCGAGACCTTCAGTACTCCCCGTGTACCATATCTTGTCCTCGCGGGAACCTTCCTGATCTCGTTGACTTGTCGTCGTATTTCTCCTCTGAGGACCTCACCCCGCCCCGAACTTTCCTCACCCGCACCGAGATCCGTCTTTAGACTTCTCCTCCTTCACTCCTCACACCAGTACCCTGATCGCCGTTTTGTCACCACCGGACCCTACCTTCCCCGCCCTCATTCTGATGCTCTTTCCCCGCCCCGAAGTACTATTTTCCACACCAATAGTCAAATCTCCACCTCGAATTGAACTTCCCCGCCCCGGTCCTTGATCTGATTCGGGACTTTCCTGTGCTGAATCTTCCCCAGACCGATACTCACCACGTCTCGGAGAAATCTTCCTGACCCAGGACCCAGAAACTATTCCGACTCCCCCGCACCGGACCTGGTCCCCATCTCCCCGGATCAATACATCTACTGGAAGAAACTTTCTCCACCCTAGCTCCCGTGCACGAGAACCGGTCCGGGACCGAGAGGATTATGGGGACGGCGGGATCGGTTCCGGGTGCGCACCAGCGTACTCCTAGGTGAGTGACCTTTTGCATCTGTTCCGGGACGTCAAGGACTTCCTCGTCGCACACGTGGACCTCTTGCACCCGAGTGTACTGTAGCACCTGCCCTTGGTGGCTGACTGGAACCCCGACCAGACCTGGTAGTAGGAAGCGAAGGTCCACTAGGGTTCACTGGGGTCGGGTCAGGTGGGGGGCCTCCCTCCGGAATTCTCCAACAGGGAGTGGGTGAGTAGGTCAGTAAGGTCTTTATAAGGATTATACGAGGTCCTGTGTTGTAGTAATGTTAGTAGTACATATATCTAAAATGACACAAGATTCGTGAACCGTAAATTATACGTGTTATTGGGGTATTTAATCTATAATAAGTAATAGGGTAAAATGGTTGTTCCTTTGACTTCGGGTCTCTCCACTTCATTATACGAGTTCCAGTGTGTCGACCCATCACCTTGACCTTACCCTTAGGTCTGTCAGAACGAGGTCAAGTCTTTGTTTTATCTGTTCAAAAGACAGAAATACCTCGTTCTTTACCCCCCGTCGTCATCTGTCTATTATTTATTCGGGTAGTTATACATTTGTTCCGTACACACCCTTTTCCTGGTTAAGATTCGTCTCTTCTTTTTTTTCTCGGTACGTCTTTTCTTATCTAATACTATTTCGTCATTATCCCTAGCATACCTGGTCTCTTCCCGAACCCCTCTCCGACCACCGACTTACTAATGCTTCTACTTTCCCTTTTCGTAAGGTCCGTCTCCCGTGTCGTCTACGTTTCAGGGACCCCACCCTTACTTGAACCGAACAACGTCCTTGTCTTTCTGGTCATACTGAACTCTGACCCTCCGTTCCCCCTCTGTCCCTCCTCTACTCAGTCTTCAGAGCCGTCCCGGATCCACTAGACACCAATTGTTAGACTAGAATAAGACAGACTCTACCCCTCTTTAATCTCAAAATAGTTCTCTTTTCCGTAGTAGTCTGAATCTTTATAGGGAGACCTAACCCCCAGTAGTGGTTCTGACCCTCGACCTTCGGGGTCCTTCTCCGACCTCGACCTGGCCCCACCCCGTATCCGTCTACTTCTTCCCCGGTCCATCCCATCCCCCCTTACCTGTACGGGATCCCCTGCCCCTCCCCCTCTCTCAACCACGGGGGTGGGACTCGGACTTCGACGGAGAGGGTATAGGAGACAGGGGGGTCCCACGCCCACCCCACAGAGGGTCGGAGTTCGGGAGGTCTGGGGTCGTCGGTACAAAACATAGGAATGTCTAAGTTCAGTAGTTCTAACTCTGACTCCTGTTGTCTCTCTGTGCGAGTCGGTTCCTGCGCGACGAGAACACCACAGTCTACTTCTGTCGACCCATTCAGGGGGCAGGAGTCCCCTCGGTCGAAGGAAGACCCTCTCCCCACGTTCCCCGCCGAGTTCAGGAGTCGCAGTTTTCAATGTAGACTTCAATGGTTTGAGAAAGTTGGAACCACATAGTGTTAGGGTACAGTGTTACATTGGACATAGTGTTAGACCTTCTTGAACCTGAGGAGTCCCCTTATTACGACCCTCCACCCCACACAGGGGTCGGACGAGGGAAGAGAGGAGGGTGAACCAGGACGTGGAGATCTCCGGAGTTCACGTGGACACACCCTGGGAACCCGGGCTAAGAGCTCGACAGGGGGTGGGATGTGGGAACTTTCATCGGGGGAGTCGGATCCTCCCGTGTGGGTCCCGAGTCCGTCGACCCCACCCTTCAAGTCCCAGGACCATAGAAGTCACCCAAACTCTTCTCCCCGTGTGTCTGTGGCGACCCGTACGGGGGACCAGGGTGTTGAGACAGGACGACCCTTCCCGGACCGGACTTTGAGTTCACGGGAGACCTCTCGTCGGACCCCTCCTTCCTCCATCCCCGTCCGTACCTACCTCTGACCCGCAAGAGACAGAGAGCAGGAGGACCCCGAGGGCCAGACAGAACGTCACGACAGACAAGAAGGCACACAGACAGAAATGGAGATATAGACGAAAAGGAACAAGACTAGTGAGAGAAGGGGAAGAGAAGAGAGAGGAGGGAAGAAGGAAAGGGGTGGAGACATAGAGAGAGACGGGGAGGGAAAAGGAGGAAGGGAGACAGAGAGAGAACGAGTAGAGGGCAGGGAGAGTTAGAGCGAGGGGGAGGAAGAGGGGTACGACAGAGGTGGAGACACAAGGGAGGCAGGAAGGAAGGAAAGGAGTATATGGACACATAGCGGACACAGATAGACGGGTAGACAGATGGATGGATGAAAAGATAGTAAATAGAAAATAATAGATAGATAGGTAGGTAGTTAGGTAGAGACAGAGAAGGAGGGAGGGAGAAAGGAGACCTGAAAGAGGTAGAGACGGACGGAGACAGAGAGGAAAGGTGCGACGGTCAATGGGGCTCCATTTGTAGGTCTTAAAGTGGTGGTCGACCGCACTGCCGAACCGGAAGTTACGGGAGTAAGTGGCCGTGTCCATGGTCGACCGGACCCCGTCGAGACGGGACGTGGGATGGGGGTGGGACAGGGAGTCTATGAGTGGACATGTACCTACACATGTCTACGGCGAGTGTCTGTGTCTTGGGTGAGGGAAGTGGAGAGACGAAGGTATACATAAAGGTAAGTGTGTGTACGACAATGTGTAAATGTGTCTCTACGTGTGTGTGTGTCTGGGACACGTGTGTACCTCTGGAAATACGGGAGGGTATCTACACTCGTGTGGACGTATATGAGTAAGTGTATATGTTGAAGATGTACCTGGGTCTGAGTGAACGAACCCACCAGGGTCCTACCCGTCGAGTGAACGATACTTACCAACTTAGACCACACACGTATCGTGGAGGAGGAGAGCCTTTCAAGAAGGAGTGTCACTCGGGGGTTCAGGGGGAAGACCGAGGGACGTGTGGGTGGATAAGGACGAAATCCCAGACCACGGCTCGACCGACTCCTTCCCCAGGGTCTATTTAATGTGGGTGTAGTACTAGGTATTGGACCTCCTCCCACACCGTTGGGTGAGGTCATAAAAACGGACCTCTTAGAGTACGTGTCTCTTCGGACCGGTCGATGTCGGGCACCCCAACGCTTCTCAACCTGTGCTGATTTCGCTGACTCGTGTGTGTGCGTTAGGTATTATTGCCAGACAAGTATACTGTCTACCCCCTTTGACTCGGGACTCCGACCTTCCCTGAACGAAGGTCACACTTCCTTCGGTCTTGGGTGTACATGTGTGAGTACATATGCCCCTCTGGGTCGGGGTGGATGTACGGGTAGTTGGGTGTTCGAGACTGACCTCAGGACGATTGTTACCCTTGTAGTGACTCACATGGGCCGCACAAGATTCACGAAAGGTTATTCAGCAAATGATAAGTCACTCGGACATCCGTCTCGGATAATAAGAGGGGAAAAATGTTTCCTCCTTTACCTCCGTGTCCTGTTCTGTCATTGAGTGCGTCTCACTGTCGGTCCTTTTCCGACCCGACCCCAAACTCAGTTCTCCCACCCGGGGCCTGGAGTGTGGAGTGTGTCATGTCATGTCTTGGGTGGGTGTATCTGTGTACTCGCAGTATCAGTCTGCATGTGCACTCGAAGGGACCACCGAGTCTCCCCTTTCACAGACGGACGTTACACCCTCTAGACCCAAGCTAGGGACCCAGTCCTTCTCGGGGACCTCTTCCTTTACCGTTGGGTGAGTCATGAGAACGGACCTTTTAAGGTACCTGCTTCCTTGGACCATCCCATGTCAGGTGCCCTAACGTTTCTCAACCTGTGCTGACTCGCTGAAGCGAAAAGAAATGTGTACGGGAGTGCGTCTCGAGCGGGATGTCGATGTACCACGTGTCTGTGCGTGGTCATGTGTGCCGAAAGGGGAACCGACCCAACACGCGGAGGACGGGAGCGGGACCCACCCTGAGTCTGTTCCTACAGAAAAGTGGGTAAACGGGTGGCCGAAACCTCGGACGGACAACGGACGGGCGAGACACGGGGACGGGTCCGGGCTAGAGCACCTGAAGTCGTTCGAGTGGTTCAGGTTGCGGTTGATGTTGGACGTCTCTCGCAAGGCGTGCCGACTCGTCGTGAACCCCGACCGTGCAGAGGACCTGGGACTCCCACTCGGGACGCGCCGCGGTCGGGCCCAAAGGAGGACCCCCTGAGGGTTTAGGTCACGACGGGGGTTTGAGTTGACGTTGTGGTCGGGTTTCGGGTTCTAGTAAAGTTTAAATTGAGGGAGGGTCAGGGGTGGAGAAGGAGTAGTTCTTAGGATGGACGAAGGCCCGAGGTATAGACGATGAAAGAGGAAGAGATGGAAAAAAAGAAAAACCGGTGAGACACCCTGAACGACCTAGAATCAAGGGGTTAGTCCCTAACTTGGACACAGGAACCGTCACTTTCGGACATCAGGATTGGTGACCTGACGGTCCCTTAAGGACAAGTAGAGACAGAGTTTGGGTTGGGATAGAGGTAAGGACTCAAGTTGAATTTGGGAGGAAGGGGTTGAGATAGGAAAAAAATTTTTTGTTTTGTTTTTGACAAATGCAAACATAACCCCATATCCGTTAATTGTTACAACACTATCATTATCAAAGTCCACTTGTCCCTTCACTGAGTCGGTATGTTTATGTGCATAGGTAAGAGGGGGTTTGAGGCGAGGGTAGGTCCGACGGTGTTTACAACTCACCTCAGGGTACACGATATGTCGTCCAGAAACAACCAATAGATAAAATTTATATCGTCAGGGTTGGGGTAAGAACCCGAAGGGAACACCGAGTCGACCATTTCTTAGGTGGACGTTACTCCCTCTGGACCCAAACCAGGGACTCGACCCTTCTAGGGGACCTCTTTCCTTTCCGAGAGGTGAAGTCATAAGACCGGACCTCTTAAGGTACCTGACATATCAGGTACCCTAGGGTTTCTCAACCTGCACTGACTCGCTGAAAGTGAAAGTTGGGGTAGGAATTAGTGGAGGGACGGTTTGGGTTAGGGGGGTTGGGGTCGGGGTAAGGATTTCGGTTGTGGTGGGGGTTGGGTTAGAGGTTGTGATAGAAGTAAGGGTAGGGGTCGGGTAGGGATAAAGACGGACGTAGGTGTCGAGACGGGAGTAGGGGTTGGGGAAGGGTAAAAGTCAGACAGGGGTCGGGGTGGGGACTGAAGTTGGAGTAAGGTTTAAGTACTAGTGTGGGTTATGGTTGGGGGGTAGAGATCCCATTACCGGTACTAGTACGGGGTGGTTAGGGGACATAGACTTTATTACTAACGAAGGAAAAAGACTCGGGGATGCTACACGATCCGTGTACCGACCTTTAACATAGTTGTGACAAGGGAAAGTAGGAGTGTGGCTAAGTCAACCTATCTTCAGGAACTAGGACAGAATTTGACTACCTTTCCTTCCGAGTCTCTCCACCTCAGTGAGCAGATCGTGGTGTGACTTTTGGGTCATTTGTCATGAAAGAGTAAGGTCTTAAGTCCCCGAATTAGTGAGGAGACGGGACGGAGAATGTCACGGACCACGTCTCACCCACAAATAACCTACAGTCAAAATACTCCACTTCTTCTTAGTCCCGGTTCATACTACGATACGTAAGTCACCCATTTAACTTTACTATTAGTCCTAAATAACTCGAAGAGGAGATACGGTGATACTCATAAGAGGTGATACTCATAAGAGAGAGTATGAGTATCACAAGAATCCACCGTCCGTGACACTGATAGGAATGACATTGTTACACCTTTGACTTGAGTCTCGTCAAGTTAGATAAAATAATCGTATAATCACTCATTCACCAACTCAATCCTAAGTTCGAGTCCGACGGAAGTTTCGGGTACAGGAACTGGAGTTTGAAGTATATGGTAAGTATATAAATCAAATACACAAAAAAACTCGAAGACGACAGACGACCCGTACCGGGCCTGTCACCATTTTCTGTCCGTATCGTGAACAGGAGTACCTCGGGTTAGAACTATTTCTGTGTTAGTGTATTCCGTTGTACAATAATCTTTGATCTGAAGGGAGCACCAAGTCCACCATTTCTTAAACGGACGTTACGCCCTCTGGACCCTAGCTAGGAGATTTCTTCCCTTGAGTGAGGTCATAAGAACGGACCTCTTATGGTACCTGTCTCCTCGGATCACTCAACGTTTTTCAGTCTATGTTAACTCGATGATTGTGTGTGTGTGTCAAGATTTAACACTATATAAGATCCTCCTTTACTATTCTCCCGTGCTCCTTCTTATTGTCCTTCTCTAGTACAGATCTGTCTTCCTTGTCCTTCCGAATAAACTCCTTTGAACTCACCTCGGGACTTCCTACTCACCCTCAAACCGGGTACCTTTTCCCTTGTCACAAGGTCTGTCACTCTTGTCGTTCACGTTTCCAGGACTCCACCTGTCATCTTACTTACCACACAGGTTCTTTAGTGACATCTATTAAAGAGGTACCACCACATATACACAGTCCGTGACAAATTAGGTACTTCATCTAGGAGTGCCCCGTCTATTTCCTTGTTGTGCCTGAAGGGACCACCAGGTCACCAATCCTGAGGTGGGAAGACGACGTCCCACTACCCAAACTGGGGGACCAGTCCCTTGATTCTAGGACGTACGGCGAACCACACCAGGTTTTTTTTCTGTCTCCTTGTCTCTCCAATCAATAGAACGGGTTCCAGTGTGTCGATCCTTCTGACTCAAGAGGGTTGGAGGTGAGTCATACAAACTAGAGAGACAGTCTCACGAGCAGCAGTGCGAGAGAGTGAGAAGAAATGGGAAGTCTACACTTGTACCTCCGAGGACTACTCTTTAGGTAGTAGTGGATACACCAGAGAAAGATGGTAATAAAGAGGTTCTACTTCCGAGACCGACACCTCCCCTTTGCCTAACCTTTCCATGTGTCTCGGGTCCTTACCCCATCCACCCTCGGACCCTTGGTATGACCCGACGTAGACCCTCCTCTGACTGGGGGGAGGGAAGGAGACGGCCCAGTCCAGGACCTGGTCCACGACCTCCACCCCTTCCAGTAACTCGTGATGCTCCTCGACCGCTGGCTCGACGACCGGACCTAGGTGGCGTGGCACCCAGAGTAGTCGTTGGTCTTCAAACGGTTGAGTAATTCACCCCACGTCGTCGTCGAAGTCCGAAAGTGCCGGATAACGTGCGACCTCTTCGGACAGTTCACTCCGGACCGAGTCTTGCCTCCCACCGTCCACCTCCACACCTCAGTCCCGAGGACTCGAGTCCGGGGAAGTCCAAAGTCCTCTTCCCTTTGGACCTCCACGACGAGAAGTCGTAGGTCTCGTTCGACGCCCGGACGTTGGCAGCAGAGATGCACGGGGCCCTCCCGACACCGTAGACCCTATAACTGTTCCACTCCGACTCCTACATCCCGTCTCCTTCCCAACGGGACACTCCGACATATCCAACACGTGACGAGTTCCCTCGCGAAGTGTAACGTCTACAGTACGTAGACTGTAGGTAAGACTACCAAAAAGGTTGTCATTTCCCAGTACTCCTTCGTTCTAAAAAAAAGGTCACACACGTTTCCACGGTTTCACGACTCGTACTGGAGTCTGTCTCTTCGGTTTCGGTAATGACACCCCGTAATAACCTTAGAATAAATAAATAAACCGACGGGGTCCAGAAGTGACGTCGTACACCCTAGAATCAACACCGTACACTTGAGTCAAAACCATACACCCTAGATCAAGGGACTGCTCCCTACCTTGGTCCCAGGGACGTAACCCTCGCGTCTCAGAATCAGAGACCTGATGGTCCCTTCAAGACTCGACAACCTTAGACTGACGGAGAGATCCGTACCCCTGTTGACCTCTTCCGTCTTGTACTCGCTCTCCGACGGGAGGCCCGACTCGACTAGGCCGTCCTCTTCGACCTTGACGACCGGGTCTCCAAACTGGTGTTCCACCGGTACGCCCTCTCGACCGACTTACTCTTGGTCGCGGACCAGAGGGTCCATGTCCCGCTTCCCGAACCGAGGCCCCCTTTCCCTCTTTCCCACTCCGACTGCCGGAACCCTGGTCTTTCCCTCTAAAGAGCTAAAGGATTCGTTGTCTCTTCACAACCTAATCAGAAGATCCACTGTTTACTTCCACCCTGCCCTCTTGACCAAAGGATTCACTGACCAGCCCCTCCCTACACCCGAACGAGAGGTCCCATTATCCTCTCACTCCGACCAGAGGTCCCATTGATCTCTCCTGTCTTAATCAGAGAAATCTTAATCCCTCTCATCAATTAATAGAGAATTCACTGTTTCCTGCAACAATAGTCCACAGGTCACATTGAGTCTTCTTATCTTAACCAGAGGATTTGTTGTCCTATCCCATCCGGACCAGGAGTCAGAGATTCCTTTACCTTCCTATCCCGAACAAAGGACCCATTGTTTAAATCCCAATCTCCACATTGTCCCTTACCACCCCGACCAGAGGTCCCATTGACCCCCCCTACTACTCTGACCAGAGATCCCATTGACCCCTATCACCCCGACCAGAGGTCCCACTGTCCCTTCCAACCTCTACCAGAGGTTTCATTGAACCCCACTACCCCAACTAGAGGTCCCATTGCCCCTTCCTACCCTGACCAGAGGTCCCATTGTTCTCGTCCATCCCCTCAAAGGTCCCAGTGTGTCCCAGTTCCATTGTCCAATTGACGACTCAGTAATACCTACTCGTAGACACCGGACGGGACGGGGTCCTGTTAAAACCCATACTCGACGGCCGCCACCTCCGTCGGTACTTCTTCGTGCTTCGGTAGCTCCGTCTGTATCGTCGGATACTCCTCGCCCACGTCCCGCACCGTCTCGACCGGGTCCGGAACCGTTGACTTCCAATGATACTACGGGCGGCCCACCGTCGGGTCGCACTGTCACAGGACGCGGTCACCCGGGACGACTGGCCCGACCATCCACGGGCCGCCTGTGCCGAACTCGTCTTGGACCGAGACGTCTTCCAGAAGGTCCTCTACCACATGTACCACCTGACCTACCTCCTCTACGTCCATCCCCGGTCTAGCCCGTGGTCACTACCCCCACCGTATGGACCTCCCCACCCTCCCCAGGAATAGGACTTTCTCAACAGTTTCTACCTCTCCCTTCTCTTCTCTCTGTCTTTCTCCATTGCTCTTTCCCTCTGTTTTTCTCACTTTCTATGTCTCTCTGTGTCTCCGTCTCCTTCTTACATACTTTCTGTCTTTTTATGGGCCTCTTTATCTATTTTTCTGTGTCATCATGTCTCTGTTAGTCCCTGTCTGTCTCTGTCTCTAATTCAGTCTCCTTCTGACTTTGTCAAAGTCTCTTTCTTTAGTCTCTTTTTTGGTCTCTTCGTCTGGGTTTCCATAGTGGTCTTTAGATAATTTTCAACCGATGTCTCCTGTGTGTCCTTCTACCTTAGGCAAACTCTTTCTCTCTCTCTGGATACCCTCTCTCTATCAACCTATTTCTCGCTCTACCTCTATTCTACTACCTTCGTCTCTCTCTCTCTATGTCTGTGTTCTGTACCTCCCTTTCTCTATCCTTAGCTCTACCTCCGTCTCTTTATATTTGTTCTTTCCCTACTTCCGTCTCTCTCTCTCTGTCTCGGGTCTTGATGCCTCTGCTACTCTCTGCCTCGTAGGTCTCTCTGTCTCTACCTCTCTCCACTACTGTCTCCGTACCCCAGACTCTGTCTCTAGTCTCAAATCCACTACCTCATCTCCTCGCTTCCGACCACACCCACCACCCACCTTCCCCCTCACCGGACTCCCGACTACGGGTTCGATGTGAGTCCCGTCGAGAATGAACGTCCGAGTCGACGACAGGGCCCTCACACCCGTCGTGGACCACCTCCGCCTCCTGGACAACGTCTTCGTACCTGACGACCTCCCCCTGTAGCGCCGGGTCTCACTCGCCCACCTCCGGGAGTTGCGACGACGGGACGCAAAGAGTGTCGACGTCCCACTCAGACCCCGACTCCTGACCCCACCTCTGAAAGTCCCGAACACGATTATCTTCCTCTTACAGTTTTTTTTAATTTTTCTTTTTTCTTCTTCGTCTTACAGAGGACTCTATGTCTAGTTCTTCACTCGAGGGACAGAAACCTCCATAGGTTTGTGGTTGATCCTAGTGTGAGGTAGTCCCTATAGTGTACCCTTTAATCACGGAACTCACGCTCCGACCGGGTGTACTGAAGAAGGACGAAACTCTAAGACGTCATTATCAAGTGCAAAAAACTTGTAAACAACACACGATTCGGAAAGTGTCACCCCAGAGTCACTTATGGTATTTTCCTGACCCATTCCGTCAATAACAGTTCCGGACAAGTCGTAGTTCACTATCTTTGAGTTAAAGTTAATTCCTCTTGTTCTCTTCTATAACCGACTACATTGATTTACACATTCTTCCCAACTCAAAACGAAGTCCATACCGACCTAGGTCCCTATCAAGTCACTACGAAAATTCTGAGGTGGACAGAGGTGGAGATTACAAATACAAACACAGTGATAACCCGTCAGGGAGGGGAACACCACATTTAGACCCTGGTAGGTCGGGTGTAAATGTAGGGTCGTCGAAGTGTCTAGGTCGTTCTCTGTCCGGGGAAAGAGGGTTATAAGACCGTTTTCCGGGTTCCTTTAGAAAGTAATCGGGTACCACCCAAGGTAAGGGTGGTGTGTCGGTTCGTAATACCGGGCCCCGATGTATGTACTAGATTAACCGGTGTAGATACACTGTACGAGTGGGTCCCGGTTCTCACCCCAGTCGAGAGAGGTTTCTGTGCTTGACTCTTCCCCCGTCCCTACTCTACGGTAATCGTCTTCGTCCCCGTACCTATAACTGTCCGTTTTTGAATCTGACTGAGATCTTTCCAAGAGTAAAAGCACCACAGTTGTGGGAGGTCGATTTCTGGTGGTCCTCGGGACGACATCAGATTAGTTCGAACTAAACGCACGTACCCTCACACCCCTGGTACCCCGTAGAATCATTCTTCTACAATTCTCCCCGAATAACATCCTGCACCCGACACAGGCCACTAAACCCTACTGAATTGCATCACATAAAACGACGTCCAACCTACGATAGTCCTTCACCCCCATTAATCTACTAACACGCAGAATTAGTAAAAATTGGTCCACCACCCTCCTTGTACTGACCGTCCTCACCAAGTGGAACCGGTCCGCGCCCATCCGTCCGTCCACTGACAAAACACCAAACGTGTCACTAGAACAAAACACACGTACGTCTGTACTAACACCTTACCAGAACAGAAGCAGAGGTAGTACTAACGGCTCACCAGAAAAAAAATTTTTATTAAAATAGATAAATAAAAAACCAACATAACCCAGAAACAACGACACGCCCGAAAAGAAATCAACACCACTTACCCCCGTTGAGAGAGCAACACCACGTACCCGTAGAGTAACGCCACCGAAGAGAACAACGACTCGCACCCGAGATCCCGCGTACCCGAAGTAATCAACATCAAGGGACCGAGACCTCGTGTCTGAGTTATCAACACGGGGTACCCGAATCGACAGGACACCGTACGTCCTAGAAGGGTCTCGTCCCCAGCTTGGACACAGAGGACCTAACCGTCCACCTAGGAATTGGTGACTCGGTGGCCCCTTCGGGACGACTCACCAGAACAGACTACAAAACAGAACACGTTGACACATACTCACGACTGTCGTAGTTCTGACGAAAAAAGAAAGAGTGACTACTCCTTTGTCCAAGTCTCCACGTCTTGGCTATTCTCCCAAACCTCCGACTAGATAGAGTGACGAAATAGACCTCGATTCCGGGAACCCTTATGACCACGTAACAATCTTTTACTTCTCCGTGAGGTCGAAAGTCCCCGATGGGTCCACCACATCACCAATTCTTAGGAGGACGGTGACGTCCTCTACACCCAAGCTAGGGACCCGACCCGTCTAGAGGACCTCCTCCTTTACCCTTAGGTGAGGTTATAAGAACGAAACTTTAAAGGTGTCTGTCTGCTCGGGTCGTACACGTGTGTGAGGTCGAACGTCCTACCAGGCCCCTCAAAGAGTGAGAGTACCCGACCCTACACAGGATTCTCGTTTACAACTCCAGAGGAAGGTTCGGGGTCACGTCCATAGGCGTAGGATCGAGTCGGGTAGTGGTCGGAGTGTTGGGGTTCTCCGTAGTAAGTAAGTAGTAGGAAGTGGGAAGTAAGAATACCTACAAACAGGTCCTCCGAGACGGACAGAAAAGGAACACTCTAGAGTCGAGGGTCACTATTACGTGGTCGTCATGACACCTTTGTCGTTTCTCCGATCACATCCCACACACAACAGTACCATTGCCCTCTGTCGTCACACACACAACAGTACCACTGCCCTCCGTCGAGACGGACGCTTTACCAGGTCTCAACCGGAGGACTACATGGTGAAGAATCGACTAGGACTCGTTCGTCGAAGGGAGGGACTCATACTCAAAGAAGTAGCCGTTCTACCTCGATTCCTCCTATGACCGGAATATCTTACCAACACTCTTGAGTCACAGTAACCCAGTCTCATTCGCGACCTATGTACCTACGGTGACTACAAATAATAAGTCAATCCACGGAACCTTAAACCCAGTTAAAGTCACTTACAGGTCGTTACGTATTTGGAGTGTACGGTAGATCCCGTCACAGAGAGGGTGACAAAACTGGGTCATTCTTTATGTAAATGGAGTACTGGGTGTCAAGTGTCCGTGTGCACGTCTGTGCGTCTCTGTGTTTCGGAAACCTTTTGTTGCGAAGGGGAATGAAGAGTATAAAAGATAAGTAAGATGAGATAAGGTGATTTCTTTACGACTGACGGTGGGTAATTCAATTAGAGTATCAAGAGTTTGGTCTCTAGGTCCACACACGGACGCACGATTCAGTGAAGTCAGCACAGGCTGAGAAATGTTGGGGTACCTGACATCGGACGGTCCGAGGAGACAGGTACCCCGAGAGATCCGTTCTTACGACCTCACCCAACGGTACGGGAGGAGGTCGTCTAGAAGGGTTGGGTCCCTAACTTTGGTGCAGAGGACCGCGAGGAGGTAACGTCCGTCCAAGAAATTCTCCAGGTCCTCCTTCCACTTTATAAACTTCTATTTTTCCTCAAATCCACTAGTGACCCAATTCTCTATTCTACTGTCTCCTACTCTCTCCTCTCAGTTTTGTATCCAATTCTTATCTCTCCAAAGTAAAACAGGTAAAGACTTCCTTTTTGGGACGTGAATGTGATTGTATATTTCTAAGATCCTAAGAGGCTAAGAGGCTAAGGTAGGGAGTAAGTCAGTCATTCAGTGGCAAAAGTGATTCGCTGACGGGACCCGAGGTGGTACACGACCCGTCACCACCCTTGTACCAGACTACCTCTGTCGGGGTCCAGAATAGGAATACCCTGAGGGTGGGGTTACCCTCTGTGTCTTAGAAGCGTTGTCGGGTCTCCCCAGTCTCCACCCTACTCCCTCAGTGTCCGTCTCACCGGGCGAGACCCTACCCCTTTGTTTCTTCGGACGCTCTCCGACCATTCCACGGACGAGGTCTAAACTTCAAAACCCCTTCCGACGGTCCTCCTCCCCTGCGTATTAAACTGTAGACCATTTCAGCCCGGTTCCTGAGATCGGGGGAGAGAGCCCGCCGAGGACCAGGCACGGGTTGGACCCTAGAGGGGGAAAGGCACCGGGTCCAATGGTCGGGACGCTAGGCGTCCAGTAGACGTTGGCGCACTTGGTGCACGTGCCGACAGACCGCCTCGACGTCCTCGTCCGCCGGTCCGCCGCGCGCCTCGACCTCCGGAGCGCCTCGGACACCCGCGACGACGTCCTCGACCTCCTTCGACTCTCGACCCGGGCGCTGTTCCTCGCGGAGGACCTCCGCCGCCCGCCGCCGCCGCGCCGCCCGCGCCGCCCGCGCCGCCCGCCGCGTGTGCTGGACAGGTCGTGGCGCGCGGAGGACCGTGTCGTGTTCTAGGACGTCCCGCTCGACCCGCCCGCCGCCCGCGACGACGTCGTCCGGGACGCCGCCCCGCTCCTCGACCGGCGCCGGCCACCGCGGCACCCGGGCCCGCGGCTCTGCCACGTGGACCGTCCGGACCGCCTCGCGCGCCGCTCGCGCGCCGCCGCGACCGTCGCCGACCTCCTCCGCCGCCGCTCCGCGCTCGCCGCCAACGTCCTCCGCGCCCGCGACGTGGTCAAGCCGCGCCTGGAGCTGCCCGAGGACCTGACCGAAGCGCTGCGGATGGCGGACCGTCGGCGCCCGCTGAAGCCGGTGCTGCTTCGCAGGTCGGCGGCGGACCGGGCGGTCGTGGCGCGTGAGTGTCCCCTCCACCTCCGCGTAGCGCCCGGGCACCCGCCGGACGCCGCGGTCGACCGCTGTGACCCCCCGCGGTCACCGCGGCCCGGGGACCACCACCGTGACGTCCACGCGCACCACCTCCGGCTCGTCGACAAGCGGCTCCACTGGCTCCACCGACGCGACGCCGCGGTCACCGACGCGCTACGGGAGCGACAGATGGCGTACAAGCCGCTCCACGTGCGCACGCTCGACACCTAACCCCTCTTCCTCGTCACCGACGACCGGTACGCGCACGGGCTAAGTAACCTGCTGCAGCTCCACCACGTCGTGGCCACTCGCGCGTGGCCACCCTGAGGACCAGGGGAAGCAGGGCGTGCGTCAGAGCCAAAGGAACTAAGTGGTTAAAGGGGTATAAGTGTGTGAACCTTGGTCACACACACACGAATCAGCGAGTCATCCCAGACTGAAAAACGCTGGGGCAACCTGACATGTCGGGTGGTCCGAGGAGACAGATACGCCAAAAGGTCCGTCTTTATGACCCTACCCCAACGTTAAGGGAAGAGGTCCCCTAGAAGGGTCGTTTTACCCTTACTATAAATGACCAGGGTTGGAGTACCCGAGGACCTCCTGTCATTTACACGTTTCATTAATCGTTTACGGACCCAGGTCCCTCGTAAGGTCCCCGCAAATGACGATAAGGACACTCTGAATATCAGTGAACCGATATAATTGGAGGTCTCTACCGAGTCGTACTAGGGAGGCGACCCTGAGGGCAGGGATCTACCCTTCCTACAATGGGGAACGTATCTACAATGGAGGGGTCGATTATTTTGACGAGACTGGGAACAGTGAAAGAGAAGGGAGTGGAGTTAAAGAAGTATCGTTAATGGTAGGACCCTGTATAATCTATGACTAAATAGACAACCGTCTGAATCTCTACCCAGTAATTCAGTCACCTACCTGGGAGACGTGGGGAGAGAGACTCGTATAAGTAGGTAGGTGAGTAAGTCACCTATGAATAACTCGGGAACGAGACAAGGTCCGGAACCCGACCCGCAACGACCTTTGTGTCCGGACCAGGGGAGACAATGACCCGGGTGTCAATGGGTTCGGTGTCGGAACCTGTAACAAAATTTGTTCCCTTCTGGTATCGGTCGAATTTTGCCAAGAGAGACCGACGGTGTATCTCTCACCCGACCTCCCCCACTCTTGTCACCGACCCTCGGATCTCTCCGTCGATCCCACCCCCGAGTCTGTCCTCTCCTGTCCTGACCTGGTCCCGTCCTTGGGTTCTCCTGTCCGACACCCCCGTCTGTCCGAATCCCGAGACCGGATCCCTTACCGGCCCCAACACCCCTCCCCCTTCCCTCCCTCCCCTCGACAGGGACCCTACCTCTGGGTCTCCTTCTTGTTTGATCCCCTCTACAACTTCACTCACACTCAGTGTCGTTTCTCGGGTCTGTTTCTCGTGTCGTCCGAAATTCCACCCCCTGTCCGCGTTTTCCCTATTACAACTCCGACCTCTGTCTACACCCTGACTACCCGACCCCCCGTTCCCGCCTTCGACACCCCCACCCACTCTACCTGGTCCGTCCTACACTCCCTTTCGACTCTCCCGGGTCCCGTCTCGGGACTCCCTGGATTGTGAATTCACCGTCCATCTTCTTCTCCTCCGTCGTCTCCTCGGACTCCTCTAGTCCAACTCTCAAGTCTCCTCTTGGTCCTCTTCCGTCAAAGCGTCTTCGGTCACTTGTCCAGGGGTCGCAGGTCCGGAGTGACTAGCACAGGTAGGAAGAAGGCGTCTAAACTCTCAGACCTGGTCCTCTACTTGTCAGACTACCCGGCACAGGACCTACACTTGGTGTGCCAAGTCCTTGACCACCTTCCTCCAGTGGGGTCGAGTCTACTCCACGCAAGGACGGTCCTGGTGGAGTTGTCGTCCATTCACTTCGGACCCCGACCTTCAGGAAGACTCAGGGTCCGGTCAAGAAGGACAGTAAGAAAAGGAGTCAGTGAGTTGATATCTCCAGTTCTTACACGGGAAAGTTTGAGGACTCTACTATTCCACCAACAACAACAACAAGTAAGCTGGGGGACCTAGTGTCGTGGGATCCGAAGGGGTAGGAAGTGATAGAGGGTTTCAAACGAGTTTGAGTACAGGTGACTCAACCACTACGATAGGTTAGTCGAGTAGGAGACAACGGGGGAAGGAGAGGACGGGAGGTAGAAAGGGTCATAGTCTCAGAAAAGGTCACTCAGTCGAGAAGTTTAGTCCACCGATTTCACAACCTTGAAGCCGAAGTCGTACTCAGGAAGATCACTTATTCCCGACGTCCGGTGGATCATTTGATCGTTTTAGAACTTTTTTTTACTATTACGGGTCACAATCGCTACTACACCATTTAACTCCTATCTTATGTAAAGTTACCCGAGAATTAAATGAACAAGTCTTTACTACATAACTCTTAGGTGATCGACGGTCCTTAAAAAGGTTCGTGAATTTTTTTTTAGAGGGTTATAGCGTTAACGGTATCATTTCAAAGGTCGTAAGTCTTGAGAAATTCTTATCATTGGTTAATTTAGAAAGGGGATCTTGTGATGTTCATCAAGAACGTTCCATGCTAAGTATCTATTTGTGTGTCTAGGTCTCTCCACTTAAGGAATAGGTCCTAATGAGTTAGATCATTCGTCCTCAGTTTGGGTCAAGATGGACTTAGGTCTCGACTCCGGGAACTGGTGTATAACGTCAGAAGGGTCGTTGAGACACCCCCACATTTATGGGTATATTCTTTCCTCCTTTGTCCTCGAGTCTCTCCATTTCCACCGGATTCCAGGGTGCCCTTTAATCCACCCCTAGTTCGGACTTAAACTTCAACTTAAACAGACTGAGGTCTGACACGGGAATTGACGACACGACAGTCTAGGGTTATAGGTCACTAAAGGTTCGCAGACATAGGAGTTGTTAGGGTCCCGTGGTCCCGGATTTTTCTATTACTGTCGATCACTAAATACCGGTAATCACTCTACTACGCGGTCACGAAATCGGTGTTCTTGAGTAATTTGTGGGTCACTTCACCTGTATTAATAGACGGAAAAAAGTTTACTCTTTTCTCTTTGCTTTTACTAAACGGGTTCAAGTGTACCACCTAGACCGGTCTCGTCTTAAACTTGGACTCGGGAAGACTAAAGTCTCAGGATTAGAGACGGGAACACGATACAGGTAAGATCTCCCCTGTCTCTCTCTCAATTCTTTATTTGTTATTTTCTTGTTCTATAAACCTCTTAACATTTCTAACTACGATCCTTTGGTTTGGTCAGTTTGGATTTCCTTCAGTTGGGACTTATAAGTAACCTTCCTAACTATGACTTCGACTTCGAGGTTACGAAACCGGTGTACTACGTTTCTCGACTGAGTAACCTTTTCTGGGACTACGACCCTTTCTAACTCCCGTCCTCCTCTTCCCCTACTGTCTCCTACTCTACCAACCGACCGTAGTGGCTGAGCTACCTGTACTCAAACTCGTTTGAGATCCTCTATCATTTCCTGTCCCTTCGGATCGTAAAACACCAGGTCGTCATAGTAGTGAACGAACTCCCGTGTCTCGTTTAATTTTTTTTTTTTTAGAAAACTGCCCCGGATGTCTAGAATCAAGGGACTGGCCCCTAGTTTGGACACGAGTGACGTAACCGTCACACCTCAGAATTGATGACCTGGTACTCCCTTCAGGGTATTTAAATAAAATCCTATTTTATTTAAACTGAGTCGTGGACCGAATATCTTGTACGAGTTGATGACAAATAACGTAGGTTGTATAATAGACTACAGTATTCGGCTGTCTAAAGTGTAAGAAACCAAGGTCTTGGGAAACGTACGAATTTTCGTTAAATTCCTGGGGGTTTCTCGAACTAATTACCCAATATAGACAGTCATAAATGATATAATCTTTAATTATGACTCATTACATTTTATCATTCAGCAATTTTATTGTTATTATTTGAATGATACCATTGTATTGAAAAATTTACTTTTTCACTGATAAAAAGTTTTGTTTGTTTTTTACATCGTTCTTTTTACCACAACAAAACGTAATTTTTCTTTAATAATAAATGAAACCGACACGACTCAGAAACAACGCCACTCTCGAAGAGATAAACGGACACACCCTAGAATCAAGGGGGTGGTCCCTATCTTGGGTCGGGGGTTACGTCCCCCAGAATAGGTGACCTCAGAATAGGTAACCTGGTCGTCCTTTCAGGGACAAAACGTAAAAACGTGTAGAGAAATTACAGACCAAATTCTCTTCCGTCGACTCATGAGTCCAGACGAAGACGTTAGTCAGAAAAAGGACATCGAAGACCTTTAGAGGTGTCATGTGAGCCGTGTCTTACTTTCACTTTTCCGTTTATCGCAGAATCGTAAAACTACTTCTATCGAAACGGGAGCGAGTCCAATGTAAAACTCTTGGCGACAAGATTCGTTTACACGGGCCGTCTCAGGTAAAATGTGTCCGTCCTTGACCCCGAACCCCTCTATTCCTACTGTAAGGTTCCAGTGTGTCACCGACCCAAGGTGGGTCCCAGTACCCGGGAGGCGTGGGTTCCACCCCGCCCCCAGAGGCAGAAGGAATGCGACGGGACGAAGAGGACCCATCCACCTTGGCGTAGCACCTCGACCACCTTGTCGCTTTTCTTCTCCACTCGCGCCACGACGACCACCTCTTGGTACACGACCTCCACCGCCTCCACGCGCGGGTCCACGCGCTCTTCGCCTCCCGACACCTCTCGCGCGGGGCCCGCCCGCCGCGGGACGTCACCGCGGAATCGCCGGACCTCCGCCGAAACGTTCGCGATCTCGGCGCGGTCCGCCGGGAGGACCTCCTCCGCCGGGACGACCGACACGCGAAGGGCCGAGTCCGACGCGCCGACGTAGTCCCACGCCTCCTTGACCCGCGGCTCACCCCGCGAGACCGGCCGCGCCGAGTCCGGACACCGCTCCGCCACCGCCGCCGGCCTGCGGACGTCGCGAAAGACGTGCTGGATCTGCGGAAGGACCTGACCGACCACGCGCGGGTCCTCCGCCGCCCGCCGCCGCTCCCCGGGGACGGGGCGTCGGACCTTCTCCGCCTGCGGGACGACCGCGCGGTGCGCCGCGAGTTCCTCCTTCACCTGGTCGCTCTCCTCCTGATGCGCGCGTAGCACCGCCGGTCGCTCCGCGACGACCGCCCGCTGCCGCGCCTCGACCCGGGCCCGGACCGTGAGCTGCTCACCGACGGTGTGGAGCTTGAACCAACCGTGTTCGACGAGCCGAACACCCTCCGCGCGTCCCTCCGCGACCAGGTCCGCGTGCAGATGGTCGAGAAAGACGCGCTGGATGCGGTCCGTGCTCGTCACGATGCGTTGGTCCACGGGCGAAGCCCCCAACCGTGCACAGCCCCAGACTCCGGCGTCCCCTAAAGCCCTTGTCTTTTGACATACCTCCTCACACAAACGCCCCTGGTGACCCAAGGACCGCATGGAGTACGACGCCCCCTCTCCCCCCGCGCCCATAGATCATACTTATCGACCCAAACACTTATTAGGCCACACTTGTTCGCACCCACACACATATTGTCTTAAACTCATAATGCTACCCCTCCTCCCACAGAATGAGACAATCTCCACTGATTCTCAAACACCTGACAAGACTCACTCATTACGTGAACCCGCAAGAAACCTCACTGAAGGACCCAAACACCCAATAGACCTCCCTTTATTCTCATACTCAAACTAACCACTACCAATTACCCCAAATTTCTTCGAGAACCCCACCTATTGTCTCCTACTTCCAATCTCGTCCTTCCAAGTCCAACTCCCTCAGAACACCAATCATTTACTAACACCTAATACACCGACACCCCCGGATTCAATCGTCTGATAGAAGAGCCCTTACCCTCTAACGTGTCGCAGTGACGCAAATAATACCACACTCCTCAGTTCACGGTACCAATAGACCCTTGTCGACTAGGTTAAGTTCCTAGAAAGACTCCGCCGCCCGCCCTTGGTTCAAACTTCTAAACCTGTTCTATTTTTGTGGATCAAAAGTCTAACAGGTTCTCATCCATGGTCGAAAATCCTTAGTAAAATCTTTTGTACCCGAAGGGTCCGTCACGATGACCATTTCTTAGACGGACGGTTCCGTCCTCTACGTTCTCTGCTCCCAAGTTAGGGACCCAACCCTTCTAGGACCTCCTCCTTTACCGTTGGGTGAGGTCATAAGAACAGACCCTTTAGGGTACCTGTCTCCTTGGCCCGTCCGATATCAGTCACCCCAGTGTGTCTCAGTCTGTCCTGACTCGTCCTCGTAGACAACCTTTCGTACTGTCGGACACGACCACAGTTCTCTTTCGACCGAATCTGCCTCCTACTCGACCTCCTCGTCTGTCGTCCGGGGATCTTAGTACTCCAAGGATTTGTGAAGTCAACTCCACCGGAACTCTACGAGTAAGACTAGGTGGGTACAATGGTCAATCTTTTGATTGGGGTCTCTCCCTTCCTTGAAGGAACTTCAGTGTACCGTGGACGATTCAGAAGTAGTTAATTAGTTTATGAATGACTCACGGATGCGATATAGTCCATGAAAAGACCTCGACTCGTGTCTTCTTTGTCTTGTGCTTTAGGGTAGGAGTACACCGACCGTAAACACACACACACACACACACAGACACCTCCTCTACCTCCTCTACTATTTTTTTCATTGACGTATATATAGTACAGTCTATATGCGATACTTCCCTAAAGGATCCACCGAGTCACCCTTTCTTAGGTGGACGGTTCGGCCTCTAAGCCCAAGTGAGGGACCCAGCCCTTCTAGGGGACCTCTTCCCTTACCGTTGGGTGAGGTCTTACGAACGGACCTTTTAGGGTACCTGTCTCCTCGGACCACCCGATGTCAGGTACCCCAACGTTTCTCAGCCTGTGTTAAATCCCTAATTTCTTGTTGTTGTTTATACGACACTTTTTGTTATTTCGTCCCATTTCCCTATCGACCACCCCCACCCCCCCTCCGCACCTCTCCTACTATAAAAACTGTCTTCCAGTCTCTGGACTCCTTTCACTTTCTCGGTCGTACCCCTATAGACCTCCCTTGTCGTACCCTGTTCCTGGACTGCACCCCGGTACAGACTGTGCAAGTCACGATCTCGGATCCCTCGTCCCCTCTCGTTTCACCACCGACCCGTCCGGCCCTCGTGGGGGGGGGTAGGACCTACCTCGTCCCGGCTCGTCTCGGAGGGGGCAGGGGGCAGGGGTCCTCTACCGTGACAGTCGAGTCCTCGACGGTCCGTGGCACCTTAGTCGCCTCCTCCGTGACTTTGCCGTGGCGCTAAAGGAGTGGTGCTACCTCGACTTGGTCGTCTTCTACGTCGACCGGCACGTCCGACGGCTACCGGACGACTCTGTCCCGTTGCGGATGCCCCTCGTCCGGGTCCTCCGACACTGCGCCGACGACCTCTTCATCCAGGGAGTCTGGGGGCCCCGGGTCCCCGACCCTAAGTCGTCTCCTCCCCACTGCTCCGGTCTTAAGGGAAGGGAAGGTAGTATAACGACGAAGAGAGACCAAAAAACCGACTCGGTACTCCGAACACCCTAGAACCAAGGGACTGGTCCCTAGCTTGGTACGAGGGACGTTACCTTCTCGACTCAGGATTCGTGACCTGGAGGTCCTTTAAGACAGAGAGAGACTAAAGATGAATTAAGGTATAACGAAATCTAAACTAAATTTAACTACAACCACTTTTCCATTGAACACTAACTATTGGGGTTTCGACCTCTTCATATATATGACACTTTTCAAAGAGAGGGTTCGGACGGGAGTCGGACCTTATCATCCTGACCAACAATGTTACAATTGTAGATGACACACAGTTCGTGATAAGATCCGGGACCTGTTTTGTCGTTAGGGAGGGAAGGATTCTTTATCAGGTCGGGAGTTCGTCACTGTCCCTTCGGACCGTACGACGTCAGACACCCCAGCTTTTCTCAGTGACACCCCAGCGTTTCTTAGCCTGTGGTGAATCGCTGACTTGTGTCGTGGTCTCAGGAATACCCTAAAGGAAGTCCGGACGAAGAAGGACAACAGTGGCAAAGAGGAGCAGGAACACTGGGGTCGAAAGAGGAGAGACCGTACTCACTCCGTCCTACTCTCGGATTATGACGAGACGGAAAACAGAGGGCTACCTTTAGTATGGGGCAGGGAGGTGGTGACAGGTCTCAGGACTCCGGGGTCGGGGACTAGACAGACCGAGACCGTAGGAAAAGGGGATTTAAGTAAACCCCCTTACCTACCACCTCAAACGATTTCCTTTGAACATACCCCTAAGAGTAGGACTCCTTTGTTTAAGGACTAGATCACAGGGGTTGAGGTCCGGACCGTGGAAAGAAAATGAGGTACAAAGGAAAAAAAAAAAAAAAAAAATTACATAACCGAAATAAATAAACCGGTATAGCCCAGAATCAACGGTGTGTGCCCTAGAAGTGACGTACGGTGCCTGAGAGATCAACGCCGTGTGCCCGAATCTACGAGGTTCCGTATACCCTTAGAATCAAGGGATTGGTGCTTAGTTTGAGTTTAGGGGACGTAACGTCCCGTCTGAGAATTGACGACCTGGTGGTCCCTACAGGAAGTGGAAAGAACTCATAGATGAGAGGCGGTCCGAGACGTCTTAGTCCTCCTCCTCCTCGGACCTCCCGACAAGAAAACTCAGTACGGAAAGAAGGGAACTTCAGTAATGAACGAAGAAAGCAAGATAACAAATAAGTAAATAAGAAGTCGGTAAATTTGTCCCTGACTCAGGTACGACACAAGGACCGAGGTACACCCCGTCACGGCCCGTAGGGGACCATTACCCTAGTCTTGTGCCAAGGTAGGGAGTGTCTCGAGAGTACGGTAGACCGTTCCTACCGGTTCTTACCAGTCCCGGCCCGACCCCCTTCGTACCCGTCTTAGCCGTCCAGGTCCTACCTTCTCCACGTCCCCAGACTCCCTCGGGACCCCAGTCTGTCCCGACCCAGGGTCAGGGTCGAGACGGACAGTTGGACACTCTAAGTCCCGTTCAGTGAAGAGAGAGGGGTACCCCGAGTGGAGGGGACCTTGGACCGGGACGGGACGCACTTTTCTACAAGAACGCAAAACAGACGTAAACCGTGTACTCCGAGTCTCTCCCCTTGTCTGACCGGTGTCCAGTGCCGACAAAAGAGTGGGAGGTCCTCTGTTTCCCAAAGAGAGTAGGGACCCTGTTCAACCGACCACTTCCGGACCTCACTGACTCAAGTCAAGGTAAAGTCTCCGTAAAGGACAAAGGACTCGACTTAAACTCGTCCTCCCTCAGGTATAAGCCGAACAGAGACCGGGAAGTGCAAGGAGGTAGGTCGCCACACGAGCCAATAGAAACATTGAAGGAGAGCGTGCGAGGTAGAGAAACGGAAGTAGAGAGACATTAGATACAGAAAGACAGAGGAAGAGCGAGGGACAAAAAAGATGAATCTAGATGTAGACAGAAAAGACGACGGAGAGAGAAAAAGAGTCTGTAAAATGAAGACAAAGACTGGAGGGAGAAAAAGAGACGGACAGAGAGAGACAGAAAATTTTCATTAAAGCCCGACACGGCCCAGAAGTAACGACGAGTACCCGAAGAGAACAACGTCTCGTACTCGAGATCTCTCTCTCGAGTCATCAAAGCCGCGTACCCGAATCAACGAGGCACCATGCACCTTAGAAGGGTCGGGTCCCTAGTTTCGATACGGGAGACGTAATCGTCCGTCTAAGAATTGGTCACCCGGTACTCTCTTCAGGGGAGATACAGAGAGAACGAAAGAAAGTAGTTTATGCATAACTCGTGGATGACACACGGTCCGAGGAAAAAAATCCATGACCCCTTATGTCCCCACTCGTTTTGTCTATTTTTAAGGACGGGAGCACCTTACTGTAGGATACCCCTTCTGTCTGTCCTATTTATACCCTATATATGTCACACAACCTATCACAATTCACGTTTCCTCTTACAATTTCTTCTTCTTTTTCGGTCTTTCACAACCAGTCGCCCGTCCTTCCCAGAACGATTCTTCCACTGTAAATTCATGTGAAACTCCTCTCCTCGCAAGGTCCGTCTCCTTTGTCGGTTACGGTCGGTCGAGAGACTCGACCCTCAACAAACAAGTTCCGTGTCACTTCACCCTGGGAAAGTCGGGAGAGACGGCCGGAGAACCCGCGAAACGGACGTGACGTCCGTCCTCCGGTCCGACGGACCCCGACACTACGGACGACCGAGGTCCAACCGCCCCGGACGGAGAGAAACGGAGGGACGCCGAGGTCGGGACGAGATGGGCACGGGACGAAAGTAGGGAGAAAAGTCGAGGCAACGTCGGAAGACAGACCGACCGACACAGAATGCCCACCGTAGAACGGTGAAGAGATGGACAGGGAAAGACCCGAGAGGGAGGGTTCAGAGGGAGTCGGGGAAGGAAAGGGAGACGAAGGGACAGACACCACCAGAGAACTAGAGACAGAGACCATGGTCGGGCGAAGTAAAGAAAAAGAGACAGAAAGCATAAAGGAGACAGAGACCCGGAGAAAGAACCAGAGAGGGCTCAGAGACAGTCAGTGAGAAAGACTCCAGAGACAAAGAGAGACAGAGACAAGAACGCACATAAAGACAAAGAGAGAGATCCAGGAACGTAGGAGGAGACAGAGAGACTCAGTCAGACGGAGAGGGAGGACCAGACAGAAAGAGAGGTCCTCAGAGAACAAGAGAATTCAAAAACAGAGGGAGCCATAGAGAATGAGACAGGCATCGCGAGACAAGAGAGAGAGACACCCCAACACAGACACAGATTCACAGACGTAAAGAAAGAAAGGTCTATAGATGGACAGAGACAGGGAGAGGTGGAGGGGAGACAGGAGAGGTCGACAGAGACCGAAACGGAAGTGACTACAAAGAAACGGAAAGGAGCGTAGGGGTGTAACGAGAGAGGAAAAGGAGCTAGCATGTATACGGGGGCCAAGGATCGGGACGGTTCAAGCTACAGGAGTGTCCGAACGACGATCGCGGGGGTTTGAGTCCGAAGGGGGTTGAGCATAGAGGAGTAGGGGTCCTCGGTTCTTTTAGTTGATGCCCGGGTCGTTACCGACGTCTTCGATGTGCTGGTCGAACCCGACGTCGTGAAGGAGGCTCTGACGGTGCTCCATCCTTGAGATCGACTTGAGGTCGAGACGACCCGTGCCCTGAAGAAGCTATTCCTCCCTTCACGAGGTCCCGTCTCCGCACCACCCCCGTCCCTGCGGGGCAGATTCACCCAGCGCCTCGCTACAAGTGGACCGTGGCGGTCCTCCGCACGCGTAGGACCGGAGTCACGCGTACGAGGAGTTCAGGGAGGCGGGTGCGCCCGCCCCCTCCGCCCCTACCTCCCTCCCCGGAACCCGCGGGGACCGTTGCCGCGCGGAGGCGCGGATTCCCAGGGCGCCCCTGCGCGCGACTAGAGTGGAATGGGCGTCCTCTAAACACTCTTCACGAAATGACCCCTCTCCTTGGTCTCTGTTCCTCTCCCCATACGCCCCTCCGCGCCCACCTGGTCTTTAGGTCTCGCGTCGAAGCCAGTCTCCACCAGGTCCTGGTTCTGAAGTGGGGAAATTTTCACAGGTCCTTAGTTCGAGACGGGGAAACCTCTACTAGACGTGTGGGCAATCCTAGAGGGGTTTTGTCCCCACCAAATCTCGGGGAAGAAGTAATCTCTGCTGAGTCCTCTATCACAACGGAAAGAGAGGAAGGAAACATAAGATATCTTTGATACGACCTAAGACTGGGGGTATTCTCTACCGGGGTACTCTCTACCGGGTCACTTGTAAAAGGATTAGGGTTTGTTCTCTACTAGGACCAGAATGGATAGATGGACTGGGCCCTATTAATCGTTGGGGAGATGCTTCTGTGTCATGTTCAAAAGACGTTGGTTTCTACCAAGTCCTTGGTCCAGGGTCAGAGGGGTCAGTTTCTACTAAACTAAGGGCGGTACCACTTGGGGACACAAGGTGAGGGGGGGGGGGGTACTTTACCAATTCCCGAAGGTAGGAGAGGAGGGTTGAGTTCAAGTAATCTCTACCAGACCCTGAGCTTGGGTGATCTCTATCCAAGTCCATGGGGACAGGGGACGGAAAAAGGGTGACCCTCTAATAAGACCTGACTTCAGAATTTCTCAGGTCCGGGGGACGGTGTAAAAGGTGAGGACATATCGACTCCATCGGTCCCTGGACTCGGGGAAGGGTAGTCTCTACTAAGTCTTCGGGTGGGGTGGAGTGGGGGGAGTGTAGCGACCCCATCCGGTCCGAGGTCGGATGGGGGGTCGGGGAGAGGCGGCGACAAACCGGGATCCCGGGGAAGGGGGAGAGCAATCTAACAAGACCTGGTTCGGGTTAGTAGACTCTACCGCGTCTTGGGGGCGGGGGGTGAGGTGCGAAATCCCTCCCACTACTAAAGAAGAGGTGGGCGTAGACCCCGGGCCGTCCCTCCGCCCGTGGCTCCGTCCGTCCCCCGCGCGCGCCCGCCCGCGCGGCGGCGCCGCGCCCCCGCCCCCTCCCCCGCGCGCAGGCGGCCTCTGAGTCGGCAGTGGTGGCGACGGCGGCGGCAGCGTCACCTCCCCGCTCTTGGGCGGGCGGGCGGCGTCCCTGCGGGGTAGTTGCGGAGGCGGTGAAGTCCAGAGCCCCCGCGGGTCCCCTCCCCCGACTACGCGCGGGAGCGACTCCGCCCGCCGCCCATCCCCCGAACCCGCGCACGAGCAGGCGGGCGGCGCCCTCCCTCCCTCCCCGCAGCCGCCGCGCCCCCACCCAGCCGACCCGCGACCCTGGGGTCGGGGCCCCTCCCCGGGTCTACGGCCCTCGACAGGCGCCACGACGACGCCCACCCTGACTCCACGGCCCAGGGTTCCCTATCATAGCCTCTGTCCCCTGAAGATTCCGATGAGAACCCCATCACACCCAAACGGGACCCCTAATTCCCCCAGGGTCGGAGAGATCCCCGGAGAAGAGACCCATCACCCCGTAGACTTTAAACGCGACTCCAACCCCCTGAGAGTTGTAAACTTCCCTAAGAAGGGACCAAGAACGCCTTAGACTTAATCGGAATCTGCTACCCCCGCTCAGTGAAAACGGCCCTAGACGGAACCCGCTACTCCCAGAACCTGAACGAGACCTAAACCTCACGAGGCTAAAACCCCCGAAAGGGGGTTCAATAAACCCTGAGACCGAAACGGAAGTCACTACCCCCCAGTCAGTGAAACCCCCCCGAAATGAAACTACTGCCTCATGGAGAGGAAGTCCCAGAAACGAAAGGGACACTCGACACTGACGGTAACCGTTTGAGAAGGGACGAATACACCCCTTAGACACTTATCGCAACCTCCTAAGTCGTAAACTGAACCGAACACACACACACACAGATACATACATACTTCCTCAGACTTTGACAGAACCTGGGGACCCCTCGTGTACGGGTCCCCTATCTCACCACAAACCGGCTGACCCTTAAACAGGAACCGATACTGACGTTCGATCTCAGGTACCCAAACAAAAAAAAAAAAGGTTCTCCCTCCTCCTCCTAGAACACTGACTCCCCCCTCCTCTTCCTCCTCCTCGTTTGACAGGTCCACGGTCCAAACCAGTACTCACCCCTCCAAGGACGAACTCCCTGTTCAGAATAACCTTCCCTTCCCACCGAGTCTTTCGTCGGAACACTAACCAGGACGACTCCCATCACTCTTCCCGGGTGCGGACAACGAACGCAAACCTACTGACTAAAACAACCCTTCACCCCCGTGATCTTGACCGAAACCAAACCCTCCCCGCAACCGATGTCTTCAAGAGAGACCAGGTACAACCTCTCAGACTAGGATCTAAACCTCACAGAGGAAACCCCGTCTGAGTAAACCCCTCGGTCTTTCATCGGGACTATAAACGTAAACCCCCCAACCGAAACCAACCCCCAATCTTGAGTAGTACCAGAACCCTTTGACATCAGAACCGGACTTAGGAGTTCCGATCTAGACCCACAGGACACCCGATTAATCACTCCGACCTAGACCCAACGTCCCGTGTCCAGATGGGGTCTACCCTCCCTACCAAACCTCCCTTGATCTGAACCGTGACCCCGAAGGGTCCACCATGATGACCATTTCTTAGGTGGACGGTTACGTCCTCTACGTTCTCTGTGTCCAAGGTAGAGACCCAACCCTTCTAGGGGACCTCGTCCTTCACCGTGGAGGTCATAAGAGCGGACCCTCTAGGGTGCCGGTCTCCTCGGACCGTCCGATGTCAGATACCCCCGGTATTTCGCAGTCTGTGCTGACTCGTACGTGTGTCTGAACCGCGATCAACCCTCAAAAAAATCCCCAAGTAGATCGGTATAGCCCCCAGACCCAAATCTATACCCCGAAAGCGAACTATGGAAACCCTTACTAGACCTATAGAACTTAACCAGGAATAATCTCCACCCACGCTCCTTAGCTTCCTAGATTCATAAAGACCCCCACCCCACGGTTCCGACTTAATCCAACCTCCCGAACAAAACCTCCAAACTAAACCGAAACCCATCCTTCTGACCAGGTTCTTGGGACGGATCCTCGAATCCCGGATACCCCTCAACTCTTCCCGATAGGACTCCTGTCCCCGATACCCTACTCCGTAAGACCTCTCGGAAAGTAGGTAGGAGATGAGGGATCTTCTCCCGGATTCGGCGGGAGTGGTGACGGGGGGGCGGTACTTCCGGAATGAACGTTTCCAAGAAGGTAGGGTGGGAAAAGAGGGAGGGGTCAAGATCTTCGGATCGGGGGGGGTTTTGACCCCTGTAGCACCACCCTTACCCCCGATACGATCCAACGCCTCTTAACCGACTCGGGGAGGGGGACAGGACGTGTCGACCTACCGACCTAGGTACTCTTCTACGACTACCGCGCCCTGCCGTGTGCCCTTCTGCCGGTGTTCGACGTGTTCGCTACCGAGGCCGTGGTCCGTAAGTACCGACTCGACCGAGTCTTATTCCTCACCGACCTCTTCTAACTCTCCCACTCCTAAGTCTTTCGGAGAGACGGAGACGGGTCCCAGTCCCCGGAGGTCTCTTGAGTGTAGAGTGGAGGAAGTGTGAGGTGACGGTCGGACGTAAAGAGTATGGAAACTTGACGAAGTCCAGTAAAGGTACGGATAAGGATCGAGACACCGGAACTCATTAAGTACATTGGAGAAACTCGGAGTCGAAAGGACAGACATTTTACCGGTCGTAGAGAAGACTTACCGACAATTTATAAAGTGGGGAAGGATATTAGAGAAACGGTCCGAAGGAAGGTGTGGTAAACCTCGTAAACGTCATCCTTTAGTCCATCAGTCCCACCCCGTTGGGGTCCTTCGATCCCAATTTCACTCGTAACCTGAAGGTCCCTGTTGGGTCCCAAGAGTAAGACAGATACGGACAATGGTCGAGACCCCGGAACTCCCTTAACACAATTGAAGAAACTCGGAGTCAAACGAGACGACATAAAAGTAAAAAATAATAAAAAATGAAAATTAAAAAATACCTTCACATCAACTAAATGTTATAACACAATCAAAAACCACATGTCGTTCCACTAAGTCAATACATATACATATATATATATCTATATATATATAAAAAAGAATACCAAATAATGTCCTATAACTTATATCATGGGACAAGATAGGTTATCTGGAACGAGATGAAATAAAAAATTGTGGCCTTTGTAAGACATAACCCCATATCGGTTAATTGTTATAACACTATCAAAGTCCACTTGTCACTTCCCCGAGTCGGTATATACGAGATGGAATTTTAATTCCTTATTATTGAAGGGACCCGAGAACACATAAATTTCATGAATTGTGTTCCGGTCCGTGGATCCTCGACAGTAACGATACTACAACAATAAAAATTATGCATTATACTATATACACCGAGATCCGGTTGTATGTACCCTCGAACTGAAGTCAGAACCCCCTTGGGTCCATCTAAAAACGACATTTGTAGTTGGGTGTTTTGACGGGGATCTGGACGTCGGGACATAGGGGGGTGGTAAGATTGAGTTTGCCTCTGTGGCTCCACCTAGAATTTGGGAATTTACCAGGGACCACGGGGTATTTACCACCGTACTCCGTTTCGGTACGAGGAACTGAAACTTACATTGTCTCCAAACAAGAGAGACGGAGAGAGGGGGAGACAGAGAAAGAAGGAGAGAGGCAGAATACCAGGAGAACGGTACAAACACTGAACGATGTATAGACACAGGTAGAGAAACAAAAGAGACAGAGGAAGGGTACGGAGACACACAGAGAGACGGAGGGAGGGGTGTGGTGACAGACAGACAGGTAGAGAGGAGCAGAGAGGAGGGTACGAACGACGAAAGAGACGTAACTGGTGGGGGGGGGGGTACAGAAACAGAGAGACACACGGGAGTTGAGGAACGAAGGCAGAGAGAGAGGTATAGAGAGGGATACTAGACGACGAGGGCATAAAGAGACAGGGAGGGGTGGTAGGTGAGGGAGTGAGACTAAAGGATGGGGAGTAGCAGACCCCGTCCTCCCGGTCGTTGACTACGTCCTCTTTGGTCTCGACCGCCGGAGCCACTCCTTCTTCGACCCACTCTAGGCCGTCACGACCCGTCTCGACCTCTCGTGGTGGGTCCGGTTCCGCTCCGTCGAGAAACTCCGGTCGTTCCGGCTGGTCGACCACGTCTCGAAGCGCCTCGACCTGTTCTTCGAGGAAGTGTACCTTTCGGTCGACGTTCTGCACCTAGGACCACCCCTGGACCGGTGACAGTTGTCGGTCGACTTCTTCGACGTCCATACCGGACTGACTACGTCTACCCCCGAAAGATTTGTGTCATCCCAGGGTCGGTCTCAGTCTGGGGTGACCTCCATAAAGTCTCCTATAAATTCTATCCCCAAATCAAGTTTACACAATCTTCCCGACCTTCGCCTTTCCCTCATACTCCGTCAGGTCGATCAATCAATGACCTTCGTCGGCGGCGGGGATCCCGTCCTCTCCTTTCCCTCTTCTTTCTAAATCTCGGCTCTTCCATCTATTGTTGTTGTGACTCCCAAAGAGTCTTGGGACTGTAGACAAAGGGACCTAGCTCTTTGGTTCCGGGTCCCCATCCCCCTACCGAAATATGTCTCACTATTGTTATAAGTACCCTGAACGGACCGCCAGGTCACTAATGTCGAGGCACGAGGGTTACGTCTCCCGTACCCAATCTAGGGACCAGCACTTTGATTCTAGTAAGTACGGTACGGTGCACCGTTTGTTTGTTCTTCTTCTTTACCGTAAGTACCTCACGAAGGAGTTCTCCTTCGGAGGAACGACTCGAGAATGACTGAGGGCGGTCGTTAGGACTTTCTCTTCATGATAATAATAGACGGTAAACTGGTTGTTCCTTTGACTCTGTGTCTTCCATCTTGCGGACCGGGTCCCTGTGTGTCGGTCAGTCGCAGAGGTAGTGTTTCGTCCCCGAGAATCTTCTGTCTGGTGTAGACGAGATAGAGACGACGATCGGACCGTCGGTCACCTACGAGGCATAGACTGACTACGCGACTGACTTCCAAACTTACACCCACAACTCAGGCAGAGTGGAGGGTTCCACACTGTTGAGGACGGGTATGTAGAATCCTTACTACGGACTCCGAGACCCCCCACTTGTATACCGGGTCCCATCGTTCACCGGCTCGGACGCAAGTTTAGGTCCAGGGAGTGGAGAAGTGACGAGGACATATTAATACGTAGATCTCTCGAACTGTACCACAGACCGTTTTTTTTTTCTTCAGTTAACTATTATTTTCGGGTACTGTGGCCAATCATAAATAAGTCAATAGATACGTCGTTTAGAAATAACTCGTCAATACAGTCGTGCGGTCCGTGAAAAGATCTTATGTCGTCATTCGTTTTGTCTACCTTTTAGCGTCGGGGGCACTCCGAGGGTAAGACCACCTCTCTACTCGTCTCTTCGTTTCTCTTTGTGTCTGGACGCACTCTACGGTCCCAGCAATGGCGAAAGAGATGGGGTCACCAAGAGTTGACGGAGCAGAGGTCCTAGGGAAATGGAAAATGTTTAGGGACTCTTAGGGTTTCTTGACCAAACACACCTAATATAGACGACTACAAATGATATAATTTTTAATTTTGTCTGTATAAAAAATTTATACAAAAATAAATAAACCGACATGTCCACAATCAACGTCGTAGGAATCAACACCGTACGTCCGAAAATCAACATTGTATACCCTAGATGGACTTGTCCCTAGCTTGGACCCGGGGGACGTAACCCTCGTGTCTTAGAATCGATGACCTGGTGGTCACTTTCACTTTTAGCGAGTCAGTACAGGTTGAGAAACGCTGGGGTACCTTACATCGGGCGGTCCGAGGAGACAGGTACCTTAAGAAGTCCGGTCTTATGACCTCACCCATTGACAAGAGAAGAGGTCCTCTAGAAGGACTGGGTCTTTAGTTTAGCCCCAGAGGACGTAACGTCCGTACAAAAAATGGTCGACTCGATTCAGGGATTTTGACTCTGTATAAATTTACTAGCCAAACAAAACTTTGTTGTCATTCCTTAGTCAGTTAGTGTATAATAGGGGTTTCGTAAGAAAAAGCTTCTTATCGATATTAAAGGTTTTGTTACCTCCGTCTTCTCACCGAAGTAAGAGTCACAACGTCGGAGGAAAGTACGGACCGAATTTTCGCGTGACCTCCCTGAAGAGACCGCCAGGTCGCCGAGACACGAAGGTGACGTCCCCCGTACCCAAACTAGGGACCCACTCTTGATTCTAGAACGGACGGTACTTTCCGTGACCTAAGAGTGACGAAGGTTATCGTGTCCAGGATGTCAGGGACGTCTTGGGACGACACGTGGACCCTCTCTTACTCTCTCTGTTTATTATGGAATTCATAAAATTTTTTATATTATCAACATTGGATCCCTGAAGGGACCACCAGGCCACCGATTCTGAAGTACGAGGGTTCCATCCCCCGGACCCCAGGTAGGGATCAGTCCCTTGATCTAGGGTGTACCACGTTGATTCTCAAACGTACGGTGTTAATCTCTAAGACACACGGCATTGCTTCTGACTTCTAGGGTGCATGGTGTTGATTCTGGACCGCGTCGGTTTATTTGTTTATCACAAATTTTTATCAACTTTGGAACGTCTGTGGACCTTTTCTAGAACCCTTAGGGGTTCTCAGGGGTCCGGTGTGAAACTCTTGGTGACTAGACACGAGACACAGATGGTGTCTATTGGGTAGGGAGGAGAGGTCGTCGGGATGTTCCTCCCCGGCACCGGTAGGCGTGACCTGTACACTCCTCTGGTGTCGTGTCCTTCCCAGACACCGAGAGGGTTTCAGTGTGTCGGTGTGTCACCGGTAAGTCCCGGTGCAAATCAAGGGTCAGCGGAAGGAGGGAGCTATGAGGGTCTGGTGTCACTCCCTTCCACTGGGGGAGTGACCAGAGACTTTTTAGGAAGTGATAGACTCCAGACGTGACGCAACCGACCCGTCCGTCACCCGTCCACCGCTACCGGACCGGGGTCCAGACGAGACTCTAGCGGGTCTCATGACCGTCTCTGTTCACCACCGGACCTACCGGTCTGTCCTCTCTCTCGTTCTTCGTGTTCGTCGGTCCCCGGTTCACTACTTTCGGACCCGTCCCCTCCGTCTATCCGGACCCAAGTTTAGGGTCGCAGGACGAGACTCGGAGACAGTAGGGTAGAGACGGAATTGTTCCGGAGGGTCCCGGGGTTCACTTTCAACACGTGGTCCCACACCGCTCAAGGGTTGTCTACCCCTAGACACTGACAGCCCCAGGGTTGGCCTTTGTCTTCCGTGGGAGGTGACTCCGGTCGTCGTCCCTCGGAAGTGAAGACCCCCATTCCCCCTTCGCCCGTACCTCAGAGGTCTGTTCTCGTCCCTGGGAATCAGTTCTTACCGAGGTCTCCGAAGGGTCCACTGTGTCCAAGCTAGGGACTAGGCCCTTCTAAGGTGCACGGCTCCTCGTCGAGTCGGACACACGGTGTCGACAACTCGAACACGAGACCTCGGGTCCTCGACGTTGATGACTTCGGGACGTGGGCGGATCTCTTATCGGGGACGAGTGGTGTTGATGTCTTTTCGGGTATATCGTTACTTTTGGACCGTGTCGGTTTTCATTTTCAGTTAGTTATTTTAATATACATACATCCATATATACATATATATACTTACTGATGTTTTTTCTTTTATTTTTTGTGTGTTTTACCGACGATGACGTCCCTCCTCGACCCTTTATTATGTAGATGAGGGAGAATCAAAACTTTAAGAAAAAAAAAAAAAAACCGGTACGACGTCCGGTACAGTCTAGAATCAAGGGGTCGGTCACTAACTTGGGAGCGGGGAACGTCACCTTCGTGTCTTAGAATTGGAGATGACTAAAACTTTAAGAATTGTAAACTTAGTTTCCTGGACGTAAAATTAAAACGTGACCCGGGACGTTTAATACATAGACCAGGATTCGGGTCGGGTCGACCTTCGGTCTTCCGTCTCCTCGGTTAACGACACTAGGAATGTCCCGTGGGGTGGGTGGGTCCCGTGTCTCGTCCTACCTCTGAAAATCTGACACCAGTCCTCCCCGTTTGGTTCTGGAGGTCGTGTCATTGTTGATGCCGATCCTAATAAGTGACACAATGTTACAACGGAGAAAGGACCGTCAAATAACGTCACCTATTTTCGTGTCTGAGCCGTGAGCCACCGTACCCAAACTTAGTTTCGAGACGGTGAATGATCCACACACTACAATCCACACACCGAACTGGAGACCAGACTCGGAGACACGGAGAAGACAGGTTGTCTCTCTTGGGATTATGATTCGGTGAGTCACTGTTGTCCCGATACTCTCCGTCATGTACGGTTCCAGTTCCGGTACATACGACCTCGGACCGACGGACCCCAGCTCGGGTCGAGACACTAAATAATTCACACACTAGACCGTAATAAAGAGAAAAACACGTAGTCAAAGAAGAAGTCATTTTACCTGTATTATTATAATCGTTGAAGTACACTTGTTACATGTCTAATTTTGGACTACGTCTAATTTTTTACTAAATCAAAGTTTTAACGACTGGGTCGTTTATATTCTCTGTTATGAACAAATGTTCAAATTTTAAAAATTAACAGAAGTTGGTTTCCCATGTAGTAGTGAGATGACGTAATCTTTCAACCCAATAAAGAGACAGAAGGTATCTACTACAACTGATACACTTTATCAACAAAGTAAACAAAGACTAATATCAGGTAAATCCGTAAAGGGGTGAGGGGGTAGGTACATCGAAAAGTTTTTACATAAACCGTCCCCAGGCCACCCCCAATGAAGGACCACCAGGTCCTCGATCCTAAGGTCCGAGAGTAACGGCTCCCGGACCCAAGTTAGGGACCAGCCCCTTGATTCTGAAGTGTTCGGGCCGTCACGTAGGTTTTTTCTTTTAAGTCAATCTTTTTATTACAGACACCTACCCCTGCATGATATACTTTGTAACTAGGTCACACTCTTCAATCTCCGTAAACGTCAAGTGGGCCAACACTGTCTATCGAACGGATTCAGGACTACGACAAACTACGTAATTTACTCTCGAGGAAAAAGGTCGGTACCAACGGTCGCGAACCACAACAGTCTGAAAGATCTAAAAAGGGGTCATACCCCCTACCCTTCGTAAAGAGTGACACCCTAAACGTAAACGTTAATCTCCCCCCTTGACCGCTGGAGTTCGTGGACAGAGGGAAAGTCTCCCTCCCAAACCCCGGGGGACGGGACCTGTTCACTCCTGAACCGAACTGGGAGGTGTCCCGCCACCCAAGTGTCCCGCCGCCCAAGTCGGGGGGTGTGGGACCTCTCGCACTACACCCCAGGGGTAACAAATTCCCTCTCTGACTCTGGACCGCCTCTACTCCCGGACCGACCCTCCCAGTGTACCGCTACTCGTCCGAGGTCACACCCTGAGGACCCGGGAAAGAGGTCGTCTCCCGCGGGCTCCGCCCCTCACTGAGTCACCCGGCTCCGGGGGTCTGCCTCCGGTCGACCCGGAGTCCTCGACGGGGACCCCCTCCCTTGAGGGCACTGGGGACGACTGGCGACCCCGGGCGGACTCTAGGTTCTGTGACCTGAACACGCCGTCCCTCCCCCCGCCAGGTCACCCCGTGTAAAGGGCCGACGGGGTGGGGAGTCCCGTGGGCTCGGCCGACGCGACCCCCTCCACCCCCGGGCCCAGGTCCCCGCACCTATGCACTCAAGACACAGGGGAGACGGAGCGAGACCCGGACAGAGGGTCGGGACGAGGGGGTCAAGGAGGCACAGAGGCAAAGAGAATCAAAAAAGGGGAGAGGAGAGAGAGAAAGAGTGGACAGAAAGAGACGGAGAGGTAGAACGAGCGAGTGAGAAGTGAAGGCAAGGAGGAGAGACGGGGAGAGGGAACTGGAGAGGAGCAGGGACGCAGGAGGAGCGCAGGAAGGGCACAGGGAGGTGGGGTCGGAGACGTCGTCGGAAAGACCTTGGGGTCAAGGGTCCAGATCCGGTGTGCTGTGGGAGGGGGGTCAGGAGGAAAGCCCGGAGGAGGTTAACAGGAAGGGTCGACTCCCCGGTATACCACCTCAGGGTTCGGGGACGAAAGGGTCAGGGGTCCCCGGTCCGGTCGACCAGACCGAGTCGGAACCCGAGAGCGAGGTCCTCCCTTCCCCCCTCGACCAGAGGACGGTAGACTCCCCCTGGTCGGTCCCCTTTTCCGTGACCTCCGAAACGTCGACGACCCGACTCAGGGGTCTCTGAAGAATGGGTTGGGTGGGACTCGGTCTTTTGTGAGACCGGTTCTTTTGTGGGAGAAATTGACTCTCCCTATCCCACCCCTGTCTGTATACATATGGACACCGATTAAGTACAACTACAGATCGTTTTTTTAGGTGTTATAACATTAATAGGAGGTTAATTTTAATTCACTTTTTTTTTCTTTCTTTTGTGGGAGAAACGGGGAAAAGTCAGAAACAGGGTGTAAAGAAGTAGATCGAGTCGTACCGGGTCTCAGTCCTCGGTGTGGCAGGTCCCAAACTTGAGGGTAAGATGACGACACACTGACGTCCACTGATTGGGGTGGAAAGACCTGGTGTAGTAGGACCTAACGTCTCTTCCTCTCACTGGCTCTCGGTACTCCCAAAAACCAGTGGAAGACCGAAGTTTAAGACCAGGACCGTCAAAAGTGAGATCCGGTCCATGACTAGAGACTCAGAGTCAAAGGGGTAAACCTCATACCCTTCCGCCACCCATCCCGAAGGGACTATCGAGACAACCATTTCTTAGACGGACGTTACGTCCTCTACGCCCAAGATAAGGACCCAGTCTTTCTAGGTAACCTCTTCCCTATCCGATGGGTGAGGTCATAAGAACCCGAAGGGAACACCGAGTCGACCACTTCTTAGACGGACGTTAGGCCCTCTGGACCCAAGCTAGGGACCCAACCCTTCTAGGGGACCTCTTCCCTTTCTGAGGGGTGGGGTCGTAACACCGGACCTCTTAGGGTACCTGACATATCAGGTACACCAGGCTTTCTCAGTCTGTGCTGACTCGCTGACAGTCAAAGTGAAAGTTCCGTCGTCCACTCAGACTCATCGTCAGTCCAACAATGTCCCCCTAGACCCAAACACACAGTGGTCCACCGTTTCGTCGACTCCAACAAAACCTTTATCCACGGAGACACAAAACAACTAAACCAAACCAAAAACGGAACTTAAACTTACAGAAAAATTTTTACTCTATACTAAGGTATGGTGTTATACGTGAAAAATTTTCACATATCAAGTCACTAAAAATCACAAAAACGTTTCAGTTCGTTGAGAGTGGTGATTAAGGTTGTGTCAAAGTAGTGGGACTTCTCTTTGGGACGCCCCGAAGGGTCCACTAAGTGACCATATTTAGACGGACGGTTACGTCCTCTGAGTTCTCTACGCCCTACCTAGGAACCCAGCCCTTCCAGGGGACCTCCTCCTTTACCGTTGGGTGAGGTCATAAGAACGAACCCTTTAGGGTGCCTGTCTCCTCGGACCACCCGATATCAGGTATCTCAGTGTTTTCCCAGCCTGTACTGGTTCGCTAACTCGTGAGTTGCTCTTTGGGGCAGGAATGAGTGAGAGAGACGGTCAGACGAAAGACAGAGATGTGTAAACGGGCAAAATCTGTCAAGTGTACTTACCTTAGTATGTTATATACCGAGAGCAACAAAAGACCTAAGAAAGTGAATTTCAAAAGTTCTCAAGAGGTACAGCAAGGAAACCAACATTGTAAAGTTCGACCAAATTAAAAAAAAAAAAATTACAATTGGAAATTATGGTTTTCTTCCTCTTCTTGTACCCCCGGTTAGGTCGTTTGTTTTCGTTGTGTGTGTGTGTGTGTGTGTGTGTGTGTGTTCGTTGTGTGTGTTTTTTTGTTGTTGTATTTTTCGTTGTGTGTAAATACCTCTGAATGAGACACGGCCCGTGCCTCGGTCCTCGACCCGAGGTCAACACTCGTTATGCTTGTAGGGGTAGAAGGGACTGGAGTACCCGACAACACTCCTAATTGAATTAAGTAAGAACAGTTCACGACTCTCGTTTGTACCCACACAATGGGTAATAACGACAATACCATTCTTCAAGTTTACCTTCCCATACGACACTTTTCATTTTTTGGAAAGAAGAGGTGTACGTTCGGGGGGAGGGGTCCCCACATTCACGAGAGGTGACAAAGAAGAGATAGGAAGATCTTTATAAGATACGTATGGGGGTGTGCATGTGTACTGTATGTCTGGTGTCACTTCGAACGGAAAAGGAAACCGGCTTGTGGGATCCGTAGGGAGGAACATCCTGTATGGGTCAGGAAAATTTGACGACGTACTACAAGGTTCCCTATCAAACCGTTACAATAACTGGTCGGAAGACAACTCTTTGGAAATTCCGTTAAAGACTTGAAGACGATCATATTTATTACAGTGTTGTCTGTAGGAACAGACACACATAAATTCGGACACATGTTTATAAAATCTTAATTAGGAGTCCTGAAGGGACCACCAGGTCACCGATTCTGAGGTGCGAGGGTTACGTCCCGCGGACCCAAGTCAGGGACGAGTCCCTCGATCTAAGACGTACGGTGTTGATTTCTAGATGTACGACTCTTCATTTCTAGAGCGTACGACGTTCACTCTGTGTCGTGTCGGTCTATTTCTGTATATATAAATGGTGACTTGGTGGACCCGTCGGGGGGAAGTCACAAATCCTTTTACATTTAATTTTATTGATGTTATGTCATAGAGAGTGAAGAGTCTAATCACCTCTATTTTTCGAACGTTCATGGATTACTACCACCGGTACACCCCTCTACCTACCAAAATATATATGTGTAAATATATACATATATTTATATATAAGAAAGGAATATATACATATAAATATACACATAATATTCTTTATACATAATCTTTTATTAAGAGTTTCATTTTAAAACCATGGTCGTCTAAATACGTAATTTGAAAGGGGGAGTAAAGAAACGAAGAAAAGGAAAAAAACCGGTACGTCGAATGTTTTAGAATTAAGGGGTTGGATATAGGAGACGTCACTTTTGCTTCTCAGGATTGACAACCGGAAGGTCCCTTAAGAGATTTGAAAAACTATTTATAATGGTTTATAGGACTTTTCCGTTACCCGCATGAACGTCTTACTGTCAGTAGGTAGAGGGGTGTACCGGTGGCAGTAGTCGACAATCGTTCGGAAAATAGAGACGATTGGACTCTTAACTTTCTATTAACTAAACACGATACAATTAAACGTAAAAGGATTTGTAACTTCCCCCCTGAAGGATCCACCGAGTCACCATTTCTTAGGAGGACGGTTACGTCCTCTGTGTCCAAGTTAGGGACCCAGTCCTTCTAGGGGACCACTTCCTTTACCGTTGGGTGAGACGATAAGAACGGATCTTTTAAGGTACCTGTCTCCTCGGACCACCCGATATCAGGAACCCCACCGTTTCTCAGTCTGTGCTAACTCGCTGATCTGCTGTTCTGTGACTTCCTCTGACTTGTAGAAAAGTGTACAAATTACTGGTCCATGAAGACATAGGAAACGGGTACAAACGTTCTTTCCAATGTATAATGCAGCCACAAACTTTATGAACCGTAAAAAGATCTTCATCTTTGTACCGTCAGGGACCTTATTAAGACAGAGTCCGGTGTACCGGTGAACGAGGTCTCCCTCCTTCCCCAAAAGTAAAGTACCCCTTGACCTTGAATATTGGAATTATAAAGTCTGATATAAGCGTTCAAAGGAGTTAAGATTACACAAAAATAAAAGATGTAAAGTGATGGTACTAAAAGAATTATTTTTTTCAACACCCCTTACTGATAAAGTGAAAAGAAACTAAAGACGGCGAGTACACAGATTTTTTAAAGGTAACCTGTACTGAACCTAAACAGTATTCCAAACTAAAAAATGGGTGAAAAGGCTGAGGATGTCTAACACTTGACATAGTTGACCCTGAGAAACTTTACACCAAGAATCCTGAATCCGATTCTCCTCGACCTTCAACAACCGAGTATCTCGACCTTCTTGGTGCCCATCCTCGAACCCCGTACCGACCTAGCCAGGGTGTTTAAGACTGGAAACCTCAAAGAGAAACAAAGACGTGGGACGAAAGGAGACACAACCGGAGTAGTAACCCCTTGGACAAGAGAGAACCACCGTTTTAACAGGGATAATAGGGTCCGGACACAAGAAGGTCGAAATCTTTGTCCAACTCTTCCTCTGGTGGGGAAAAGTCGAGTGTACGAAAAGGTCTTTTTCACACTTCTCAAAAGTAATCGACTAGAATCCAGTGTACGGTAGAGAATGGGTTAGGAACACCGGTCCCACTAAGTCACAAGAATAACCGGTCCGGACTCAGTGTACCGGTAAGAACCTGACTACCCAAAGTAGTCGGGAAGTCCTTCGACTTTCTCAAAAGTAACCGGGTCGAATCCATTATTCTGGAGCGTTTCTCAACCTGTGCTGACTCGCTGACTTGACTAGTTAGGAACACCGGTGTCACCAAAGACACAAAACTAACCGATCCAAACCTAGTGCACCAGGGGAAGCCGGGAGATCCAAAATCATCTTCTGACGAGTTCTTCGAGTCAAAGAGACCACCGAGTCGTCATTTCTTAGACGGACGGTCACGTCCTCTGTATTCTCTACGCCAAGCTGGGGACCCATCCCTTCTAGGGGACCTCCTCCTTTACCGTTGGGGGAGGTCATAAGAACGGACCCTTTAAGGTACCTGTCTCCTCGGACCTCCCGATGTCAGGAACCCCCAGTGTTTCTCATCCCGACCTGAATCGATGATGTGTTGTTCTTCAAGTCCTAGTCTCACCCTAAACTCCACGATCCTTTCTTTCCTGGTCAAACCCCGTCCGTTTTCGTAGTCGAGACGCGATGTCTTGGAACGTCGGTTTCAGAACTGAAACAAGAATTCTAAGGTCGAAACCCAACGTCAGAAAACGAAATTAGACAATGGTGAATTAAAGTACGGACAATAAAACAAAAGACATAAAGGAGGTAGACAAATCTTAGTGTGTTCATCATGTATTTATATAATGAAAAACAATTTTCGATGACAATAGAATCTCTAGAAATCATTTTGTATTTCAGAGGGAAGTTGTACGGAGGCCTAGGGTGTGAGGTTTCTCTTGGGGTTAATAATAAACCATACGTAGGAAGATCTGGAGAGAAATACACAATTATCTCCATGGATACACCTAATAATTACCAAAATAAAAGAAGTACAAAGTTAAGGAAAAATTAAATAAATAACCGACGTGACCTAAAAGTAATGACACTCGCCCCCCACCGCCCCACGACAAGGACAACGTCTCGTACCCAAGATTCCCCGAGGCCGAAGTCATCAACTTCGTGTACCGAATCATCAACACTGCGTACCCGAAGTAACGGGGAGTCGTACACCTTAGTTTGGGTACAGGGGACGTAACCGTCCGTCTAAGAATTGGTGACCTGGTGGTCCCTTCAGGATTAACTTTAAGAACTTATTTATTTATATTACTAAGTCTGTAGTTTTTGACATATTTTTTAGGATACACTCTTCAGAGAGGAAGTAGGGACAGGGGTAAGTGATTTAAGAGTACGGAGGTCATCCATGGTAGACACTAATTAAAGAAGAAATAAGATCCCTTCAAAATACGTACACGTTAAGTGACGTTTATAGATAAGTATCATAAGTATATCATAAGTATTCATGTTTATAGATAAGTATTCATACAAGATTAAAAAAAGGGAGAATTGTCATTCAGAACCTATAATAAGGTATAACTACACCTGAACAAATTAGTAAAGTGAGAACTACCTGTACCTCCAATCAAAAAGGTAAAAAAAGGGTAATATTTGAGACGATACTACTCTAGAAATAAAATAAATAACTAAACCGACACAACCCAGAATTGACACAGTGCACCCTAGAAACAATGTGGTACGCCGTAGAAAAGAACGCCGAGTTCCCGAGAGACCGTCACCGTGCTCCTGAAATCAACGTGAACCCTAGAATCAGGGGGTTAGTCCCTAACTTGGTACAGACGACGGAACGTTCGATCTAAGAATTGGTGACCTGGTGGTCCCTGTAGGGGTACTACTCTAGAGACCTGTTTGTAGAGACGATACTACTTTTAGGAACCCGCTTGTAGAAACACGTGTGTACGGTGACAAAGAAATTTATGTAAGGACCTTCACGTTCACGACCAGTTTCGTAAAGCTGTGTATGACGTAAAACTATCATGGACGGTTTGACGGAAGGTTTTTCCGAGAATGATTAAATGTGGTGGTGACTGTCTCCGACTCACACGGGCAGAGGGATATAAAAACAGTTGTGATCTCTAATAGGTAGAAAGTGTTAAAACGGTTAGACTATTTATCTTTTCTTATGGAAGAAAATCATACATAATAGGGTTACTAATCAATCTAACCCGTAGTAAAGGACACGAGCAAAGAAGAAGAAACACAACGGACAAGTGTAGACAACGGGTAAAGAGAAAGCCCGTTAGAGAGAAACGACTACAGTAAGTAAACACGTAACCTGTTTGGTGTCATCTTCCAGATAATGTACCGTCTGTACCAAGATCTGTGACCCCTTATGTATCCACTTCTCTCTGTGTCGGAGACGGGAGTACTTCGAATATCAGATCTTCGTCTGGTTATTTGTCTTCGGAGTACTCATTTCTGTCAATAGGCTACCACAAATTCACGGCTCCTCTGTTGCCCTCGTCCTATTTTCCCTTAAGAAAATGACAATTTCTTTGATCAAGAAACGAGCTTGTGTATAATTTACAAAAAGGTCAAACAGTAAACGGAAGTTTAGATCTTTGAAACCAACTGTGTTTTGATAAGAAACACCGGTTCAAATATTTAGAAAGGGAAATGCCAAATATACTAACCTTTGTAAAAGAGGTAGGGTTCTAACATTTTTGTAAACGGGTCTAAAGGAACCATACGGAATACCTAAATGAATAAGGTGAATTCAAAAATTAGGTAGACCTTAACAAAAGTCGTATTTGTCACTCCTTCCCTAGGTCACTTTAACCAGTCGTTGAACCGGGTACTGGTAAGTAACTTATTAGGTAGAGGAACCTCTAACCTTTACCGTAGATATTTGATATACTTAAGAGGACACATAAACCCAGACGAAAACATGAAAGACAGAGAGGGACACCGGGTCGTTGGTAAATTTAGTGATATCGAACATAAATAAAATTTAATAAATAAATAAACCGAAGAGGTCCAGAATCAATATGTACACTCTAGAAATAAACACCGTACAGTTGAGAACTCAACGCCGTACACGCTAGATCAAGGGACTGGTCCCTAACTTGGGGCCGGGGGACGTAACCCTCTAACCTCCGAATCGGTGACCTGGTGGTCCTTTCAGGGACATAAATAAAAACTATAAACTTTTCTAACTGAGAAACCTGTTTAATGGATTGAAAAGACCCGGAGTCAAACGAGGAGACATTTTGTCCCTATGGTGGTTGGAACTTCCCAAAAACACTCTTCACTACCCGACGAAATCAGGTCCCTGAGTCCGTTCGGAGTAACTTTTCCATCATTCATCAACTTGACTTTAGACTAACTGTCCCTTCTCGTACAGACCGTCTCCTTTATCCTTGTCTTCTCCGGGACTCCGCCCTTGATCGAATCACCCAACGTCCCTAGTCTCTCCTCCTGTCTCGAAGACCTTCCTTAACTCGTTCCCCTCTCACCTTATCACCCGGAGCTGGCCCCCAACCGACAGTAGTATTTCCATGACCCCTCGGTGTCGCCCTAGCCCTCCCTCCGGCCCCGGACGACTGGGACGGGAAGAGGGAAGTCAGCTACCTCAGCGTCCACCTCCTCACCATGGCGCTCCACCCCCTCAACGTCCGCGTCTGCCGTCGCGACGGGGACCTCGGCCGATCGTTCCTCGACCACCCGCTCGCCGTCTTGCGCCACCCGCTCGCGGACCACGCGGACGAGCTCGGCGACGTCCTCGCGGCGGCGGACGACGAGCGGAGGTTCCTCGACGTGGTCCACCGCGTGCTGGAGCTCCTGCTCGACCACTCCTAGCCGATCCCCTAGACCCCGCCCCGGGCCTACTCTCCTCCCCGTACGCTTCCACCCCGCCCCAGTCGCCCGTTTCCCCCACCTCTGACCCCACCCCCGCCCCTGTACCGAGAATCCTCCCAAGTTTCCACCTCTACCGCCTTACTGGATAGGTGATTATGCGACTCTGAGTCAGTAAGCTAGGAATTCAAAAAGTAAATGAGCGCGAATATGTAAGTAAGTAAGTAAGTAAGTGAGAGTATAAAGTAATTGTGAAACTGAGCAACTAAATAAGTACTTCAGTAACTAAATAAGTCGGGGAGTAAGAAATAAGGAAAGAAGTGCGTAAATAAAAAGTAAATAGTGAGTAGGTAAGTCAAGGAGTAAGTCAGTAAGTGATTAAACGAGTAAGTGAACTAGCAAGACCCGGGCCGGGGAAGAATGTACTGTGATCCCAGCGTCCTCACTGGTGTCGTTTAGGGTAAGGAGGTTTCCCCTTTTGTCTGAATAGGATTCAGTCCCTGTCGAGTTCTACCAATCCTTACACTACCCCCTTCGATCCCCTGACACCCTCGGGTCTCCTCCGTTGACCGGTTCAAAGCTTCAGTCTCTCTGAAGGGGCCCCCTCCCTTACAGATTCGACTCTGTAGTTTGTTCTCGACTCGGACGACTACCCAACCCTTCCCTTAAAAGGTCCTTCGTACTGGACGGACACGTTTCCGGTCTCCATTCGTCCTTGGACTGAGTTCACGTCTCTCGGTCAATCTCACACAGGTCTCTCCTTCACCTTCTACACTCGTCCGTAAATTAACTCCCTCCGGGAACCAACGATACCTCCGAACCTACGCACGTCAAATCAACTCTACCTCCCCAGGAACGGGACGAGGGACACAGGAAGGGAACTGGACAAGGGACTAAGGAAAGGTCCGTACCCAGGTCCTCGCTGACGGTGACCGGTACGTCTGTCTCGCTCCGTCACCAAACGTCCGGCAGGTCGTCATGTAGTTTTTCTTGGTCCACTCGTCTCGGTCCCGTTCCCTCCAGTACTTAGAGAGTAACGGTAAAAAAAAAAAGAAGGATAATCGAAAAAAGAGTCCGGTCGAGCGGAGAGGACGACCATTTTCTTGAGCGTTGTCTAAGTTCAAATGTAGGGTGTTCCTTTTGATTTCTCTGAGAGAGTCATTAAAGTCATCATCAGAGTCCGTATTGAGAAAAACCGAGTTGAACTCAGTGTACAGGTGAGACTTGATTAACACTACCGGTCCCTAAATCCGACGAGACTTACCGGACCAGACCCGACTCTTAAGTCGGAACCTTGGACGTCCATTCTAGTCGGAATTAATAGACCCGACTCTACCTCCGTTCCGTCAAGGGGGTTTCTTTTAGTCCCAGGACACTGACCTTCATTCCTTTTACTGATAGCCCGGTCCTTTTTTCTTTTGTAGTCTGTTTGTTCTTGAGGTCCCTGAAAAGAGCACCAGACTACCAATTCTGAGGTACGAAGGTGACGTCCCCAGTACCCAAACTAGGGACCAGTCCCTTCATTCTATGACGTACGTCACGTCGACCTTTTATTATTATATTATCATTATTATTATTATTATGTAACTAATTTCTGAATGATACATGGTTTATGACAGTATCCCCTAATACAGTCTATAAATTAGATACGTTATTGGGATACTACATCCATAACAGTAGTGGAGGAAAATATTTTATGTCTATATATCAAACCCTCTTATCCCGTGACTTCTTACCACCCCTCCACCCGTGTTTTTAATAAAACCTTTCTAAGCACTAGTACGAGATGATCCACTTCAAGAAATTCTCCGACATTCAAGAAATTCTCCGAAAACAAAAAGATAGAACTACTTTTATGAGGACCACCACCTGACGCGATCCTTGTTTGTTTCGACCGGGTAGTAAAAGTGTCAACTCCTTTAGTCAGTTCGTGTAAATTATAAATTTTAACCTCTACGAGTTCGACACACACACTCTCTAACGATCTGTGTGTCTCCGACACTTTGTTTATTATCGTCGATTACAACTAACTCGTGGACGACGTACGGTCCGTGTCAACAGTCACGCGGTGCCATGTCGTCGGGATGTTCCATTTATAATCCCCCGGTGGTGATCGGTACACGGAAACCGTTCAAGAAGTTGGAGGGGCACGGAGTCAAAGGGGTAGACATTTTACTCTTACTACGAACCGAGGACCTCAACCTCACTCCTGATTTACTCACCGATGTCCCTGAAGGGACCGCCAGGTCACCAGTCCTGAGACGGGAACGTGACGTCCCCCGTGTCCAAGGTGGGGACCAACCCCTTGATTCCAGGGTGTACGGTGCGTCACACCGTTTTTCTTTTTCTTTCACTGATGTAATACGTTTCGGGAATGAATCGTTTCACGGACCGTCCGTGACCCACAACTGAGAACAATAACACAATAATAAATTATAGAGGTAGATGGTCCACCCCTTTGTCCGTTTCCTCTCCAATTGATTTCTTGAGTCGTTCATGTCTCGACCAACTCTCTTGGAAGACCCCCACTACCTTCATAAGACATACGGATAGACCCATGTGTCCGAATTTTTACACATTTTACACAGGTCGACATAAGGATTCTACACACGTGACGTGACATCCATTTAATATGGGGTTGGACACAAGTCCGGACACAGCCCTAGGAATCCGCCCGCCCGTAGTACCTAGTGGTCCCTAGAACAAACTTTCGTCTCAGAGACCTAGGTCGAAGAACACAAGTTTGGGACAGTGGGGAAGGATCGACGAACAAGAGGATTGCGTGAAGTGGAGACGCCGGATAAAAGGGTGGACGTTGTTCCCCTCCTACTCACTCCTCTGTACACCATAGGCCGAGCAGCGATCGCTAGACGCCGATCGCTAGACGCCGACAAACAGTGAGAGAGGACCCGCCACGGTCAGCACGTCCGCGGCTCGGAGACTTGAGGGGAGAGGAGAGGGTGGGCGTCCCGAACGCCGCCCTCTAGGTCCGCGTGCCCGGCGCGGACCTCCTCCACGACCTCGCGCGCCCGCGGGACCGCAGCGACGCGTCGGGGCTCCGACTCCGGCACGCGGCGCCGGTCCTCGTCGACGTCCCGCGGACCCGGCCCGACGCCCTCCGCCGGCTCGCCGCGGTCGTCCACGAGCTGCGGCGGAAGGTCCACCTTGTCATGATGAAGCTGCACCGGCTCCACCTCCGCACCGACCCGCTCGTCCTCGACGAGTACTACTCACTCCTGTTCCCGTTCCACGCGGGCCCGACCGCCACGCCCCCCGGCCTCGCCCCGCCCCCCCCACTGCCACGCGACCTCGGGTCCCAGCCGGCGACGGTGGAGTAGCGCCCGCGGCACACAGGGGTCCTGCTTGTCTCGTGGGACGTCGACGAGTTCTTCGTGGACGTCGACCTCGTCCCGCACCTCTTGATGCTCCTTTCGTAGCGCGTCGACAGCGCGGTCACGGCCCGCGACGACCTCTACCCCGTGGGCCTGTCCACCCGCCCCGGTCAAGAATCCCTTACCAGGCCGTCCTAGACCTCGAAGCGCCAACCTTTAACCCCGTCCCGGTCCTGACCTGCAACCCTACCCTCCCAACCCAGGGAGAACCGGGGTACGACCACGAAATCCTAAAACCGTTCACCAACCCCAGGGGCGTACCTCCTCGCGACACGTTCCTACAAACTTGCCCACCCCGGTCCTCGTGATCCTAAAACTCACACACCCTCCTCAACAGATCCTGACTCCGCTCTTCTCGCTCGAGTCCCGTCCTTCCCAAGAGAAGGATGGGTCACAGACCCGGGGAGACCCTCCTGTCTTTTCGGACCTCGTGTCACTTACCCACACCGGACTCTGGAGGACCTGACGCCCAGTACACCGGAGAGACTCCAATTCACATCCCCGGTGTAGATCCTCCGAACCGGGTCCCCACTCTAGGCTCTGTCTCCACGTTCCGAGCTGGAGTCAGGAGGACTCGGACCTCTAGGACTCACCCCCACTCCACCCAACCGACCCCTTGGTTCATTCCCCAGACCTCAGGGTGGCTTCAGTGATCTTCCCGGTCCACACCCTGACGTCGAACCTTTCGACCCGCGTGCGTTCCCCCACTCTCCCTCACTACTCGAATAGTTCGACTCCCTTCGTCTTAAAAGGAACTCGAGGCTCTACGTTCACGACTCAACCGACGTAGGTTCTGAACATCTTTTGTCTCGAGACGTACTTCCTCAGAGTCCCCCCTGAGTCAAGACGGACTTCCAAGTCTCTTTGTGTCGGGACGGGACTCCCCCACCGTCCCCGAGTCTCGAGACAGGACCTTCAGACCCGCCCCTCCGCGGTAGGGACGGGAAGGGACAGGGGAGGGACAGGGGGAAGTCGCTCGTCTAGTCGGCCGCCGTCAGAGTCCACCTGGCGGACATGCACCGCGAGTTCCTCGACCCGCTCCTCGCGGCCCACCCGGACCTCGTCGTCATGACCGACATGGTCGAGTCAGCGGTCCACCTGCTCGAGCTCGTGACCTAGCGTCTCTTCCTCCACCACCGACCGAGGGGACTCGAACCGGTCCTGAAACTCGTGCAGTGCCACTCGTCGTAATCCTTATTTGTCGCTAGGTCCCCGGTGACACAGACGATGATTCCAAGAAGCCCGGAGTCAAAGGGGTGGATATTATCCCGCTAATATTATCGTGGCGTAGTACCGAGACAACTCAGTGACTACCTATTACATTTCGGCGCCGAGGTGGGAAAAGTCGTGGTCCCAAGTCAAAGTGCTCTCTACTAAAAAGGTACCTACCCCTACCAAAGTCCTACAAAGTTCGCGTAAAGTAAATAGCATATGAAATAAAAATAACGTAGTCTAGGTGGAGTCTAGTAGTCCGCAATCTAAGGTCTCCAACCCCTGGGGTTTTTTCGTGAATCCCGTCATGACTTGTGGGTGCCTCGGATTGTGTCACAATCAATGATACGAATCCCAGAACAATCAAGGAGTCAGTCCAGACTGAAAAAAATGCTGGGGTCTCTGATATCGCACGGTCCAAGGAGACAGGTACCCTAAAGGGTCCGTTCTTATGACCTCACCTAACGGTAGAGGAACAGATTCCTCAGAGACTGGGTCCCTAACTTGGACCTAGAGGACGTAACGTCCGTCTAATAAATGGTAGACTTGACGGAATAAATAATAATAACAATGATAATAACGATGTCTCACTCAAGAGTCATTCACACCCTACAATATAAAACAAGACTACCAGTGGAAATCACAACAATAAGACGGTGTTCCACCACCCAACTTCCCCCGAGCACAGATGCCGTGAAACGGGTACTACCGTGTGGGGGGGGGGTGAGGGACCACCGTCCACGATGTCCTCTTTAAGAGTCTTAAGCGGTCACTCTGACCGTGCCGTCCCGCCCTCGCCGACCGCCGGCACTTGGTCTACCACCTACTCGACTAGCTCACACCGGTGTGTCGCCGCCGGTGGTACCGGCTCACCTTCCTGCCCGACTTACTCCGGACCCGGCTCAACGACCTCGAATACCCGTGCGCCCGGGTTGACGACCGACGGAGAGCCCTCGACGTATTCAAGAAGTCACTACGGGCTCTTGAGGTTCCTGTCTAACTCCTCTTCGCCTCCGCTGACGGAGCGGACTGGTGGGGCGGCCTCGGCTCTGGGTCACGGTCGAGGTACGTCGCCTGGGACGCGCGGAAACTTGTACTGGACGTCGAGGAACACAGGGTCCACTCCCCGACCACCGGTCCTCCCCGACCACCCTCCCGGACCGTCGCACCGGTCTCCTGCCCCCGTCGTCGCGACCGTTTTTAGTCCAACACCTGGTGCAACTTTACTCTGTCACCTTATCTGTCTTTTGCCTGATGTCTTGTCCCTCTTCAATATACTACCCCGTCCATCTTTTACCTGACCAACGTACCACGCGTCTTAGTTTGTTACTGTCCCTTATATCTTACGCCCCATATCTTACGGACTATCTTTAGTCTGTCACAAAGGTCACCTCCAACCCGTCCCCAAGGGAACTTTTGACGTTTCACTTAGAATGGGTTTCGGGCTACCTCTCAGATTTTTCATAACGTTCCTTCAACTCTCTTTAAAGATAAGATTTCAACTCTCTTTAAAGATTTAATATAATCGACGTTTCGTTTATCTTTAATCTCGCGTCCAGAGACTATCTTTAGTGTACTAAAAGGGACTTCCGTAAACTACCCCAACCTAGAGTACCTACCTTTAGTCCCGATTATCCTTAGTCCCTCACCCAAACTATCCTTAATTCTCCATCTAGACTCTTTGGTCTACTTTTACACTTCGACACACGGAGTGTCCTTCGTTCGGTGTCTTGACTTCCTTTATCCCAACATCCGGATCACCTTCCGTCTTTACCCTGTTAATAAAATACATATACTATACTTTCTGGTACTCTTCAGTTCATCTCTCTAACTATCACTGATACACCACGTAGACTGTGTTTATACTACAGGAGACTTTCTCTTGTTCACCGACTTTGGTGCCTCTCACTCGTCACTGAGATTGAGTGTGTCGTCTCTATCACCTTTAACCTACCCTCTGGACGATCACTAACTTATCGCGAAGACTTCCTTTAACCCACTATCCCTCACCGAACTTTTTTAACCTGTCGTGCAGATTATCTACAGTCCCACTCCTTACCAAAGGACTTTCTTTAGTGTACCCAGACTTTGTTCTGTCTCCACCCGGACTTCTCCGCTCCACCGTCGGGGTTATCTTTATCTCGAGAGTCTGATCTTCAGTCTGTCACCCGACTTTCTTTGGACTGTCATCCACATTTTCTTCAGTGTTACATCCAGTCAGTGTCTTTGTAATCCGTCGTCTGCACTCTCTTTATGCCATCACCCAGCTTTTCTTCAGTCTCTCACGCTTCCAGCTTTTCTTTCGCCCGTCACCGATCCTTACCTAGGGTGACCTTAGTTCCCACATCCGAGGAATGAAGAAGTTCGAGACGTGGGTCAGACGTCTACCCTCTACCCCCTCTCCCACCTCGGACCTAGGGGTACCTCCCGACCACGAGCTGGGACACAGGGGAATCCATGCCGTCGACGTCCTCCCCCGTCGGGTCGACGCCTGCCACATGCGCCCGCTCGTGCGCCTCCGGTAACGGTCGGCCCTCGTCCTCCACGACGTTCCGACCTTCCTCGACGACCGTCGGACACTCCTACGGGCGGACGTGCACTCGAGGTGCCGGCTGCGGGACGCTAAGGTGTTGGTCCGGGCTCTGGACGAGAGGACCTACCTACCGTAGCGGCCGGTCTAACCCCGTCGACTGTTCGGGTCCACGGGGAGAAGGGTGGAGCCCAAAGGAGGGACGGAGGCCAGTCGGTGAGAGTCGGGGAGGTGTCAGGGGAAGGGTATTTTTTTTTTTTTTTTTAGTGGTATCGGTTATGGACGCACCGAGGTGGCGGACGGTACGGAACAAGATGTCCGAGGAGCACACACTTCTGGGGTACAGTGCGGACCGTAGCTCGAGTCTCGTGTCCCGTAGGAGACGGAGACGTCCCCACAGCGTCGGACCCTACCTAATTTCGGTCCTATCCCTACCCCTCCACATATACCCCGAACCGGATCATCCGTGACTGACGAGTGTAGTACCGAACTACACTCATACGTCGTCTTCGGACAGGGTGTCACCGACCCTTGGTCACAAGAAGACAGTAGCTGGGACTGTACTCACCGACCCGGAAGATGTAGGTCGATGTCTACTCCTTTTCTCTCGACTCCTATGTTGGCCTCTAACATCTCTGATTTGGACGTGAGCGTAGGGAAACCGAGGCACCAGGTTTGGACAGACGATCCCTGAGACCCTTTACATCAGGTCGTCACACAGGTCCTTTTGTTCCTCCACCTCTCATCACCTATGTATCGTAACAGAGACACTGACACTCGTGAACTCAGACGTAAGTAAATGAGTCGTTTATAAACAACTACGGATGGTATACGGTCTCCCGAAGGGTCCACCACGATCACCATTTTCTTGGGCGGACGGTCGAGATCTCTGCATTCTCTACATCCAAACTCGGGACCCGATCCTTCTAGGGGAACTCCTCTCGTACTGTTGGGTGAGGTCATAAGAACGGACCCCTTAGGGTACCTGTCTCCTCGGTCCACCCGATGTCAGGTATCCCAACGTCTCAGTCTGTGCTGTCTTCGTTGAATCGTGTGTGCGTGCGTGCGTGACATACGCACATTCCAGTTCGGGGACTGACCACGTCGACTGTAAGACTCCCTCCTTAGTCCGTTGTCTATTCAGTTATTTGTTTGTGAATTATAATAAGGTCTATCATTATTTTCTTTTTATTTCGTTTCATTCCCCCGGACTCACGTCTCTACCACTCAACCCATTTCAAAAACCCCTTCCCAGAAGGGTCACTTTCCTAGTCGTTCACGTTTCCGGGACTCCATCCAACACCAATCTATACAAACGTCTTTTCGATCTACTAGTAACACCGACCTGTCTCACTCACTCACCCCCTCACCTTCCACCATCCTCTACTCCAATCTCCCCTTTGTCGTCCCACTCCCGAAGGGTGTACCACCGTCACAATTTCTTAGGTGGACGGTCACGTTCTCTACGTCCTCTGTACCCGACCTAGGGACCCGGTCCTTCTAGAGACCTCATCCTCTACCGTGGGGTAAGGTCATAAGACCGGACCTTTCAAGGCACCCGTCTCCTCGGACCGTCCGTCGTCAGGTACCCCGGAGGTTCTCAGTCTGTACTGACTCACGACCCACACCACTCTTCAAACGGAAAAAACCTCACTTTACCCTCGGTGGCCTCTCAAATCTCGTCCTCCTCCCCCACTACACTATACTACGTATAAACTCTTTCTATTTAGGTCCACGAACACCTTTTACTCTCTCACACCTCTCGGTCCCATCTTCGTCCGTCCGACGAGTCCTCCGAGGACGGTAGTAGGTCCCGCGTTCCACTGCAACCGAACTGAGTCCCACCGCCGACTTCTTTACCCTTCTTCACTGGTTAAAATCCTTTTTTACTAAAATTTTTTAGAAAAATAATATTCTTTAAGGTTGAGAGGTGACTTCATCGTCATTGTCTCTCTTGGGTGTACACATGTCACTTATGGGCCGGTCAGAAGTACATACATGAGGGGAGGTGGGATTCGACTCAATAAAATTTTGTTTATGGTCTAAAGGATAGTAAAGTGTCTCATATAAAAATTTGTAAAAAATTTCTAAAAAAAATTTAAATAAATACCGACGTGACCCAGAAGCAACGACGTCCGAAAGAGATCAACACCGCTCGTCCCCGATGGGAGATCGACGTCACACGTCCGAAGAGTAACATCTCCGAGGAGAACAACGTCTCGTGCCCGAGATCCGCGTACCAAAACATCGACGTCGAGTACTCGAGATCTTGAGACCGAGTCATCAACACCGTGTGTCCGAATAAACGGGGTTCCGTACACTCTAGAAGGACCTGACTCCTAGCTTGGACACAGGGGACGTAACCGTCCGTCTAAGAAGTGGTGACCTGGTAGTCCCTTCGGGTAAAGTGTCTCATACAAAATTTCAATGTTTACAGGTCAGAATTGACTACCTAATCCAAGGACTCGACTCCCTTTTTTTCTCCTCAATGTCTACTTACTACCCGCTTAAATGACTCCACCTCTTAAAGTCCCTCCCATACAAGCCCTCTGCCCTCTTAGTCCCTCTGATAAGATCCGTATGATTCAGAATCCATCCTTAACAATGTTATACTCACTAGTCTTTATTTAAACTTGTATAAGTTGTAATTTAGAAAAAAAAAAAACCAGTGTGACGAACCGAAGACCCTAGGATCAAGGGACTGGTCCCTAACTTGTGTCAAGGAGTCGTCACTCTCACACCTTAGAATTGGTGACCCGACGGTCCTTTCAGGGACCTGTATAATTCAGAATAACCCGATATGAACAACTGACTACCTTGGAAGTCTTTAAACCTTAAACAAAACCGGTATATTATCAAATCTTGCCGCGACAGGTTATTAATATGTTGTGTCCGGTGTTTACACTCGGTGTATATATTAAATTCTAGAACATTGGTGTAATCTTTTTCATTTTTCTTCGTTCACTTTTAAGTAAAATCATTAAGTAAAATAAATTGGGTAAGCACACACGCACGCACGATTCAACGAAGTCAGTACAGGCTGAGAAACACTGGGATACCTGATCGGACGGTCGGAGGAGACAGGTACCCTAAGAGGTCCGTTCTTATGACCTCACCCAACGGTACGGGAGGAGGTCCCCTAGAAGGATTGGGTCTCTAGTGAGCACAAACAATTCAAAGGACGTAGTTGTCCGTCTAAGAAATGGTGATCGGGTTGGACCCTTCGGGAAATGAATTGGTTCCTATGAGGTTTATACTAATGAAGTCGTACTTCACTTATAATTTTAATAACTCAATAAAAAGTAAGAAAAAAATATGATTTAGAAGTTTCATACCACAGACGAACTGGGAACTTGTGTAGAGTTTAGTTTCATCGGTGTAAAGTTCACGAACTGACGGTGTACAGATCACAAATGGGAGACCCTGTCGTGTCTGAATCTTAGTATCCAATCACCTTCGAAGTCTTCATGTCGAAATCTCCTAATCTTTTTAACCTAGAACTTTAAGAGTCTTAGTGACTTCACCCTGTAAAATCGTGAGACCCTCTTCAGCCTTAGTAACTTAGTCACTTCTTCCAACCGGGGAGTCTTGGACCAACACCCTCCACCTGTCCCTGTCGCGGTCGGACTCCCTAGACCCGAGTAGTGTTCTTCACATATACCCCACCCAACTCCCTCCACCGGGTACCGAGTCTAGGGATGGGTGGTGGGTGACATCCCTGCACAGTAGCCACCTCCACGAGTACTTGATGGTGGTCCCGGACTTCTGACTTGACCTCCGTGCCTACGGTCTCGACTGTCGGACGGTCCTTGACCCCGCGAGAGACGACGAGTTGTTCTCACGGTACCGACTACTCCACCCTCCCCCCGGCCCCCAAGGGGAAACAGGAGACACGGGTAACCCCACCCCCCGGTCGGGACTACGGAGAGGGTTGGTGGACGGTGAGGGTCTAGGTCCGCGTCAACCTGTTCGACCCCTGGTCCTTCCTCCTTCACAGCCTATTCACCCTGGCGGTGACCCTCACCGACGTCGTCTCACTCACACCCGGGTCTGTGTGCCCCGAGTTCCCGTGTTCCTGTAGTGCGGGGTCGTACAGGCCTTTACGGGTCTCCCACTGTCTCAGTACGAACGTATGGGGGCGTAGGGGTCGTCGTTTGTGTTTCCGGACCCGCTCACCTGTTCCCCCGACGGGACCGTGACTGAGGGTCGTGGATCCCCTCTTCGACCACAGGAGTCTTTATCGGGTCGGGAAGTGGAAGGACGTTTGGGGTGTCACCGGTCCCGACCCTACCTCCTTCGGTCTCCCCCACACCTTCCGGTCTCCTTTGTCGGGGGTCCATCCCGGGGGTCCACGGGGGTCGTGGGAAGGGGACTTGCAGAGAGGAGTCACGACCTTCACGTGGTCAAACGGGTTCTCCGTCACCACCGGCTACGGACCGACTGCCGGGTCCTCGGCGAAAACGTCTCGGCCCTCGACCCGTCGTCACACCTGCTTCAGCTTGTCGAATAGGCCGCCGTGCTCCGGAAGGCGTTTCGCCGACGTCGGACCCTTCTTTCCAAGTCGAGAGACGCCGCGGACTGGTGCCAGTCGTGGGGTAAAGGACGGGGTCTGGGGTGGGGGGGGGGTCGGGGTGTAGGTAGAGAGATATACTCTGTTTGTGTACCCGGTTATGTGTCGGAGGTGTGACACAACTTATTCCCGATTCTGTCTGGTAGTGACACAAAGGTTCAGGACCCCCGCTCCCCTCGAAACTTCCCTCTCCCCTGTTTGAAGGTGGACAGTGGTCACTGTCAGGTCCCGATCCTACCCCCTTCGTGTCCCCTTGCACTCTCGGGTCTCAGTGAACAGGACCGGACCCTCCTCAGACTAGACTAATGAACTTCTTACTACTCTAGTAACATTATTTTTCAGAGTTCTAGGACTTCCTTCCTCCGTTACCCACCCTTACCTTTCCGGGGATGTCTTTCACTACTAAATTGGGCAATAATTTACTCGCGATCCACAAACGACCTCTTTTATCCTTAATTCGAAGACCGGTTGGGACGAAAAAGTGACTATTCTTGGTTATTTGACCCGCCACTCCGTCTGCTGGGTCTCGGTGGAAGGGTCGGGGGTGGAGGTGGTACGGGGAGGTGACCTCGGACCGGGGAGACAGGGGTCTAACTCTTTGAGTTCCGTCTTGTCTCGTTCGTCGGCGGGTGGGGGGAGGACCCCGCGTTCAAGAAACCTCTGGGATGCCTTGACCGCCGGTTCCGGCGCGGGGACGACGCCGGTCCCCCGAGACTCTCCCCGAACCTCGGCGACCGGGCGGCCCGTAGTCTGTGCGAGAGCCGACTCCACGCCTGGGCCCACCCCATGCACGCCGTCCTCGAGTTCGGACTCGCGGAGGTCGGCGCGTAGCTGGCCGACGGGCTCCAGGGCCCCTCCCACCTCGGATGCCGGGTCGGCCGCCGTGGTCTCCTTCGGCAACTCTGGGGCCCCCGGGGACGCCATCACCGTCGCCTCGTCCAGTCCGGCGCCGGGCTCGCCGTCCTCAGTCGACTAGCGCGCCTCCTCGACAGGTCCTCCGCCGCCGGGCTCGCCGTCCTTAGCCGGCTAGTTAGGCTCCTCCGACGCGCCTCCGCCGCCGGTCTCGCCGTCCTCAGTTGCCTCGTGCTCCACCGTGTGTCGGAATGGGACCCGGCGATGCTCGTCTACCTCTCCGCCGCCCTCGCCGCCCTCGCCGCCGACCTCGCCGTCCTCAGGTCGCTTGTCCTCTACGGGTAGTCTCCTCTGGACCGGTTCCCCACTCCGGATCCCTCACTTCCTTCCCCCTGTTCCTCTCGAGGACCTCAGCGCGTCCGGGTCTCCGGTCCCAAGGGTCCGAGTCTTACCGAATCGAGGGATCTATGTAAGCACCATGGGTGACTTGTCCCCACATTTGCCTTTCTTCGACTTTCTCCCATCCTCAGCGCGAGTTATTGGGTGTCACCGTCACCGAAGGAAGTCCACGTCCAACAGTCCATGGTCCAGGACTGGGGACGAAGTTTAGGGGACCCACTAGGACTCGTTCCTAAAGTAGGAGAGACGTAGAGTCAAAGAGGTGACCCGATTGTCACCTTGGTAGTGGAGAAACTAACTTCAATTCTAGGAAGTAGTGGTAGAGGTGGAATATTTGACCCCTGACATTAGTGTGTAAAATACCTACCTCATTGACTCCGAGTCTCTCCCGTTCAGTGAGTCAAACCCACTTTGTTCTGACCTTGGGTCTGGAAAGTCTTAGGCCTTAATTACTCTTACACAGTACACCTAGTGAAGTTAGTCGGCACAGGGGTCTTTCTCCGGAAACCAGTTTCTGTAAAGTCATTGTCACTAAAGGTCTGGGGAAAATTTAAAACATAAAGTGCTTGTCACCAGCCCGCGGGTGAGACACACACTACACACGATCCCTCTCGTTGTTGGGTTGGTCGAGGTCGGGACGAAAGTCCACCGAGTCAGGTCCCCTTCTTTGTCTGAACAGTGACCTCTCATACTACGTCTCACTAGTCTCCGACCCTCCCCCGTTTAGGTCCCTCGGACTTTCGAATCCCCTACCCACCTTTTCCGTTGCCACACCCGTGACCAAACGTAAAACCAGAAACACAACGAATTTTGAGTTCTCCCGTCTCTCCAAGGTAGTAGGTGAAGCGTCTGTCACGACTCGTGGACACCACACATTCCGTCTGTCGGTTCTGTCCGTCGACGCCCTCACCTGCCCCTGGACCGGAGAGTCCGATTCTACACCTCCGAGGAGGTCGGTGGGTCCGACCAGAGACCCTCTTCCGTAGGGTCAGGGTCACTTAGAAAGACGCGGGGACGGGGGTCCTTCCGGTGGGACCGACTGTAACACCTCGTTGACGTCCTCTTTCTCCGTCCGGGTCCCGAGGGACAACCCCATTCAACTCGGAGCCGTACCCACCCCCATACCCCCGGGGAGAGTCTCGTCCTTAATCCTAAGGTCTTTGTGTCCTCGGATCGGGACGGGGGATAGACTTGACACGTCTCTAAGAACCCTACCTGTCGCCGGGACTCTGTGGATGGTATCAGACTTTAAAAGAGGGAATCTTTCTACTCCGGTGGCTGGACTCTAAGGATGATGGTGTGTGTGTGTGTGTGTGTGTGTGTGTGTGTGTGTGTGTGTGTGTGTGTGTGTGTGTGTGTGTGAGAGAGGTCTGAAGGGTGTCAACAGGATCTGGGAAGGGAGATTCGTGTCGTCCCCAGAGTTATCAGGAATGACTGTTAATATGTGTTTGTCTCTTTCGGGGTCTAAGGAGGAGGATGTCTATCTACCCTGTGGGTGGACGGGTATAGGGGTGAAGGTATCCTGGTCTGGGGTATGGGGGGTATAGATCTCCCTAAGGTTTGTACTCAGGACTGTCCGGGTGAGGGTTCTAGGCCCCTCGGGAATTCGCAACCCTGAGGTTGGGACTCCAGGAGGGTCTGAGCGGAGGTTCTGTCTATCGGGACGTCTGTCTACCCTGGGGGGTCCGGGCAGTCAAGGGGGTCTGTCTACCGGGGGGTGCGGGGTGATACCTGTCGTGGGGAGAAGGGGGAGGGAAGTGTGTCGGAAGCGACGGAGTCGGAGCGCTTGAAGGGGGGCCGGCGGACGGGTTGCCCGAACTCGGCGGGCTCGCCTGTGGAGCCGGCCTGGCCGGCGCCCGAGCCCTGGCCGGGTTCGGCTCTGCCGCCGGAGCCGGGGCTCTCCCACCACTCCCGCCCCCTTCGGCCGCGAGCGCGAGGCGGGGCCGGGTCCCGCCGAGGCGGGGGCGCGGAGGTGGTGGCGGGTGAGTATGTCACGTCGTGCTCCCGAAGGACGACGCGTTCGCGCTCGAGCTGCGATTGGCGTTCAGCAGGTTGGCCACTCGCACACCCGCCCCAAAACCTTCCGCCCAAGGTTCGAGTCACAGGTTACTTACTTATCCACCTCTTCCCCACCCCGTTTTGAGACCCGCGGGTTGGGCACCGCCCCATCCACCCCGGACTCTTCCCCCGGAATTGAAGTTTCTCAGTTCGTAGCTTGGGCTCTTGGCCCCGAATTTCAATCACACAGGTTACCCACTCGGCCGCCTCGAATCTACCCTGCTCTGGACTTCTTCCGTAATAACGATGAGTTCAGAGTCTAGTTGGTTGGGTCCTCATTTGATCTCGATTGTCGGTTGATCTATACCCTAGATCAGATCTCCCAAGAGTTCTAGACACTCCACCTCGGACCTCTCCAGGAAGTCGGTTTCTCATCTCACCCACTTAAATAAAGTCAAAGTCTAACACCTTCCCAGACTACTCTCGGACTAGGCTTTGACTCCTCACCCCCCGTGGAGTATATCCAAAGGAAGGCCTACCCCCCGGATTGTTACTACACAGATGAGAACCCTCAGGTCGAGCCCTAACAGGTTGACCCTCAGTCTTAGATCGCTCTCCACCTTGGGTTTTCCCTTCTCAACTGGTTCGTCTTACTCAACCCGCCCTGTGTAACTCCAAAGCAGACACCCCAGACCTCAATCGGAAAGGAGGAACATGACTCTGGTTCCCCGTGGAATCCTTATAAAACGAACACCCTCTGAAGGAGAAACCAACCCCGAAACCAACTTACCCCTTTATTCTTAAGGAGAAAAGTCCGCATCCGGTCATCTAGTCGGGAAGACCCCTACTCCCACTCGTCCCCACCTCCTCATTGTTCCTTGTACGGGTTCGTTTCCGAACACCTCCTCTGTCGGATTCACAACGGAAGTCCTTAAAGTCACACCCTCCCCTATTCCTTCTCGTCAAGGTCGTCCCCGGTCAGACCCGTTTCCGAACCAAGGGTCTCTGTCTCTGTGAGGAGAGTCGAAGTGTTGACGGTATTCCTCCTCATGAGGGTCGCACACCGAGTTGATCCCGTTTCCGGGTCTCCCTCCTTCCGAGTCCGTATAAGTCGGGGGTTTCCCATAGTTACTTCTTTTGGGTCCGTCTCACGAAGCTGAGACGGAACTCGGGGTAGAGTAGCGGGGTCCAGTACCCACTCGGACATGACGCACGAGTCGTTCCCCCTCGACCCAAAGATGTTCCTGCGGTTCCCGGGCCGTAGGCCCCCGTGTGTGCCGCCCCTCGGTGACGAGTCGGACGTGTTCCGGTGGTCGCTCCACCGATCACTGATGTTCTTTTTCTTCGTACAGAAGTTCGAGGTCACTCGGGGGAGTTACCCGCCCGCCCTCCAAAGGTCTGGGTCGAAGGGGGAGGGTTGTTATGGCACAAGGGGACCTCCTATCCACCATCTACCCACCTACCCACCCGACCCGGGGACCAGGACCTCGGGGGTTCAGAACACAGGAGAGGGTGTCCTGGGTCCTGCCGTCACTCAAAAACGAGGTCCGATTTCTACTCCACTCTAGGCAAGGAAAGAGAGGGATAAGGTTGGAGTCCTTGGTGGACCGACCGACCGACCGAGGACCGGGACTCACTACCCCGACACTTCTCCCTTGCACGTTCGGTCTCAATGGACCCGACTCACCCGTTCGGGTACCGTTACTCTCAAGTCTTCAAGGATCGGTTTGACACTCTCTACCTCCTAGTCTTCCCGACGGACTCCGGGGTCCTATTTCAGGTTGAAGAAACGGAACCGAAGACTCTACTCTGACTTTTCAATCCTCCCGTAATCGAAATTTTTTTATTTTTTTGTTACTTGACGTTCACATTCCTTTGTCTCCATGTCTTAACGTTTCCCAATTGACACGACTTCCTGTCAAGTTCCTTCTTTAAAGAATCTTTCCAAGGGACTCCGACCTAGAGATTCCTGTGACACCCAGTAAGTCTCCTCCGATCGTAAATAAGATTCATGTGATCCCTCCCTGAAGGGACCGACAGTTCACCAATCTTGAGACGAAAGTGACGACTCCCGACCGACCCCAAGTTAGGGACCAGTCCCTCGATTCTAGGGTGTTCGACGTTTTTGTCTTGTTGTTTGTTTTTTTGTTAAGATTCCCGTACTCCTTAGGCACCTTCTCAAAACTCGTTCCCTTCCAATGTCACGACGGATTCTTTCTAGGGAAACCGATGGTCACACGTCCCACCTAACCTCTCCCGTTCTTACCTCCTCCCTTCGTGTCCTCCACCGGTTCCGTCCCTGGATCCACCCTTTCGTGTTCCGACCTGGTCCTGTCCGGACACCCCTCCCCAACTCCTCCATCTACTCTCCCTCCTTACACTCGCCTGGAACCCTGACCCCGATTCCCCTTTCCCTTCCCTTCCTCCTCGTCCATGTCTCCACCAAACTTCTCTACAATTTTTATCATTGTGAACTATGGGTAAGTACAAGGGTTCTTCGATACTTCATCCGGAAATAAGAGAAAATGAATAGAAATTTTACCTTCATTTTTATCAAAAGGTAGTATCCCAATAACACTCTTAATTTATTCAACTATGTTCATCTTATGAATGACTCGACCCTTTTATGTCACAGACGACTATAATAACAAAGAACAACAAATAGAGATATCACCCTCAATCTACATTAGGTCAACGTAACCTAATTCACTCAACTAGGTAACTTCACGAATCTTGTCACACACACACAATCAGTGAGGCAGCATAGGCTGAGAAAACACTGGGGTACCTGATTGACGGGGGACGGTCCGACAAGACAGGTACTTTAAGAGGTCCGTTCTTATAACCTCACCCAACGGTAAGGGAAGAGGTCCCCTAGAAGGGTTGGGTTCCCTAGCTTGGGTCCAGAGGACGTAACGTCTCCCTAAGAAATGACAGACTCGGTGATTCCTTCTCGATCCGTGTTTTATCCAAGATTCATTGATTCAATGATAAATGTAGCAGTAGTAGCAACAACAATAAAAATAATAATGGGGCAAATTATCTACTCCTTCGACTCCAAGTCTCACCCGTCAGTCTAAGGTCTGAGTATATAATGAGTCAAAGGAGAGAAGGTTTATAGCTGATACACGGGATAAAGAGGGAGATCCTCCTCTACTTGCCGACCGACCTCCGACACCGACGGAGCCAACCACTTGTGCGGCTTTAGCGGGCGACCCCGGTCTGTGTTGGGTGATGCAGCAGGTGTCTACTCCCGTTGGGGTTCGCCCTCCGTCCCCTCGCGTCCCGGTCGCCCGCGGCCTTCACTGAAGGGTGGAAGAGCTGGGAGGAGGGACGTGGCACCCGTGTTTCTGTGAAAGAGAAGGCGTCCCCGCCCTCGGGGATCAGGGTGGTTGTGACTCCTGCGCGGTACTGACCGTGACCTTTCCTCCCCTGAAGAGGACGTGGGGTTCTTCACCACCCCCCTAACGACGGGGATATCGGTATAGAGCCGGGGAAGGGCGAGCGGTGGGGGTGGGGTCCACGACCCCGAGATAATAAAAATACGTTATTGACTCGAACCCCCCCCGCCCCCTGCCCATTCCCCGGTCGACTCGGTTCGGGGGACGGGGTGCTTCGACCCCCCCATCCCCGCTATTAAGGGCATGGGGGGAGGCGGGATCCCTGCCCGTACCCCCGTGACCACTCCAGGGGACCTGGTAGGTCCCACGATCCCCCACCCCTCCCCTGCGGGGGAGGGGCGGAAATGGAGTGAAGGTTACGACGGAACTAGAGACAGACCCTTCCTCCGCACTTTCCCCGGGATCGGAGGCGTGAGGCGACAGAGTCTCGGTACGCCATTAAGGAATCAAATAAAAACGTTTTGCAGCTGGAGGAGGAGGGGGCGGGGCGTAGGCGCTTCCGAAAATTACCCTCCCCGCAGTTTCGAGTTTTAACAGAAGGAGAGAGGAGGGGGGAGGTCAACATTTATTCTGTAGCACTCCCCTCCCCGCTCCCCTTCGGGAGGGGGGACGTACGAAGACCGACCTCGTGGAGGGACCCCTCGCCCTCTTGACCCAACACCCGTCGGGGGTACCGGTGGACCTCTTCGGCGACCCCAGGTCCCCACTCCTCTCCACACCGTCCGCGTGTGAGATACATGGATATTATTTAGAAAAGCGAAACTGCCAGATACGACCAAAGAAGCGCAAAGTACCCGACGCGGGTCCTCCTAACCCACCTCGCTGTCCTTCTTTGACAAAATGCCTCCTGTAAATCTACAGGGAGAACCACACCTGATCAAAGCTCCAGATTTGAGCACAAGGGCTAATTCGTGGATCTACGGTGAGGATTTAACCCTGAGGGTCTCCCTACTCTTTGCCAGACGATAGGCACCATTGATTTGAAGGGGTTTCCTCGGCGAGCCAGGCGGGGCAGGTCCTGTCCTTTCCGCCCTGGGAAATTCCTCCGCCTCTTCTCTTGGCGCTACCCGCTCGCAAAACGGGTTAGCGGTCGACGAGACCCTCAGACTTCCGGTTACTCGTTCGCCACCCCCGCCCCCGCCCTACGTGTGGGCCTTCGCCCACGTCCGGCCGGCCGATCGGGCCCCCGGTACCGCCGGCGCCGGGGTCGTCAGCTGCCCCAGGGCCCAGCTCCCGGAGGGCCTCTCCACTAAGTAGACTTACACCCTCCGTTCTCCACTCACATTCTCAAAGAACTCAGTAATGAGAGCCCCGGCCCCTGGGCCGACCCTTATGGGCGGAGAGGGCGCCACCCTTAAGACAGGTAGTTCCTAACGAGGCGGGGGACGACCTCCGCGCCCTCGGACCTACCTACGACCCCCTCCCTCCCTTCGAATGGGCTACGACTCTGACCCCCGGCGTAAGAAGTAGGAGGTAGTAGAGCGCAGGCGAGTGGCAGGGGCGTGTCTAAGTCATGGAGAGCGGTCTGAGAGTGGACCTAGGGTCTGAGGAAGAAGAGGTCCACTAACCCCTTCGCTCAAATCGCAACCCCTGCCCTCCCAACCCATACCCCTCTGGAGTAGAGGGGCAGTGTGTGTGAGGCCGGGGACTGTGGAGACGCAGGGGAGGGACGTCAGAAGACTCGCCTGCGTAGAGCTGTGACTTTCTACTCTGGCCTCGGCACTCATCTGGCTCTCGACTTTGCCCCGCCGACCATCCTCCTCCCTGTCCTCGGGGTGAGTCGGGGCGAGAAACGGGGTAGATAAGAGACGGAGGGAAGGGGCGTCTAGAAGTAGCTGTCCCTGGGGTGGCAGAAGCGAGGGTAGGAGTTGAAGGACGCGTGGTTTCTCAACCTGGGATCCACCCGTATCTTCTATTAGCCCTCAGGGGGTGCAGAAATGGGGAACTCTTCAGAGAAGAAGGGGAGTCTTACAAGTGAATTCAAGAAATCTTATAGGGAGGGGTTGTGTGTGTGTGTGTGTGTGGTGTGGTGTGTGTGTGTGTGCGTGTGTGTGTGTGTGCAAAAGTGGTGGGGCTAGTAAAGAAGAAATCTTAGAACTATGGTAGTTGTAAACGATGGAGAACTCTAAGAGACACGTCAAAGTCTTAGAACCAGGAGTCTTAAGAGACGGGTGAGGGTGAGGGGTTTGGGACTGTGGATCAGTTAAGATGATGGGTCCCCACAGGTGCCAAGGTCAGAGGAGGTACTTCGGGTCAAGATACCCGACTGAGGAGACCCATTCACCCGGGTGGGGGAATCGTAGGAATATCTTTTGATCGGGAGATTACTATGGGAGAGAAAGAAGAGTGAAGACTTTCTTCCACCCCAATCTCGACTCCCGTGACCTAAACCACAGGACTCAGAGTTCCCTCACCACCATAAGACACCTCTTCCTCTACCCCTCCCCTTTTCCAAGACGGAGTCGGAAGAGGTTCAGGGTCGGACACACTCAGGAAGACGGAGTCAAGCAGCAGATGTCGAAGAACTTCTCAACCTAGCTAGAAGAACACCTTTGCAGGAGAAATGACCAATGGACGGAGGTGGTCCACCCTTGATGATTCCTTATACCCCACCCTTACCTCCCACCCCCCCAATTTCTGATGTAAAGGGTATTCCGACGTCGGGAACGGACGGAGTCGACACTAGGGACTCTGTGATACCATCAACATCAAGATGTAGTCTACGAAACTGAGTACGAACCTCTCCTTCATCCTTTGACGTAAAGGTCACTCCGTTACCCGGTTAGATCAGGGGAACTCGGAGTTCGAACGGAACCTCGGACTACCTTCAACATCAGGTCAAAACTAAAGGAACATCTCTCAGAATCCCTCTTGACCACAGGAAACGTACCTCCCCTCTTTATAATTTCCTCTCAATAACTGACATTAGGGGTTCCTCGTCGGTCAGGTGACCAGTACTTTTTATACGGGGGCACCAATAACCCTTGATATCAGATGATACGAAACGACTAACCATCTTCCATGTCTCAACCCCTGAAGTCAAATACTGAAATAAAGGGATTGAAGTCAGTCATGGACAGTGGAAGTACTTCAAACGGTTTATACTTCTGGATGACAAGAAAATCAAACAAGGACATAAAAAAATAATAATAAAAGTTATCTTCGAAATATAGTGACGAAAAATACGGTATTTATTCACCTACACTTTATTAGGAATTTGCATTGTCACATTCATTTGAGACCCATCTACGACAACGGACGGTTCCCTCGTCCGAAGGTAAAGAATTTTCCTTTCTACTTGTCTGTGACTTCCCCATAGTAATAGTAGCGTCGGGGTCTGACTAAGAAACACTACCCGAGTTTCCTGGACTATTCCCTCGTCGAGTGACACTAAGTCACAGTGAATTACGGTACAGAGACGTGGTGGTTTTTAGAAAAGAGATCCTCTGCTACGATGGACACACCCTTTTAGTCATAGACCGTGCAAAATTCACAAATGAGACACTGTCAAAAACGTCAACAATGTTACTAACAACGAGACGGGGAAGAAAGACGGTATCACAAGGGCCACTTCGCCGCGTTGGCCGTGTCGGACCACCCCGGGGTCGTTCGTCCCCCGGCGGGTCGGGGACAGGCTGCCTCGTTGTGCTACGGGGGGTTGGACCCGTTACGTCCCGACGACCCGGCTTACGACCTACTCTTTAGGGGAGGGAGGGGTAGTCCATGTAAAGACAGAGTACCCTCTAGCCCCATCGGTCACCCGGGACACTGGGACGGGACTAGGGACGGAAAGGGGGATTCCCGATGGGCTCCTCGGCCCCTACCACGCGGACCACACACCTGTGGTGTTGACCTAACGGCACCGGATATGGGTCAAAGAACAGACGATATCCACGAGTCCCTCCCACCACCCTCCTCCGGAACTCGGGACAACTACGCCCATCCCCTACGAGTCCCACTTCCAACCACTACAGGGGGTAAGCAGGTCCGACTTCCTTCGAAGGCCGACCGTCGACCATAAGAGGTCAGGGGCGGACCTGACCGGGTAACTCGCGGACCGTGAGTGTCGGGCCCACGAACCACCCCGGAACCCTCTCGTACTGTTCTACCACCGTCATCGGTGTCCGTCGCTCTAGGACGACACCCGAGACGTCGGTCTTCCGCCACCGAGACTCTATCCATTCTCTCTCTCGGACCCGAAGGGACCACCGAGTAGCCATTTCTTAGACGGACGTCACGTCCTCTGGGCCTAAGCTAGGAACCCAACCCTTCTAGGGGGTCTCTTCCCTTCCCGTTGGGTGAGGTCATAACAACGGACCTCTTAAACCGGCCGATGTCAGACACCCCAGGGTTTCTCAGCCCGTGTTGACTCGTTGATTGTGAAAGTGAAAGAGAAACTCTATCCATACCGGGGTCCGAAAAAGATCTTGGGGAAGTGGGAAATATTAACACGAGGTTGGACACCAAACAATTTTGTCGGTGGGATGTGTTAAGAGTATGGACATTCTGAAACACAACAATGTTACACGGTTGGGAAACTTTAAGACATAGGGTAATCGTAAGGAACCAGACCATCTTTTTAGGTGGGTGTATGTCAAGAGAGGAGACAGTCTTAAGTGCCGGGACAATCTAGAGAAACGAAACCAGCTTAAGAGGTACGGTCATCTTAGGGGTTTGGACAATCTTAGACAAGGGTAATCTTCTTTAGACTGAGGACTCTGATTAGACAAGGGACTGGTTAGAATTAGGAGCACTCTTAGGAGACGGTGGGCATCCCAAAAAACGGAAACAACTTTTAGAGTCGACTTAAGGTGTGGGGCAATCTCAGGGTGTGGGGTCGTCCTTAGATCGGGTAGCATTAGGAGACATTAAGGACGACCTTAGGAGATCAGACATTTCTGAGATTCTGACTTAACTTAGGAGACCGGGAACCTCAAGAGGGACGGTGGGGTGAAGAGGGTGACACTCCCCCCATGACCGGCTCGGGAAGAGTGGGAGACGTCCTCAGAAGGTGGACCCCCACGGACACCTTCGGAACAAGAAGCAACCCTTGGTCGAGTAGCGGTGTTCGGTGTGTCCCGCATAACCGCACACCTTGCGACAGTGGTTCGTGACCGTCCAGTCCCTCGACCGGTCGGACCGACGGAGAAAGGGTCAGCAGATCCGTTCGGTCTGGGTTCCTCCCCAAGGAAAGACCGGGTGGACTGGTCCTTTCTTGGTTTCTTAGACCATCACCCGGTCTACGTCACAGTCCCACTCCACCCTATACTATTTCCGGATTACTCCTAGACCCTCCGAAAGGACCTTCTCCCCGACGACTCGACTGTACTTCCTACCCACCACCGAAACCTTCCTTCTCTCCCTAGAAGTCCGTGACCCCACCGGTTCGTCCATTCCCCTCTACCACATCCTCCGACTTTGGTTCTGTATACACGTTTGCAGACAGTAAGAGAAACGTGAGTGGGGTTCGAGACAGGTCGTACATTTTATACACACACAAGTTGTATATATATGTGGATGTCGCAACAAAAGATTTCACACTCAAACCCATTCTCGCTACCTGTTCGTTTCTTTCTTCTCTCTTTCTTTGTCTTTACCTCTCTTTATTTATCTTTGTCCTTCAGTCTCCGTTCTGTCTCTCGCTCTTTCTCCCACCTACCTCTTTCTGGCCCTGATTTACTAACACAATCTACTTTCCTGGTGTCTCTCTATCTACCTCTACTTATTTCTTTACAGTCCCTATTATTTATTTTCTCTTTTGTTGGTTTGTTTGTTTGTTTTTTACAGTCCCTTAAGGGACCGTCAGGTCACCAATCCTGACGCACGAAAGTCACGAGACCAGGTTCAAGTTAGGGACCAACCCTTTGATGTTAGGACGTTCGACGTACCGGACTGGTTTTTTTTTTTTTTTTCTTCACAACCCTACAGTCTTCATGTTTCAGTTCCTCTCTGATTATCGCGGGTCGTTCTCAGCAAGTCTCTGTCTGCAGTCCCTACGTCTGGACCCGGTCCGTTCCGACCCTCCTCACTCGGATCTTTGGGACGGACCACCCACCGCGACCTCGTCTCTCCGCTTCCGGGCGGCGTTCCCCGCGGCGTCGCTCCCGGTGGGACCGGTGTCGGGAGGGGAGGGCGTCCAGGTCCTCCACGTTGGGTAGTGGTCAATGCTGCGACGGCCGAGAAAGGACGAGGACCCGACGTTGTTGCCGAGGTAGATGATACACCCACTCGTCGCCGGTCGTGGGGTCGATAGGCTCTCGGAGGGGAGCCTCCACCCTCTCCTCCCCTTTCCGACCCGATGGAACTTGGTTGGGCGAATAGGAGGCACGGGGCGGGTGGGGGCGACGGGGGTCTACACGTCTTTAAGGGGGACGCGTACTTCCTGTTGCTGGAGGACCAGTCGCTCGAGATGGCCCTAGGCCGCCTCCTGCCCCAGTGTCGGGACTCGCAGATGGAGTGGGGGTTCTGGTCATTCGATACCGAGTCGGAACGGGGAGACGGTGCTCGTCGGTCGGGGTCGGGGTCGGGTACCGTCAGAGGGGTGGGGAACTGTGAACGCATCGTACCCGGTCACTCTATGTAACTCTCCCTCTGTGTAAGCTGAGTAAGTCAGTAAGGTGTCAATGATTCGTGGTGAATATACATTCGTGACACGATCCACGATCGGTACCGTCCGAAGAGGTGGTTCCCGTTTCGACTGGAGAACATCGAGAAGAAACACAAAGAAAGGGTAGAGACACTAATCCCGTACTACGAACGTGCGATGATTTTGTTTCTCCTACACACTGAACTCTTAAGGGATCGGGAGGTCAACAATCCTGAGGCACGAGAGTGACGTCTCCCAGACCTAAGCTCAGGACCAGTCTCTTGATTTTAGGGTAATCGGAGTCCCACACCGGTTTGATATGACGGGGGTAGTTTTTTTTTTTTTAGACTTTATTTTTGTTTGTTTTTCTCCTACACACAGAATGTGCCCCACTTCGACTCAAGAGGTTGAACCTTGTCAGAAACACAAAACAAAAGAACTAGCGTTTACGTCTCTTTATCTAATTAAAAAATAAACAAAAATAACTCTATGTTAGAGGTAGGGTATTTCAGGTGTCAAGTCACTAAAAATCGTCTAAGTGTTTCGATACGGTGGTAGTGGTGATAGATTGAGGTCTTGCAAGAGTCGTGACTTTCTCTTTGGGGTGCGAGCAACCGTCAGTGCGGACAGGGGTGAGGACTGACGGGGTCCGTGGAGATTGGGCGGAAGACAGAGATACCTAAACGGACAAGATCTACCAAGTACATTTCCTTTAGTACGTCAGATACCGAAAAACACAGACCGAAAAAAGTGAAACGTATCACTAATCAAAACAAAATACCAATCACGAAAGACCTCGAACTCTACAGAAAGGGATGGACGTTCAACGTTTCTGAAAAAAGGATATAAAAGAAGATCTTCGAAACGTATAAAACGAAAATGTGTATCCAGAGACAAGGTAAAGTCTAATTGAAACCACACGCCACACTCCATCTCCAGTGTCATGTAAAAAAGATCGTCCTCATTTGATTATTGTAAATTGAAGTGTCGGACAGTAGCGTATTTAGGGGAAAGAAAGAAAAATTTGAAATAAATAAAAACCGGTACGGAGTGTTGAACACCCCAGAATTAAGGGGTGGTCCCTAGTTTGGGTCCAGGAACCGTCCCTCGTACGTCTCGCGGTTGGTGACCTGACGGTCCCTTAAGGGTTCCCGGAAAAAGAATAAAGTGACTGAATGAGGAAAAGAGGAGTGGTGTACCGTGACAAGACAGTACGTACAAATTATAAATAGAAAAGTAAACATACACGGGAATTTTTTACGCATAATACCTGTACAAAAACTTAAACGTATTTGTCATAACTCATATATAGAGTCAAATATATGAAATGAAACTAGGTAGGACGGATTCGAAGGGAACACCGAGTCGACCATTTCTTAGGTGGACGTTACGTCCTCTGGACCCAAGCTAGGGACCTAACCCTTCTAGGGGATCTCTTCCCTTTCCGATGGGTGAGGTCATAAGACCGGACCTCTTAAGGTACCTGACATATCAGGTACACCAGCGTTTCTCAACCTGTGCTGACTCGCTAAAAGTGAAGTGAAACGATTCAACGAAGTCAACACAGGCTGAGATATGCTGGGGTATCGGCCGTCGGGTGGTCCGAGGGGCCAGGGACCCTAAGAGGTCCGTTCTTGTGACCTCACCCAAAGATAAAGGAAGAGGTCACGTACTTTCACTTTTCACTTTCGCTTCAACGAGTCAGTACAGACTGAGAATCGCTGGGGTATCTGACGTCGGGTGGTCCGAGGAGGTAGGCACCCCAAAAGGTACCTACACCTTCATGACCTCACCCCACGATAAGTGAAGTGAATAGGACGGAATTTAATTTACAGATAGGTACAACGATGCGTAGTGGACTTAAGTAACGAAAATTGAGTACGTGTTTTATAATTTTGGTGGAAAATGGGTGTAAGGAATTCTACCAGGTAATTCACACACTGTAATGTTGTATGGAAAAGGGGACACCTTTCGACTGTTACCTCCTCCTCAGGGAGTCCGTATGTCCCAACGTAAAAGAACAGAACGACGGAAAAAAATTTGAAAAAAAGGGGTGGCACGTCGAACATCCTAGAATCGAGGGACTGGTTCCTACCTCGGGACCGGTGCCATCACTTTCACGACTCAGGATTGGTGACTTAACGGTCCCTTAACAGTGACGATAGACAGACATACAGGGAAAGGTACAAAAGGACAAAAAGAGTTTAAGGCAGAAAGAGAGACAGTCAGAGACAAAGATATTGGGAGGGACAAAGACGAAAAGATGGTGAAAGAGACAAAAAGAGAGAGAAGGGGCTGAGGAGAATCGAGACAGAGACACAGAAGTAGAGGCAGAGGCCAAGAGAAACAGACGAGGTAGGGAGAGAGAAGGTAGCGGAACAAGAGAGGGGAGGGAAAATGAAAGACTGAGGCACAGACAAGGAACGACTGAGAAAGAGGGACGGGGTCAAAGACAGACAGACACTGGGGTAGGGAGAGAAGGAGGGGCCGAGGAGCGGTCCACTGTCACCTTTGACCTAACTCTAGCGGATGCCCTGGTCGAGTCCCCCGCACGCCCAGTAGCACGTCGTGGGGCTCTGCCACCCGAGTCCCGGAGTCGAGAAGGTCTGGAAGTGGCACGTGGCGTCGGGACAGTGGTTCTAGTACGAGAGCCTCTTCGTGGAGTAGAGTCCACTCAGAGTGGGGCGACGGGGCCCGGAGAAAGAGGGACGTTCTCACTACCGAGGCGACCCTCGTACTCCGGTCCGTCTACTCCCAGAGGTGACCCCTCCCTGAACCACACCCCTCACCGGAGGTCTCTTGAGGCACTTCCTCTCGTCAGACCCCCTCTCACTTAACGGTCCTCTCCCCTCTTAAGTAGTTAAAGTGGTAACGGTCCGTGCCCTATGACACTATTCGTTCTGTCCGGTTCAGGGATGGGACACCTCGACTGTCCGTTCGCATGACCTCACCCAACGGTAAAGGAAGAGGTCCCCTAGAAGGGCTGGGTCCCTAGTTTGGGTCCAGAGGGCGTAACGTCCGTCTGCGAAATGGTGGTCCCTTCGGGGGATCAACCCCGTAGTCTACTATTTAGTTATGTTTATATTTAGTGACTGTCACTACCCCCGGCACTTATTTTTGTTCCGACACATTCTCTGATCTCTCGTGGTCCCAGTACTCTCACGCACCAAACCCTTAAGGAAGGACTACTTCGAGAAACTTATCTTTACTCGTCACGTCTAGTTGCCCCTGTTCGTAAGGGCCGTTTCCCTTGTCCGTGACGCTTCCGAGAGTCTGCACTCCTGCTAACTGTATGGATTCCTTCGGGTCTCATCTCACCCGCTCCTGCTCCCACCCTCCACTACCCCATCCAGTCCCCCTGGAACATTGGGGACGTCTTCTGAACCAGGAATTCGGACTCACTCTACCGTGGCGTCCTCCCGAGGGTCGTCTCCTCCCGACACCGGACTACGTCCACGAGTGTCCCAGGGAGACTGACGTGTATCCCTGTCTGACCACCCGTCCTTCCGGTCCCTCCTCCGACAACGCCACCAGGTCCGTCTTCTACTCCGTCTGTCCTGGCCCCACCCCCGCCCAACCCCAGTCACCCGTCCCTTTCCGTTCTAGTCGGAGACCTTACTGAACCTCCGTCTCGGTTGTCCTAACCATTGAGATCTTAAGACCCCTTCTCTCCTACTTCTTTCCCCTCTTAAGTCTCCCCGACCCTAGGGTTGTGGAACCTTTCCTCTAGTAGAGCCCCGAGTCCTTCCAGTCCGTCACCGGTAAGGGGACGGTCCGGACTGGACGACGACGGGAGACCGGGAGGTCAAACACGGCTGTCGTTGGTGCACGCCTGTACCAGGCACTGAGCGAAGGCGCCGTACTAAAGGTGGGTCGGGCCGAGGTGGGGCGAGCGAAGCAAGTTCTAGGACCGCAACCTCAGCCGGCTGCCTGTGCCGCCGACGTCACGACCGTTACTGTAACCACGGAGGATCAGGGACCGGGGGTGGGGGTGTCTGGGACGTACTGGAGGTGGGTGGAGGCGACTAGGGAAAGGAGTGGGGACTTCCGGAGAGAACTGGGTGGGTTAACTACCTCAACTGAAGGTGGCTGGTGGTGGACTGGGGAGGACTGGCGGTGAATGAGGGTCGACGGGGCGAACCTAAGACAATGGGGGTGACTAGGGACGGCTAGGTCCTGTGAGGGGGACTACACGGACTTGAGGTGACTGATAACGACTGGGAGCTGGGAGAGACTGGAACGGGTCGAGGTCGTAGGACCCCTACCTCTGGATCAGGACCCAACCCTCTAAGTTGACACCCCTTTCCCCGTCTCAGAATCCCAGACCTCCAGGGTCTCTGGGGTCGACCGGGACTGTCTGGGGGAGATGGACCGGGTCCGGGGATGCCACTCGCTCTACTGGTCGTTCACAAGTAAGTCTTCCACCACGGTTCACGGTCGGTCGACAAGCACGCAGAAAGTAGATGACCAGTCGCCACTCCTGGTAGGGCAGTTTGTCCCTCCCACCAGTCACGTCTCCGTCCTACAGTCGGTCCAGTGTCTCCAGTCTTCCCGTAGAGTCGGTTCCCCCGTGGCGTCCTCGACTCCGACCCTTCCTCGCGTTCGGACCAGGATCCACATCCCGGACCCCCATAGTTTCCACACTGTCCACACTTACCCTCACTTCGACCTTGTTGGGGTCCATGGACACATCAACACCGGACCTACCCCCGGCCACCACCACTCCCGACCCTACCCCCTTCCTACCCTTTGGTACCCTTGGGTCTCCGCCACGAACGCAGTCGGACCCTTGTCCCCAGAGAACTTCTCCCCGGAGACTTGTTTCTGGAACTCCTATTTATCCCCGTTTCTCTTCTTTCCTCCTTCCCCTGTCCACACGGGCCGACTTACCCGTCGTACACGGTTCCGACCTTACCGGTTTCTCCATTGGTCTCTGTACGAACACCAGAGACCCCCGACCTCGTGTCTCGACCTCCACTCGCAACTCCGACGTCGTCCCGCCTCGGAACGGCTAGGATACCTTGTTTGTTCTGACAGCACGTACAAGACCCTCGGTTCCGACACGAGTCCCCCTACCTGACCTCCAACCTTCTCTCCTCCGACCCTGTCTACCGACCGACCTCTCCCATCCCGAACTGGTCCCGGTCTACCCCTCTCCCCTTCCCCGGGTCCCTCTCTCCGTCCTCCGACTCACCTGGGTGGCACCCATTACGACCGTTCACTCCCTCGTGGCAAGAGGACTTAGTCCTCGTCCCCCCCCGTTGTCCAGACCCCTCTCAGGGTAAATCCGGGGTACTACCCATACACCCCGACCTCTGAAGGTCCTCCGGTGACCTGGGCGTCCCGACCTTGGGTTCCAGACCCTCGCTGCCTCTTCGAACCCACGAGTAGCCTCTCCGTCCTTCCCTTCAGTATTACCACCCCTGTCTCCGGACCCTTCCCATTTCCTGCTCTTCTCCCTCGTCCAGTCCGAGACCACACTGGTTCCATGGGGACGCGGGAGGGGAGAGTCCCACACGAGGCACGCGAGGCACCTGCCGAGTGGGTGGTGGCGGAAGTGCCACGACCTCACACTCCCGAGGGCCTCCGAACCGAGCGCCGGGGCCGCGATGGACGAGTGGCCGGTCCGGTTGCCGTCGGACCGGTACACCCTGGACTGGTGGCGGTACCTGCCGGAGCCGGTCCGGGGACCATGAGGGTGACGTGTCAGAGTGTGACTTGGGGAGAGGTGTTGGAGGAAGCGGTACGGACGGGAGAGGTTCGGAACTGGGAGACTGGGGAATGGGAGTTGGGGAGGAATGGGAACGAAAAATTCACATTAAAATCAATCAATCAAAGCCGACACGACCCAGAAACAACGAAGCTCGTCCGAAAGAGATCTCTCGTCCCCGACGAGAGGTCGACGCCACGAGCCCGAAGAGTAGCGTCACCGAAGAGAACAACGTCTCGCGTCCGCGATCCCAAGTGACCAAGGTCGACAACTCGGAGGGCCCGAGATCCCGTGTCCGACTTATCAACACCACGTCCCCGAATCAACGAGGCACCGTCCACCCTAGAAGGGTTTTGTCCCTAGCTTGGACACAGAGGACGCAACCGTCCGCCTAAGACTCGGTGGTCCCTTCGGGGGAACGGGAACGAAAGATTCGACAGAGAGAATCGAAGACTGGGAACAAGGAACTGGAGACGTGGAAAAAAAGGATAGGACTGGAGTCAGAAACGTGTACTGGAAACAGGGAACCGGATACTGGGGACAGAACGGGGACTGGGACGAAGGAACGGGTGGTCGTCCCCCGGACTGTCTCCTTCTCGACTACCTTGTCGACCTCGTCACACTGGATCGGGGCGACCGAAGGAGGTCCCCGAGAGAGGGGTCGGGAAGTGGGGCCTGGAGAGAGTGGTCCACCCGTACTGGTCACGCCCTCTCCCGTCTTGTACCACCGGAATCCCCTCCCCCTGGTCGAGGTGGGACTACGGGAAGTAACTGGGAGTAGTGGGGGAGTCAGAGGTGAGTCGGAAGTCGTTGTGGAGGGACAGGTCGGCAGCCCCCTCGGGTTCGGGGGGTGTCCGGCTCCGGGCCGCGGCGCCCCCTCCGTCGAAGCACCTCGCGACGGTCCTTGACCACGCCTCACCTGGTCTCGGGGCCGCCGGTGGTTGTGGTCGGGGGGCCGGGAGGAGCCCAGAGCCTCGAGGGGAGCGTGGGGGGTTCTTCTTCGAGTTACTTTGAAGGAAGACTTGTGTCGACGGTACCACGGAACCCTATAGGTCCAGGACCCCTTGAGCCCACGGAGGGAGCGAAGGACAGTCTCGGGACCCAACTCCCGGTCTCGGAGGATGACAATGTTCTGGGGTGTGGTGGAGGAAACAGACCTCGGTCTCAGTGGGAAGGAATTATTTCAAGAGTGACGGTCGCGAAACCAACGTCAGAATCTCCCGGACCCCTGGGGATCCCCTTCCCACTCTCTCTACGTCATGGGGTAGTCCAGGGACCGACATCTAAGTCCCTGCAGACAGAGAGCGTCAACTTCACTTCTTCCCCTTTACCGAACGTGAGACCGAAGTCCGTACCGACCTAGGTCCCGAGTCTACGAGTAGGCCTTACAGAAAGGTAGGAAACCGAGACAAGAGGAGACTCTAGTAAGAGTCAGTCCAAAAGGGGCGAGACACGGTTCTACTGAGGCGTATCGAGGAATCGTTGAAAAAGAGAGACAACAAGTCAGAGGTTCAGCATAGGTCGAGAAGTACTGGGGTACCTGTCGTCGTGCGGTCCGAAGGGACAGGGAGTCGTAGAGGGTCTCACACGGGTTCGAGTACAGGTAACTTAGGCCCTACGATAGGTTGGTAGAGTAGGAGACAGTGGGAGAAGAGGAAGACGGAAGTTAGAAAGGGTCGTAGTCCCAGAAAAGGTTACTCAACCGACAAGTGTAGTTCACCGGTTTCATAACCTCAAAGTCGAAGTCGTAGTCAGGAAGGTTACTCATAAGTCCCAACTAAAGGAAATTCTACCTGACCAACCTAGAGGAACGACAGGTTCCCTGAGAGTTCAGAAGAGGTCGTGGTGTCAAGTTTTCGTAGTCAAGACGTCGTGAGTCGGAAGCAATACTAGGTCGCGAGTATAGGTATGTACTGCTGACGGTACAGAGAAGTATCGTCGTTTTAGTGTCCTAACTAGGAGTGACCGAACTTGGCTTAGTCGACCGGTAAGGACTTCATTAGTAACACAGGAAGGTCCCTAGTACATGGGAGTGTTCGGTCCGTCACTCCAGTCGGGGTACGACTGTCTCACTTCCTTCTCAAGGAATTTCCACTTAGCCCTATGATAATGGTGTTAGCCCCTACTTATCCATGTCGGACCGTCTTTGTGTCGACAGCCGATCCACTGTAAACACGGGGTTTAGAGTGGCGACGTTTGTGGAACGGGTAGGTATAGGGACCGACGGGTCAAAAACGGGGAGAGAACGAGTGTTGTCTCTTCCACACGTCCTACCGTAGTCGAGCGGAGTCGGAACTCCAAAAGGAGATCTATTATGGAGAAGGAGACCGTCGAGGAGTCCTTTCAAAAGACGTAGAAAAGGAACCCAGTTACTTTTTTGCTCTTTCACCCAGTTGATTCTTGTTCCCTAAAATGTCACACGATCAAGATCTTAGGGACTCAAAGACCCTACGGTCTTGACATTAAACCGTCTTACAATCCTCTAGATCTTGTGTCCTTATAAGATATCACAATCACCTACCTGTTATAATCCGAAGAGGGGACGGATAGTTTCTTACGTCTGACGTCTTCAAAGACTCTTTGTTGGACCTTTAAACTACTAAGATCTTGTCTTCTCACAAGATCTTACGGATAGGATCATCCTTACAAAATGTTCGGTCTCTAAGATCTTACGACTCTTAACATCCTGTGTCTTTTCTTAGACCTAATGATCCTTTAGATCTCGTGTCGCCATAAGACCTTACAGTTGGGAAAACCTAGTGATCTCCTAACGAAACGTAAGATTCTTTAGGTATCACAGTTACCCGAGACCTAACGGTCTATTAGATCTTGTACTTCTCCTCGGGATTTTCTACTCACTCACATTTTGTACTCACAAGACCTTACAGACACGAGATCTTATACGCTCATAAAACACTACGAGTATCTCGACCTTATAACTCTATCAAAAAAGGTACGGTTCCTTAGGTCTTGTGACAAAACCCTATGATCACTAGGATCTTGACTCCCACTCTTACAGTCTTTTAGATCTTATGATTTCTCTAAACAAACCAAAACAAAAATTATGGTTCCATTTTGCGACACACACTCGTGTATGTTACGTCCTTCGAAGACCTTACGGTCCTGAGATCTTGCTTGAGACTCTTTAAGACTTCCTAACTCTAGTCTAGTCCTAGGTCCCCATTGTATCTTTGTTAGGACCCCCCATCATCACGACTCTCCCTCCCTGACCCTCGACCCTTGAGGTTTAAGACCCCCCTCCCCTTCGGTTTCGGTAGGGGCCTTCAACGTCACCACTCGGTCTCCGACAACGGATCGTTGCTCGTAACTTCTACGGGACTTAGGGTTCGTCTTCCCTCTTTAAAGCCGTCGCGGGGGTCGTTTACGAGGTCGATGTCCCATCCTCTACCCCTCCCCCTTTGCCCTCGTCCCGGTGTAGCAGGACGTCCCGGTACAATCGTCCCTAGTACCCTCGGTGTGCTTCTGTCCCTGTGTCGTGTAAGTCACCCGTCTCGGCCCGTGAGGTGGTAACTCGTCCCTGTCGGGTGCCTGCGGGGACTTACCCCGGACTCACGGTAATAATGACGAGGTTCTCCGACACACAGGACCTGTCACACACTCGGGTCTGAAGACCCACCGTCACAACCCACCTCTGACACCCATCGCCACTACCACACACACACACCGACACACTCAGTCGGGCATACGGAGTTCCATTCCTCCCTCCCACTTCTCTGGGGAACTGGGGGAACGTGTGGGGGACCTTCTTCCTCGTCCTCAACCCCTACTCCACCTTCGACTTAACTAACGACAATCAGACCCCAGTCGGGAAACCAGTCCGGACCATGGGACACACCCACCTCGGACCCTAGATGAGTCCCACCCCGATTCCGATGTCTTGACCTTTCGAATCCTAAACCTTAGGGACCTCCTCGTTGTTCTTCACCCATCCCAAACCGTGGCATTCACACCCCGGAGTCGGATTAAGAACTCCCTTTCCTAAACCAGACTTTGAGTCTCCTCTTCCCTACCCTTTGACCCCAAGTCCGAGATTTCGCGATTGCGGAAACCCTCTTCTCTCCCAAAAATTAAGGTTCTTTTCACATCGGAACTTAAATATTACTTTCCTGACCCGACCCGGACTCTGGGAGACTCAACCTCCCAACACTCGTCCCGAACCTCGGGGGATTTGGGTGATTTCACCCTCGTCCACCCCGGATTCCGGGGAACACCGAACCACGAGGGTCACCATCTCCAGGGATCCTTCCCTCCTTAAGAAAAAAAAAAGAAAATTAAAGTCAATCAAACTGACACGACCCAGAAGTAACGACGTACCCGAAAAGAGATCACTCCGTGCCCTAGACATGTACGCTGGAAGCCACCAACGTCGTATACCTGTGTCACGACGTCAAGGGCCTGAGATCTCGTGTCCGAGTTATCAACACCACGTGCCCGAAGCGACGAGACTCCGTACACCCTAAAAGGACCTAGTCCCTAGTTTAGGCACAGAGGACGAAACCGTCCGTTTAAGAAATGGTGAGTCGGTGGTCCTTTCAGGGCCCTGATCTTAAGAGATTCCTCTTTTTCAGACGTTAAGACCCTCACCCGACTCTTAAAAATTTCGACTCTTTTTGAATCGAAAATTTTTAAGTCAGTCCCTTCACCCACACCATGGGAGACCCCGCCCTCACCTGGCCCCACGTTTATCCCCTCGTGTCGGTCCCCCTCGGGAGATCTTCCCTTCGCCTCAGACACTTAATCGTCGGGTCGGTACCAGGACACTCTCCGTCTCCGATGTTGAAAGGATCCTTGTTCGATAACAAATAGTTCGGACCTTGGGGACTTTGTGTCCCGGAACTCTTCCCCGGTTAGGACACCCTCTCACATCTCAGCACCATGGCAGGCCCCCACCCTGGACCTCGAGCCACGTCGTAATCTCAATCGGGGGCCTTAGGGCTCAGAGAGCGCACTCTTCACCCGTGGGCACCCCAGAAGGCCTTAGATGGGGGCAGCCCCTCCTTTAAGACTACCTAAAGAGGGTCCTGACACTCGGCTCTCTACTCCAGAAGGTCACCCTCAGAACAAATCCCCTTGGCCCGAAGGGTCCACCGACTCGCCATTAGACGGACGTTTGGTCCTCTACGTCCTCTGCGTCCAAGATAGGGACCCACCCCTTCTAGGGGACCTCCTCCCGTACCGTTGGGTGAGGTCATAACAGCGGACCTCTTAGGGTACCTGTCTCCTCGGACCGCCCGATGTCAGGTATTGCAGAGTGTCTCAGCCTGTGCTGACTTCGCTCAGTCGTTCGAAAGTGCGGATGGTGGATGCGTAGCTGATTCTCCTCGGGGTCGTCGAGGTGTGAACCCCGGAGAGGAAATTCTGTCCTAAGTGACTCGGTCATGGGAGGATCCGTGACTTTTAAGGCCCGGGGTCGCGGGGGGCGGGCCGTGGACAGGTACATCGGGGAGGGGACAGCAGAGGACTAACCGGCACATCCGTCGCGGGGGACCGCCGTGGCCCGAGACTAACCGCCCTTCAAGCGTCGGGCGCTGACCCTAACACCTCTTTTACTCAGCCGGAGGCCGCCCCCGCCCTCCGCCCCGTCGCGGCTCGGCCTGGGCGACCTGTCTGCCCGGCGGACCTCGCGCTGAGGTGCGGCCTGTGCTACGCCGACGGACCGGGGTCGCCGGCGGCGGGGGAGGACGACCACGACGACGACGGCGAGGAACGTCGGCGGCGGTGGCGGCGGAGGCGGCGGCCGGGGTCGGGGTCGGTCCGGCAGCTCCAGCGCCGCTAGGGCCCGGCAGGCCGGCCCATTCGGGGCGACGCCGGGGAAGCAGGAACACGGGGGAGGTGGGTTATTCAGACCGCCAGGTCCTTCTGGTCCTGAAAGCCTAAATCCCCTGGTACTCGGGTGACGAAGCACTATCCCTATTTCTTGGTCTCGAGAACCTAAATAATCCCGGGAGACAAAACATCCCCAATCTTAGGCTCCACATAACTCCAAGACTCGCCTCCCTGAGGGAGGGCCACGCCATCTCTGTCTACACCGAGGTCCCTTAAGATCTCAAATAAACCTCGTCCCAGGGTCAAATATATCCCTACCCCGAAACCCAAGAGGATCCTACTATCTACCCACCCCGGCTCGACCCTACCCCAGGGGGTCCAAAGACCCTACGAATTCCTCCTTCTCATACCCTCCAATAGTTCAACGAAATTCCTCAACTCTGCAGGACCAAAAGACCCCAAACCCTTACGAACTTTATTAATTATCTCTGGAAAAGGATATTCTGAACCTCAAACCACAACTACCGCCTCCCCGAACACCCTTTAACACGCCTCCACCCCAGGCCCCCCGAGTCTAAAGTGCTCCCAATTCCTACGAAATCAAAGGATCTTAATCTCCTAAGGCCCGAACTTACTCCATGGGCACTAAAGCGCCGTTCTTTAGGTCTTAAAGTATATCTAAACCCTCAATATCGGTGAGAAGGACAGATGCCCACTGCTCTAGCCTCCTTTGTCAGACGGGTCATGGGGGTGGGGGGCGGGACGCCGGGTCGCGAGGCAATGTTTCCGGGGCCCGAGGCGAGGGCGGAGCCAGAGACGCTTATGCAAATCATTGGGCTCGGCGAGGCCCCCGCCCCGACCCTTCCCCAATTGGGCCTCTTTTCCGCCCTCCCTTACTGCCGTCCTAGCCCCCAGTCCCTCCGAGGGTGGGCCCGGCGGGGAAAGGGATGGTCCGGGGTGGGCAGATTTTTCTCAGGTATGACGGCTGCAGGGGAAGCGTCGTAAGGCGCGACGAGAAGAGAGGACTGGACGCGCGCGCGGGTGTCGGGAGCAGGGGGAATCGAACCCCTATTACCTAAACAGACCCCCCGGGGACCCAACGCTGCGTGAACGCGGGTTCGACTCCCGAGGCGGTCGGTCTTAGCCTCTGGGAGGCCCGCGCCTCCAAGGAAGACTTCTTGGTGAGGAAGGAGCACCAGTCCGCCCTTTGACTCCGAGTTTCTGGTCCTCTGAGACCGAGGTCCTGTGTGTCGCACCTTCCCGTCCTTGCCCGATCTTGAGTCTGGAGCCCTAAGAGTCACGACCCGACACCGAGGACATAGGGACAGGTGGAGACGTGGGGCGACCTGGGTGTCAGTTTTCTCCTGAAGGGAGGGGTCGGCAACTCCGGACACCTGCACCGCGGTAGAAGGCCGTTTGACGCCCTACTGCCGACTCAGGGTCTGTCCCTGCACGCCCCTCCCGGCCCAAGATCTAAGGGTCTCGGCCGAACCTTCACGCGAGTCTTTAGGAGAGACTCAGAGAGAGAAAAAGTTTTTTCTGAAATTTTACAGAAAAGGTTATTACGGAATGGTTGTTTGTGAAGTCTTCCTTTTATTTGTACTCCAACGACACTGGAAATGGATTTGGTTAAACGGAGGGTAACATGTCTACCCCTTTGACTCCGTAGCTCGCTTCACGGAGTTTCACCAGTGTATAGTTGGGGTTCGTGGGAGGTCGGAATAGAGCCGAAGGGGAGGGGATAGGGAGTAGCGACAGGAAACCCCTCAAGATATCACGATCCCCGACTCACTGAAGGTAGGGAGATAAATGTCACGAGGACGAACAGCGACGACGGGTTCGGCTACCGGGTCCTCTTCGGCGACGAAATCTCCACCCAAGAACATCCGTCCCGTAGCCAACCTCCCCTTTCTACCATCTTCGTCTCCTCGCCCCCCAGGGAAGGAGTAGGGAGTGGGGTCGACCTCTCGACCTACTTTCTTCTTGAGCCAACGGAGGAAAAGGTGAATCAGGGACCGACAGAGACTTCGGAGGACGTCCCAGGCCTCGACGGCCGGGCTTTTCACACGTCCGGGAGTCGCCACGGACCGAGGTCCCGGGGGTCTCGACGGCTCGGGGTCGGGGTCGCACTCCTTCTCTGTCCACAGGGAATTGACCGTCGGTGACTGCACTCACACACTGGGAGAGGACGATCTACGAGGGTCAGGGCGGTAAAGGTCGTGTTTAGAGGGACGAGGGACCCAGAGGAAAAGGAACGAGAGAGAAAGATGGTTGAACACAGAGACAAAGATAAAGAGGAAAAGAACGGATAGCGACAGAGATCCAGAAAGTCAAAGATAGAGAGACAAAGACAGAGGCACAGGGAGAGAGAGACAACCAAGAAACGCAGACAGAGAAAGAGAGTATCGATGGACAAAGAAAGGACAGAAGAGAGAGAGAGAGGGAGGGAGTAGGACCAAAGAGGGCGACTGAAACAAGAAGGATCGGAGATTTCTTACAAGGTCCGGACTAGGGGTCTTTCTCTACCTTCCCCCTACGTCTCGGAGGTGACCTTCTGGAGGACTACATCCTCCAGGGAAGGTCGGCGCCCTCAACCCCCCTCCCCCAGTCGGATTGGCGCCACTGTTGAGGAAGAGACGGGGTAGGGTGGGTCCGACGTCCTTCGGGCTCGGGACGACTCCGCTGCCGCCGGGGCGCCCGGCCCCCGGGCCCGTAACGACTCTTCCTCCGGGGGTGTCGCGCGGGGACGGCCGGTCAGGGCCCCATTCTTGTAGGCGGGAAGGAGGCGGCCCAACCCCCCGCCCCTCCGCCACTTCCCCCTACCCCCCCAAGGCCCGGTCTATTTCGGCAGACCAAGGGTGCCACGTCGGCGGCGGATCGGCGGGGGGTGACATCGAGTCGTGGGGAGGGGTCCTGAGTCGGGGGAGATCCCTGGGGCCGCAGGCCGACGCTCTCCACTCAGGCCCTGTCCTGATCTGCGCCCGGTCTCCGCGACTGGGCGCCCCCACCCCGGTCCTTCGGTTCGCAGGCCCGAGGGGCGCCGGCTTCTCCCCCCGCGACAGGGCCGTCTCTCGCGGGCTTGATCGGGTCTGTTGTTTTCGCTAACACGCCCAACCGCGGACGGTCCAGTGGCTTACGGGGTTTAACGCCCCACCGATCCCCGGTTTCCGGAAGGTGACGAGAGGGCTGGGAGGAGGGGGAGAGGAGGACGAGGTCGAGAGTCGGGGACCCGATCGTGTGGGGGATCAGAGGCGATGGGAGTTTTCAGAGGGAGGACGACACCGGAAGTCGGGTCTACACAGGGGAGGAGGGATTTCAGAAGGTCTACACCCGGAAGGCGGTCTACACTCCTGGGGGCGGGTGGTAGAAGGAGGTGTCAAAGGGGATTAGGTAAGGCTGAAGAGGAGGGTCCACACTCCCAGGGCCAGTCTACACTAACGCGGGAGTTCACCCGGGGAGGTCGCAGGACGGGTGGTCCGCCTGGGGGTTAGTGAAGCACACGGGTCCACGTGGCTGGGAAGAGGAGGGGGTGGGGTCTACACGGTGGACCGACGGGTCTACACGGTACTGTTAGCGGATGGGTCTACTTCGGGGACAGAGACACTGACTCCGCCCCTGTCGGAAATCGGAAGAGGGGTTTGCGCCGGGGGTGATGAGAAAGGAGATTTCTGAGTCGGGCCAGACCCCACCCCACATCCCCCCTGGCCGGGCGGGGGTGGACAAGGGAAGGGGCGGCGAGGGGGCGCCCGGGGTAAGTGAACAACTACGCCCCGCTCTCGTCTCCCCCGTGGGGGGGAGGGGCGAGGCTCAGATCGCGGGTCGGACGCGCGGAGACCGACGCGCGGGTCGGGGTGCGCGGGGGCGCGCCGGCGGCCCCTCCCTCACCACCCCTCCCCCCCGGACTCGCCCCCGCGCCGGCGGGAGGGGGCGCCCGCCCGCCCGCGCCGGCCCGGGGAGCCCGCCCGACCCCGCCGCCGCGCCGCCTCGCGCCGCGACGTCGGTACCGCCCGCCGCGCGCCGACGAGACCCACAGCGATAACCACGACGACCGCGACGAGGCCGGCGTCGGGCCCGATCCAGCTGGGGCTCTCGCGGAGGCGCACGCGAAGTGGGGCCGGCACACGCCGGACTCGACGCAGGTACCCGGGTGGCCGGGGGCGACGTGGGGCTGGACGCGCGGGGCGTTGTGGTGGTCGCACCTGTCGCCGCGCGGGCCGCCCCGCCGGGGCCCCCCTGGGCCGAAGGCGCGGACACTCACGCCCCACCACCAGGGCTCCCTCCCTAAGGGCCCCCCCTCCACCTCCTAGGGACCCCTACTCCTTCTGTCAGGGGTCCTTCTCCTTAGGGTCTAAGGAACACGGTCTCACGACCCCCTAGGGGCCGAATAAACTCCTTCTATCGGAGTTTAAGGACCGAAAACCCTAACCTAGGACTCTCAGGACTAAGACGTTCGTTACTCCCAAGAGTCCCTGGACACCACAGGGTACACTCCGCTACCCCCGACTGAAAGAACGGAAACTCAGTTTCACCCTTTAGAGTCTTAACTCCCCGAGATCTTGAACCCCCTTTCCCCAGACTTAGGACGCTGACACTCGTCCCCAGGGTTCTCAGGTTCCCTCTCAAGGTCCCGGAACTCTTCGCCAAAAGGCAAAGACGAAGAAACCCACCCTCCGTAATCCTTTCAGATCCTACCCTCACGGATACTCCTCCCCCTAACCCCACACCCTTCAGTTAGGACTTTCGACTCTCCTTTCCACAAGTATCCTCCCAGAGACGTTCTGGGGCTCAATGTTCCCAGCGTGCACCTTCTCGTTAGGTGTCCGCCAGACCCCCCTTTCCGCGGGGGACCCCCCGGGTCTCCTGTCCTCCCAGACGCGTGGTCCGAGGAGATCTCTACCTCTCGGGACCACCCCCGCCCCCCTCAGTCCACTCCATCCCCATCACCCGGTGGACAACCGAGGTCCCGCACCACCACCCACCCGAGAGTCTCAGACCCGGATGGACGGGGGTCAGGGCCTCCGGGAGACCTCACCCCTCACCCCCGGGGACCGCGGCTCTTGAGCGGGTCGGACCGGGGGCCGGTTGGGTCGGGGCCGGCCGCACTCGAGTAGAGAGCGGCCTCGGGGGCGGGCGACGGTGAGGGAGAGAGGTGGGGAAGGAGGGAGAAAGGGAGTGAGGGAGGGCCGGGTCGGAGTTGCCCGGACACGGTCCGCGGCACGGGTCCGCCCACGGTTCGGGGACCTCCGAGTTTCTCCCCTGACGCTCCCCTCCCCCCCACCACCGACTGGAGCCCTCCTGGAGCTACAGGAGTCGAGGAGTTGAGAGGTCCCCACACCCTGTACCTCAACGGACACGGGTAGATCGCCGGGCGGGACCCACACCCTCGGGAGTCCCTCGACCCACCCCCACCCGGTGTAAGTCCTGTTCTCTTCTGCTTCGTCACAGAAGCTACCGAGCCTTTACGGGGGAGGGGGCTGGCGACGGGGGGTTGTCTCTGAAGGCTAAAACCTTTGAAATAAGGATCAATTCGGAAAGGATTCGGACGGTGAATTAATTCCTGGGGAGAATCTCGTGGGACCTCAGGACCGGACTCGGGGGATTGATCCCCTCGGCTCTTAGAGACGGGAGTCAGGGGTACGGGGAGCCGTGGCGATAGTTGTCTGAGGTCTCTGGTCGGGGAAGTCACTTCAAGGGCGGGTAAGAAGACTACATTAGCGGGGTTTGACGTGGGGAGTGGTCTCTTGAGATCAAAACAGGGAGTCGATGAGGAGGGGTGAAGGTCCCCTTTGGGGTCTAATGTTTCCGACATGTCACTATTGATGAGATCGACTTGAGGGAAGGACTTTTTCAAAGGGCAAAAGAAGATAAAGGTTGACTTAGGGGAGTCTCTAGGGACTAACGACCCATAGGTTCAGGAAGAGAGGGTCGACTGTGGGAGAGGGTCTTTGAAGACTAGGAAGATAAAAGTCTCTTTGGGTTTCAACCAGAACTAGTCGACTAAGAGGGTTCTCGTGAGGTCTATGACACGAGGGGAGTTCGTCGGTAATTAGATTTCTGACCCCATGGAATAGGGAATCGACTCTCCCTTCGTCCATAAGGTGTTATAGAATCTTAGAAGGGTCTGTCGACTCCGAGCGTACACGACCTTTCTTGAGGTGGTGAGGTAGAGATGGAACGAGAGTCATGGGAGTTTAACCGGTAAGGTTCAGTGATCTCAGGACAATCATCCATTGAGAGGGGTTTTCCTGATTTCTCCAAGGAAGACGGAGGCAAAGGAGACCCTAGCCGAGGGAAAGACAAGGTCTTTGGAGGACTCCAGAAGCTTGCCGCCTCACGACGGAAGCTTGACTAGAGGAGGGTCCTCAGGTCAGAGGCATGGGAATATTCAACTCCCCCGAGGGCGATACAAAAGGACAGAAGTCACACACCGAGTCTTAGGGTGTGTGCGGAAAGACCTGCCGGGGCCGGCGGACGGGGGAAGGAGGGGAGGCGTGTCGACAGAGGTCGACAAGAGCCGTCGGGGTCCCCTCTTTCCCTCCCCCACGGGAGCGTCCTACACAGGCCGGAAGAAACCGAGACGCCCGGGCCCCGAGGGGGTTCCCAGGTCTTGCTCCTCGGCGGCGGGACGGGGGCGGCGTGGGGAGAGAAACAAATGGGGCGGCGTGTCGACCGTCACGGGGCGGGGTTCCACCGGGCTCCGGGTTGCTCCTGCGCGTGTCCCCTCTCGTCCGCGCAAGGGCGACCGGGGCGGGGCCCCGATGGCCTCCGCCCTTCAGTCTCGACCTTGTCCCCTCGGCCTCGGTCTCCCCTCCACCCGCCTGTGTTTCGCGTCCCTACACCCCGATCCTGCGCGTCTACCGCCCCTCCACCCTACTCTCCTCGCGCCCGCTCGCTCGGTCCCGTTTGATTGCACTCTTTCCCTTCTACCCACCCCGATTTGCGTCGTCCAATCTGCGGAGCTACCCGCCTCAAACGTTAGGAATCCCATCTTCTTGCGCTACACCCGCCCCGCGTATCTTCACTCTCCGCCCCTGCCCCGCCCCTCTTTGCATGTCGTACACCCGCCTCGAACTTGGCCGGCGTGCCCCACGTTTGCACGGATCTTACCATTCTTCTGTCTCAACGCTCGTGACCTACCACGGTTCCTCACTGACTTCACATCAAAATCAGTTACCTTCAGTGTTCGGGACCCAGATTTCCCCGACCCTGTCGTTTTCTACCCGTCCTGATTTGCGCTTCCGTGCTCAATCTCGCCCGCACTGACTCGGATATCCGCCCCGGCTGTGATAGACCCGCCCCGATCATTCGGAGCCTGAGCCGACCTTTCACCCTGAACTCTTCCTCCCGCCCCGCTATACTTTCACTTCCTCCTCAAACCCCCGCACCGCTCTCCTGAGTCTCCCGCCCCGATGTGGAGGTCCCCGACCTGGGTCGGTTACGGTCACCGGTCCCAATCACTCTACTGCGTTCTGATGAGTTCCGACTTGCTGAATCTTGACTCACTATGGAAACTGCCACATCAATATTGCAATCCCCAACTCGATCACTCACCCCACATCAATATTGCAATCCCCGACTTGATTCACTCCCACGAGAGCAGGGTTCCCTCCGACGTTCCTCCCAACGGCTGGGACTCACAGGAGCGAGAGAGGGGTCAGGACACAGGGAACTAGACAGTGTTACCTCCTCACACGCACTTCGGACTAGCGACGGAGACAGGGGGCCTGAAGCGACCGTTCAAGACGGTCAACGTAAGTAGTCCGCGGGCTGGGGGCCGGGGCCGGTACGGTCCGAAGTGGGCAAGACACATGTGGTACGGCGACCGGTTGGTGGCGCTACTACTTGTACCACTCCTCTCACGCCGGTCTCAAGGGAGGCATGGGAGGTGGTGGAGCAGCAAGGAGAGTGAGGGTACAAAGGAAGAAAGAGGACTCATGGGAAGAGGCAGCGAGGGAAAAGGGCGTAAGGATGAGCGTGAAACGGGGCGCCACGGAGAGAGGTCCGCACCGTAGATACCACTCGCAGGTGCACCTCGTGGGCGTCCTCCGCAGCCACCACCACGTGGTCCACCTCGCACACAGGCCGGGAACCCTCCTCCGCCTACGGCTCCGTCACCGCGCCCGCCTCCGCCGCCGTGCCAGCCTCCGCCGTCGCGGGATGTGTCACAACCGTGTCTCGCGCGGCGCGCTCCTGCCGATGAGCCTGCGGAGCCCGAAGCCAATGACAAAAGCCCTCGACGCGCCTCCGCTTCACTCTCCTCCGGACACCCCTCCCCGGGCCTCGGACGATGGCGCGCCCCCGCGCGAGTGGAATGTGAAGGGGTGTCACACGCAGGGGCGACGGGCCCGAGGCCTGCGTCCTCCACACGACGGCTCCCCGGCCGAACCGGACCCCGCAAGTGCTGACAGTCAGCACGAGCCTCGAGGACCCATTCGGGGTCCTACAGGGGTTCCACGAGCCTCGACCCCTCCTGACTCATGGGACGGCGAGGGACATGAGACGGGCATCTACATGGGAATGTGCTTAAGATCGGTGCGGATAGGGCAACACCCTTAGGAAAGGTCAGATCTGGGTGGGTATGGTCGACCCTGGTAGGTAGGGTGTAAGACTGAAACCGATCGATGGGACAAGAATGGGCTGGAAGTGCGGTAAGCGGTTGGATTCCGACTGGAACGCGAGTTTGGTGTGAGTCGTGGAAAATCAAGGACAGTGGGGTAAAAGCGGGGGCGGGTGAGGTAAGAGCGAGGAGAGCGGGGACCGGGTGGGGGAGGAGAAAGGTGTCCATTGTGGGTGGTCCCCCCGCGGGGTCTACCCGGCACAGGTTGACCGAAACTTTCCCAATTACCCAGGACGCTTCCACTCGACCCCGTCCCCACCCTTCTCGAGCCCAGATCCCTTCCCCGACCGCCCCTCGAACGGGACTACGGAGACCCTAGTGGGGTAAGGAGCATCTACACCTACTCACGCGCTTACCGCCCGCGACGGTCGTGCCTCTCACACGTTTGTGCGTACCGCCCATGTGAACGCAAACGGGGCTGCCGAAAGACGAGCTGAGCAGGGCGTCGTCGACGTAGACACTCGGCGGCCCCAGACTCCGACCAGGGCACAGGTGGGATAGGAGTACCGGCTCGTAGGGACCCAGATTAAGGGAATCTGGTGTGGGAGGGTCTAAGGGACCAGGCAGGGATGGTGGGGGTGGAGACGGGGGGTTCAGTAAGCATGGAGGGGAAGGCGTGTAGAGTCTGAGAGTCCTCGAAGAAACCGAGGAGATTCTTGGGGAGTTTGGAAAACTTGAGTCTAGAGGTCTGAAACTAATCGAAGAGAGTTCGGGGCTGTAAAGGAGTAGAGAGCGCTATGAAGAAGTCTAGGACTCTAGGAAGGGTTTGGGGGAAAGTGGGGGAGTCTAAGAGGGGTTTGGGTCTTGGGAAGAGTCAGGAGATCCGGGGAGCGGGGTCGAGCAGAAGTCTGAGAGAGTCTCTAAAGGGTCTACGGGAAGTGTGGGTGGCTCGAGAGGAACCCTGGTAAGGGGATGGAAGGTCTAGGGGATCTGGTGATGTGACGGTTGGGAAGGGACTTCTTAAAGGAGGGGCTGGAGGGGTCGGGTTGTGCACTAGAGTCTCCGGTTCCCCGGCACGAAGGCGCACGAAGCTCTGCCGCCGACGAGCGACGGGTAAGATGCGTTGTAGTGGTTTGTCTAGACGACGACGTCGGCACATCCGTTTCGGACCCCGGCCCCAACGGTCGAAACGGGTGGAAAGCCGAGTCCACTCACGGAGGACGGACGGAAAGAGATCGAAAAAAAAAAAAAAAAAAAAACGAAAGCAAGAGAGACAAGCTGAGACGTTGGGGAACCTAACATCGGGCGGTCCGAAAAGACAGGTACCTTAAAGGGTCCGTTCTTATGACCTCACCTAACGGTAAAGGATGAGGTCCCCGAAAAGGGCTGGGTCCTTAGCTTGTGCACAGAGAACATAGAGGAAGTAACCATTTCACCTAAGAAATGGTGAACCCGGTGGAACCTTCGGGCGGAAAGAAAGTCAAGTCAAGTCAAGTAAAGTCAAGTCAGCGAGTCAGCACAGGCTGAGAAACGCTGGGGTACCTGACGTCGTGTGGTCCGGAGGGACAGGTAGTGGTTGAGGGTCTCAAATGAGTTTGAGTACAGGTAACTCAGTCACTACGGTAGGTTGGTAGAGTGAGAGACAGAAGGGGAAGAGGAGGGCGGAAGTTAGAAAGGGCGGAAAGAAGTCTCAACTGCGTTTATCCGGAAGATCCGAGGCGGGGGTCTGAGAGGTTAGTTCAATCTGGGATCGGAACCGGTGTGGGGACCTGAAACTCTGTTGGATAGTAGTCTGACCTGAGGCGGACCCGGGGTGGGGTGGCACCCGGTGTGGGTGTGGACTCCGGGCGATGGAACTTCAATCCGACACAGGGTGCTCGCAGTGGGGGTCGGAGTTGGAGAGTATCGGGAACTCTATCTGACGAAAGGGTTGGAACAGAGCTCCGAACCGGTACAGGGGTCGAAGACTCTGTGACGGAGGATAGATTGAAGTCGAAACCGGGGACGGGTTCTGTGTGGGGAGAGGCTCTGTGGAGGGACCGTTAGAAAAAGACGTATTTTGCTCTGGGGTGTTACCTGGACTAACGAAGGACCGGACAGGGACATCTGTGGTTTGGTCTGGGGCGAAAGTTGAGGACAGGGACGGTAGTAGGGTTTCCCTTCCTTTTGTAGGAAACAGGGTGGGAATCGGAGACTCTATAGGGTAAGAAACGGTCCCATGGTGGGGTAGAGTCGTAGGTTTGGTTTGGGGATTGTGTGGGGGTCCGGTTCAGAAGGGGTGCTAGTTCAGGTCTGCGAGTTGAGGGAGAAGAGAAAGAGGAAGTGGCGGGAAGGGAGAGTAAAGGGGATAGAGAACGGGAAAGAGACGGGTAGAAAGAGGGAAAAGACAATGGTCTCCCAAAAGCCCTCTAGACAGGTCGGCCGGGACCGATGGTAATGAGACGGAGACTGGAGGCGATGTTGTGGTCTGGGGACCCGGTCCTTGGTGGGGCTCACAGGGAGTCGGTCGGGGCACGGGGTGGGAGGTGGAGAGCTGGTGGGAGTCCACTCGACCAAAGACCTCCTCTCCCACAACAGGGGTTCCCCGACGGGGTCCGAGTGTTTTTTTCCCCCTCTACAAGTCCCTGTGGGTTTAGTTCCAGAGGTTACGATTGTGGGGAAGAAATGGTCCGAAAGACGGGTGAGTAGCGGGTCTTGGAGCCGGACTCGGGGCCGGACTCGGGGCCGGTCTCGGGGCCGGTCCGCGACTCGAAGGGGACGGGTCGTAGGGACGGACCTGACCAGGACTCTAGGGACCTAGTCCACACCATCTCCTTTCACTCCCGTAATTACCCCCCATAGTGTCCGTTCTCAAGGTCCCTCCCTCCGAGATGGCACTTCTAAGATCTTATCTTGTTTATCCCTACACTGTCGGTCTCCTCAATTCTTTACCCACCCTTTTCTGGTTCCAAACGACCCACCCTACCACAAATGTGGTCCCCGACCTCAGTCTGTCCGGACCCACGTTCAAGAGACAGTAATGACACTCCTAATTTGTTGAACACACACTTCATAGATCCTCTATCATTCACGAGTCAATTACACTCTGTTCACTAAAAGCACCTCCTGTGATTCTTGTATAAAGTCCATCTCCTGCCCTCTCATTTGATGATCTTTTACCTCTGAAACCCCACCGTCAAACCCTCCTAAGTCCGTCTTCCAGACTACTCTTGTAGCGTACTATCTCTTCCCGTAGTCTCCCTCTTCTGACCCAAACTCCTCCCTGTGGGTCCTCCCACAAAATCCATCTCCTAGACTCCCTTAACATGACCCCACTTTCCCTGCCCTAAGTCTGTACCCCCTTGGGACAGAGTAACCTGGGGGCGTCCAGGGAGACGTCCGCTCACAGTCGCGTTAGGGGTCCAGACGCCGGCGCCTGCCACGTAGGGGGCCGGGTCACCGATGTGGACGCGCACGCTGAGGCCAAAGGCCGAGTCAGGCGTCCCGTGTGTGACGTAGCCACTCGGTCCGACGCCCCCCTCCTACCTCCGTCCTGCCCTCCGACATGCCACAGTGGAGGACTGGTCCGGAAAGACATGGGCGTCTGTACCTGCTTACAGCGGCGCAAGGGTGCGGAACACGAGGGCCCGCGACGCTTTTGTGCGGTCCGTCGAAGGCAACGCACACGCCCGGCCCGAAGGCGCGGCCGGGCGCCCCATGCCTCACAGACCCATTCTTTAGGTTCGGGGTGGGGTCGGCCCTAGAGCGAGGTCGAGAAGGAGACCTCGTCAGGGGCGGGAGCGTGCGAAAGGGTGCAGGGAAGTTGGGTTTAAGACGGAACCGGACCGGGGCCCGGGGCAGAGATCAGAGATCTGACTAAGGCCGGCGTGGTGACAGAGAAAGCGCTGGACGAGCGGGAAGGCCAGCCCCGCCCAGGGACGGAAGATGACGGACCGGAAGAGATACCACGACCCAGGACCGGGGCGGGAAGGCGACCGGGGGCGGGGGTATATTGGGGCGGGGAAGATACAAGGTCTGATCACGGACGGGAGAGGTTCCGGGCAGGGGACTGGGAGTTGACGACATTGGGTGGAGGAGTGGCACTAAAGGCGGGACAGTGTGGTAACGGGGTAGGGGTTAGGTGGGGAACGGGGGAGGACGGCAGGGAAAAGACCCAGACGTTTCGACGGGAAGGACGGGAACGGAATGGGTCAGGGACGACGACGAGGGGTTTAACAGGGGGAGTGCTAAGGTGAGAGACGAAGACGGGTTCGACCAAGGGATTGAGTCCAGGACAGGAGGGGCGACTTCGAGGTGGCGTCGGAATTTGGCTGGGTGAGGCTCGGGGAGACGGCGGGGACCGAGGGCGAAGTCGGACCGGGCACGGGGTCGAACTGAGGCGGGGACGACAGGGGCCCGGGGGGGGGTGGGGGCGGTTCGGCAGACCCCCTCCCCTCCTCCGCCTCGCAGACGGGGTCGGGGTCGGTGGGACAAACACGGGCGTCTGCACCTGCTCACGGTGGCGCACGGCGGTGGCACACTGGCACCCGCGACGCTCTTGTGCGGTCCGTCGAAGGACACGCACACGGGGCGCCCCATGGTCCGACGTGGGGTGCCTCGGTCGACGGTCCCACTCCCTGACCCGTACATCGCCCCTTCCCTTCTCCTCGTCGTCACGTCCTACGACTCTGCCTCGGTCCTCCGTCTCCCTCCAACTAACTAAGCTCTGTCTCCGGTCCGAGACTCTTGGTCTGTCCGTCGGACCAACCCCTGCCTCTCCGGTTCACTACCTTTTGTCTTTCCGACTCAGTACCTCCAACCTCTTTGTCTCCCTCCCCCACCTCTACTTTCCCATCTCAATACTTCCTGTCTCAAATTCCTCCGGGCGACTATACCTGATCTTTCTGTCTCAAGATCCTTCGTCTGTTCGTCGAAGTATCCCTGACTTTTTTATCTCCGTATCTCCTACCTCCATCCTACTACTCCCTATTCTACCGTCTCACTATTCCTACCTCTCGGGCCCCTAATCCTGTCCCACCGTCCTACCACGTCCCACTTTCCAGTCTTGCTACCTCCAGTCTCTCCGTCTTATCTCATACCCCCCTCCCCGTATTCCCTCCATACTGGACGCAGGGAACAAGACTCGTCTACATCTACTTACATAGGTCTCGGGCCCGGATACACCGGCTCCCCAGACACTCTTGGACGGACCGAGAAAGGCGACACACACGGGCCGACCGAAGGCCCCGAGCCGCACACTTCTTCTACACCTACTTACGCGGGTCCTCGGTGGCGGGACGCCCGGACCGGCGACACTGTTGTGTCATCCGAGGAAAGTGACACGGACGGGACGACCGAAGGCGAGGGCTCCCGGACCCCGTGGGACGGTTCCACTCCCCCGGTCCAGATTTCAGTGAGGTGTCGGGTGGGAAACGACACCCCCGGCATCTCTTTGTCCAAACCCCATCCTCCCCCGTCGTCTCTCCGTCTCCCTACTCTAAGTCACCTCCTCCTGTCCTTGTCTCCGGACCCCTTTTACTCCCCCACCCCTCCCAGACCGAGGTCTCAGAAAGGGGGAAAGAGGTTTATACTCCCACGAGAGATCGGGAGGAGGGAAAGAACCTACCACGAGAACACGAACACCCGAAAGGGTGACCGAGTCGCCATTTCGTATGTGGGCGTTACGTCCTCTAGTACATGTTACGTCTTCTGTGTCTAAGCTGGGGACCCAACCCTTCTAGGGAACCTCTTCCTTTACCGTTAGGAGAGGTCTCATAAGAACGGGTACTTGTCTCCTCAGACCACCCAATGTCAGATACCCCAGCGTTCTCAGTCCGTGTTGAATCGCTGAGTTGGTGGTGGAACACGAACACCCTTGAGAGTCCTTGCCTGTCCCGACTCCGTGTCTTCTGTAGTACGTCCTCCACCACAGGACCGGTGAAGTACCGTCAATCTCTCTGGTAATTACCCCCTCGTCACTAGACAGGAAGACCGTCCTCCCCCGTCGGACTCGTTCCAGCTCCCGTGACGGAGGTCTTACCTTACAACCCCACCCACCACTACCATCCCCCAGGTCCGGGGAAGAAGTAGGGGTGACCGGAGGAGACTGGGTCTACACCTGCTCACACGGGCATCGGGGGGCGGGACGTGGATACCAGCCACACTCTTGTGCCTTCCACCGAAGGTCACGCAGACGGGGTGTCCGAAGGTCGGGTTACGACGGCCGAGACTCACGCTCCCACTCCGGCCCCTCCCTCCCTCCTTACACCTACCTACTCCCCCCGTAACCTGGTGATGAAGTTTCGGCGTGAGAACAGACGAGGGGTCTACACCTGCTCACACTCTTGGTGGATCGTACAGGACCCGTCCTCACACACTTGAGTGGGCCTAGGAAGGTCACGTCTCGGACAGGACGACCAGTGGTGGACGTGGTACCGGCTACATGACCATTCTAGTCCGGGACTCACACTGGAACCTGGACGCACGCAGTACTGAGGACTGACTCTAGTACTGGGGACTGGACTTGACGTCGGAAAATTGGACCTAGAGTCAGCAGAATGGACCTGGCGTTGGGGGTCTCGTACTGACGCTAAGAACTGGATCTGAACTGGGGGCTAGTCTCACGTCAAAGACTAGACCTGGTACTGGGAACCGGGACTTACACTGAAGAGGGAGACACTAGTTACTGGAAGTTGAACTGACACTGAAAACTGGAATCGACACTTGTGACGACTATTGGGACCCTGGGGTTGGGACCATCGTCAACACAGGGTTGACAGGAGACCGGGACATAAGCTGGACACTGGGGATTTGAACTGACACTGTGGACCAGATTGGTATTGATGGTCAGTATTGGGACTGGTATTGGGGACTGAGACACACTACGAACTAAGACAGAAAAGTGAAGGGGAGGGGAAAGAGTCCCAGGGAAGAGACCCTGGACTAACCCAAGTATTAGGACCTAGGGTTGGGGACTGGTCTCTGAGTCTGGGGATTGAGTAGTCTTACCGTAGGTTAATAGGACGAAATATTATGGACTGGGGAATAGGATTGATTACAGACTGAGGACAGGGTCAGGGAAGTGGACGGGGATCCTAGGACCGTGTCCCTCAAGGGTCTTTGGGTCTGTGTCCTAGGAGGCTTCTACCAGGGGTCCTAATCCCTCGGGACCAGAGGGAATGGAGAAATGGAATGGAGGGACCTGAGAAATGGAGTGCAGGTTGGGTTCTGTGAAGGGTAGTAAAGAAAGACTGCGAATAGGTACACAGGGATTCGTCTTGGAGGAGACTTTAGGGGTAAGGACGTCTACACCTGCTTACGTCAAGCCCGCGGAGGACGCCCGGGGTACCGGTGACGTGATTGTGGCTTCCGAGGAAGGTGACGTCGACGCTCGGTCCGATGGCCCGCGGTCGACCAGCCGGGCCCGGGACGCGTCCACCCGACCCACCCCTTTCCCGACCTGTCGGACCCTCACCCGGGACCGAAGGACCCGTTTCGGACCACCCCTCCACCCTCGACCTGATTCCCTGACATATCCACCTTAAATCTTTGACCGGTAGACCCCGCACCGAACGCTCGTCCCAACGACGAAACATCCGCCCCGAACCCGGGACCCCTGCCCAGACCACTGGGTCAGACTTGAGACCCATGGGATCTGCACTTGCTCACGGACCTCCCGCTGAAAACGAAGGGGGTGCCGCTTACGGAGTTGTGGCTGCCGAGGAAGCGGACATGAACACGGGGGCCGATGGCCGGGCCTGGGGCGCCTCGGAGAACGGAGCCAGCCATGGGTCCGGCCCGGACTTGGCCCTTTCCCACCCCTTTCCCTCGCCGCTTCAACCTCTCCTTTCCCCCTTTCCCGCCTCAGACCTATTTAACCCGTCACTTACCTTTCCGAGCTCGGTTCGAGCAGCCCCTCCACCCCGAACGTCCTTTCCGTCCTCGGATTCCGTCCATCCCCTTCCGCAATCTCAGAGCCTCGGTATCCCCGCCCCTTTTCCGCCACCTCCCCGCACCAGACCTTACAGTCCGTCTCTTCCTCTGACCGCACGCCAACGGCTGTGACAGGGCGTCTGCACCTGCTTACGTCGCTCCTCCTGGAGACGGTCTCGCCGTAGACATGGTTGTGGCTGCCGAGAAAGCTCACGTAGACAGGAGGCCCTGTGGCGCGGCCGGGTCTGGAGCGGAGGACAGAGCCACGCTCCGGGGCGGGACCGGTCTAGGGAGAGAGGAGACGGAGGACCAGAGGGGATAAACAGAGGGAGAGACGGAGGGGAGACGACGAAGGAGGAAGGGGGAAAGGACGCAGAGGGCGGAGGGGGAAGATTAAGACGAGAGGGGAGGAACCGAGGGGTTGGACAAGATGAACGGGAGGAACGGTGGGCAAAAGGGCACGCGGCGAAGGGAGTAGACTGTCGGGGCGGAGGAGGGAGTCTGTAACTGCTTACAGCCCTCGCCCCGGGCCGGAACACGCCCAGGGTCGCGACACTTTTAAGGGGCCCAAGGATGGCGACACAGGCTCTGACGCTGGGGCCGATGGTGCGTCCGGGGCTCCCGTGGACACTGCCACTCTGGTGACGGGGGCGGGGGTGCTTTTCGAAAGAACTACTGGTTCCTCCCCGAGGTCCGAAGTGAATTGAGAGGGGTAGCCACCACGTTTGTTCGATGATCACACAGGAATGTAACAGACATCACCCCTCTGTCCTTCGACTCCCTTCTGTGAAGATAGTCCTTTGTCTGGTCTGGAGCGAAGATCTCCGTCGTGTCGAAACCCCAATCTCCCCTACCACACGTCCAGTCGTAAAACACCTTGTCTACTTTACTGACACTTGACGGAACGCGAGAACCCAACGGTCTGGGGACTAAGTACCTTTGTATCAAAGTACCTGGAGTAAGTGATTAAAGTGTTCTTAAGTAATTCGGGATGGCACATCCTGTGACCGTCGTCTTCTCCGTTATTCAGGTTGTTTTAGGGACGGGTACCCTGAAGGGACCACCCAATCTGAGACGCCAGGGTTACGTCCTCCGGACCCAAACTAGACACCAGTCCCTTGATCTAGGGTGTACGACGTCGATTTCTAGGGTGTACGGTGTTGATTTCTGGGTCGTGTCGGTTTTCTTCTGTTTTTTTAGAGACAGGAGTACCTCGACTACAAAGTCCACCCTCTCTGTCTGTTATTTATACATTTATTGAGACTAAGTAAGTCGTTTACTAAATCCCCGTGGATGTGGACCCCTATCTCACTCCTTGTCCTGTCTGTGTTTGGGGACGGTTACACCTCGAACCTAAGATCCCTCCACTGTTAGTCGTACGATTATTTATGTGCCTATATTCTTCAAATTCTTCCTTTCATTTCGTCCTATTTACCTGTCTCTCCTGTCCAATCTATTCCCAACCCCCCCCCGCGACCAATCCCGCCGACCTGGATCTGAGACCTCACTTCGTTCTCTCCCTCGGTACGTCTATCGACTCCCCTCTCACAAGGACTGTTTCCCTTGTGGTTCACGTTTCCAGGACTCCACCCCAGTGCAAATCCGATAAACTCTTTACCATTACTCCGGAACGGACGGAATTCTCCATAGTTACGAACAACCAGTCTGAGGTCTCAGTCTCTGGAGAGTCCGTATCCTTGACCTTTGTCGTGGTTCTTGGACACTTTAGTCCGGACACTGAGGGGAGAGAGAGGGGATGCGGGAGGGGTACGAAAACGTCTGTATCTACTCACGGTCCTTATACCGGGTCGCTAAACACCTCGGGTCGCGACACTCTTATGGGGACCGAGGATGGCGACGTGCGGTCGGACACTGGGACCGATGGTCGGGTGCGGTCCCCCACCTACGGTCCCACGCACAGGGACCCCGGTGCCCACTCTCCGTCTCCCCTATCTTCAAGGTCGGAACCGGACTGACAGACCACCAACGTCTACACCTGCTTACGGCCTTGGCCAGGAAGACACCCCGGGTGCGGCACACGGTCTTGGACGGACCGAGGAAGGTCACGGAGACACTGGTCCCGATGCTCCCCCGTGCCCTGCCCGCAGTGACGCACCCATGCCCCGAGGACCCCCTTCCACCTCGGTCACCCACCCCTTCTCCGACCAGTTCGGGACTAGGAGAGGTATCTAGACTCACGTACATTGGAAATCCCCATACCTTAAATCTGGAACCTTGTCTTCTAGTAAAAGTACAGTCAGTCCTCAGGGATCATTGAGTCTAAAATAGACCCCGCACGAAATTTTTAAGTACGTATTCCCTCATCTTCATGTCATTGGAATTCACATACATTTGTAAAAAGGGGGGTTGTAAATGTTTTTTTACAAACCGTCGTGTACCCTGGAATCAAGGGGTTGGTCCCTGACTTTGGGACAGGGGGTGTAACCTTGCGTCTCAGAATTGGTGGCCCGGTGGTCCCTTCAGACGGTTGTAAAATACTCTTTTTAAAGATTTGTATACCGTTCAATTTTCCGGACATCTCACTTAGAGACGTGTCGGTACTGGACGTAAGATAATAGTAATATGAACGAAGGAGTGTACAGAGAGGCAATTAGGTGGATTAAAACCCCCCTCTAAATTTTAATTTAACGTCCGTAGTGATATAGTGAGGGGGTTTAAAAAGTACGTATTACGTACAGTAATTGGTCTCTAGTTATACACAAGTGTCTATAAAAACTCCAAGTTGAATGTATGTCACGTTACCTACTAAGAATTAATATGTAAGAGAATCAAAACTGTTTATACTTGTTTAGTCCGAAGTAAAGAAATTTCCCTTAGTTTTGACACTTCAAGTCCCTTTATAAACTTAAAGCTCCTATGCACTTATATCCTTGAGATTACTCCGATCGACAGAGGGTCGAGACGATAGGAGATGACGTAAATAGAAGTCCGTCTAAGAGAAAAGTGTTGCTGCTTTCCCCGGCAGCGTGGAGACCGACTGTAGGAGTCGAACGGTAGGGATCGATGTCTCCTTCCGAGACGCATAAAGATCTTGTTCAGGGTCCTGACCGAAACTAACCCGGGTCGACCCAGTGACGGACAGAAACTGGGTCTCTTTACGTAGTTAGACGAACTGGATGAGTTTTGTGTACCCAACTTTTTACCTCCTCGTCTACTGAGGGTACCCCTTTAGTCCCAAACAGTGACCTTGTATTCATCTCCTACCCTAGACTCGGTAATTTATGAAGTTTCGAGTCTGAAAATACCTTAAGGTCTTCAAATGGTGGCAACTGAGGGAGAAGGGAGAACAGAGGACGAGTGTCTACACTTACTTACACTCTGTGATGTCCCGCACACACCTCGACGGGACACACTCTTACACCTTCCGAGGAAGGAGACACAGACGGGGTTGTCGGGACTCCTCAAACTGGGATACTGACCCGCGACACAAGGGGGAGCCTGGAGACGACCACTCTGACTCTAGTTTCAGATAAATTGACTACCGACGACCGGGGTGTCCTTTCATTACCCTAGATTGGTAAGGACTGCACCTGTCGACGGCAGTCAATCTACGACAACAAAATTTGTTGTTTTATGACGTTTTGTGTCTTCAATTGGATCCACACCCTGAGTCACAGTCCTCTTCATCTAGGACCAAGACTGAACTGGTCTAAGGAGGTAAGTTGTTTACAAGTGCCACGAATCCGGGAAAAGACCCGTGACCCTTGTGTCATCACTGGTCTTTTGGTGGGACAGAAGTTCCCCGAGTGTTAGGTCCCCCCTGTCTATCGTTATATCGGACTGTCATTATTAGATCTCTTTAGTCCTGACACTACCGCCGTTCCCGGTACCCCATCCATCCCTCCTCTCCCGTCCACTCTCTCCCCGAACTCGCCAAGGTACACCTGTCCAACACCCCGACGGATCAAGTCCCTCGTCACAGATCCGGGTGCAGACCCAAAACTCATACTTCTAAGGGTCCGGCCAAACCCTACACAACTAATCCTCCGGAGGTCCTCCGGTCCCTTTACGGGAGAAGAGACTGGACTTGACGTCCACCCTACTCCCCGGTCTACGAACCCTCTCCCTCTATTCCTCCGTTCTCCATGTCTTTCCTCTTCTCCGTTCTTACCTTCTCTGGTACCGGCTGCCCACCACTCCCCACACCTCGGACCAAGACGGTGTGCCCCCGGAGTCAAAGGGGCAGGTATTGCCTCCCCGACCTCCGAGTCGGACGTGACAGAGGGGTCCATGCAAGGGTCCGCGTGGCGGGGTGCGTGGACGGTCGGGGTCAGACGGCCGGTCCGGAGGCGGGGGTGGGGGCGGGGCGGCCGGGTCGGGTGGGTCCGTCCCGGGACACTCGTCGCCCGCGGCCCTCACGATGAAACTGTGGCGCCGAGGCCTACGGACACTGTTGTAGGACCGGGCCTTACACTGCACCGTCCTCACGACGACGTGGCACCCGCTCCCGACCCCGTCGCCGACGGCGTAGGTCGTCACGGGCTCGTGGCTCTGTCCACCCGAACCCGGAGCCCCACGTGCGTCCCGACTCGCAAACCCATCTTTATCCACCTGTACCCTGACCCGACCCTGTTCCCCTGGTGTGAACCTGTTCCCCGTCTTCACGACCATAACGTACCCGTTCCCACTGAATTGTCGATCCACCCGTAGTCCGACTCTCCACCGATGTTTATCCGTGTCCCCGACTTCAGAACCCGTCACTTCCCGTCCGTACCCCGTTCTCATTCGTGACTCCGTTCACCCGTGTTCGTCCGGGTTCCGTCCCGGATCCCGGTCCCACACCTCCGAGTCGGAACAGAGACACACGTCGACTCATGGTCAGTAACACGGGGGTACCGGCCCCGATGGACCGCGGGTCGCCTCTAGACTCGGAGTCCTCTCCATTCCGGGTGGGTGGGAGTCGAAGGTCGGGTCGAGACAGAGTGGGCCAGAGACAAAAGAAGTAGAGATAGAGAGTAGGACACAGAGACAGAAAGAGGAAGGGTGGGAATAGAAGACTGACAGACAGAGACCCAGAAACAGTGGTAGAGAAGGAGGAAGAGAAAGGACTAGGACGGGACGCCGGTGTGTGAGGGGAGGGGACTAGGTCGGGTAGGGTGTTGGACCGGGAGGGGGTAGAGACCACTCCGCGCACGGAGACTAGTAGAAAGGGGGTCTGCACCTGCTCACGGTCGAGAAGGCTCTAGTCCACACGTTCTCGCCGCACACGCACTTGTGTCGGGGCCCGATGAGCACAATAACGTCGTTGCCGATGATGATAGTGCGGGTCGCTGACCTCACGTAGCCATTCTCAGGGGGTGGAGGTGGTAGTGGGGGTGGGAGCGGACCCTGAGAAAGGTTGGGAACCAGTGCGGTCGCGGAGAGACCTTACACTGGTGGTGGTCGTCCTTCAGCACGGACTTCAGATCTGAGGTAAATAGTCCAACAGTCACGTGACCCCTTTCCCGTTGCCCCTCCTCCGATGAAGAATTAGTGAGGGAGGTAAGGAGGGATCTATTACTGCTCACGCGCCTGCTCCTCGGTCGAACACTCCCGCCGGCGACGCAGTTGTGATAGCCGAGAATAGTGACGTGCACGCTCGGGGGTGAACACGACCTGCCGAGCGCCGCGGCGACGCAGAGGTTGCTCTCGGTCTCGGAACCATTTCAGAAGGGCGCGGGGCGGGGCAGCTAATAGTGCGGGGTCAGGGCGGGTGCGGCAGGTCGGGGAGAATTCGAGGCGAGTCGGAGTACGGATGTGGGCCCGGTGCGGGGAGCGTGCACCGAGCCAGTGCGGGGAATTGCGGGGTAAATCGGAGACCAGAACCGAAAAAACTGAGAGTCTTGACCTCCGGTCGACCGCACCAATTCCTGCTTGCAAAGTCTCCTCGGAGGGACGGTGAACGACCAGGGCACATACGTTCGTGCAAACGAATAAGGGAGAACCTGGGGGTGTCGAACGAAAGTCGCGTAACCCATCTAACCGTCATCGGGGATGGAATCTCCCACCGAGATTTGTTAAGACAAAAGTTCTTGTCTTCCTCCTGGACCAGAGTGATTCACGATTTTCGTACGAAAGACAATAGAGGGACACACAGAGACAGAGACGTGGAGAGATACTCAAAGACAGAAGCCCGAAAAGAGATTTAAAGACTGGGAGAGACGTAGACAGAAACGAAAATCCAGAAAGAACGACGTGGAAACGAAAGGACACAAAGACTGACTTAAGACTGAGAAAACTGCACAAACAGAAATAAAGAAACCCAGGGAAGAGAGAAAAACGGGTGACTGGGTTTAAGAGAAGAGGAGAACGAATAACAAGGATGCTGTAGGAGGGTGTGAGATTCTGCAGTAAGTTTGTTGTCACGAGTCTCGTCTTTTCGTTGACGGGACCCCAGTGTCTCGGAAGGTCTCCGGTCTGAACCTATCTAACGAGGAGAGATCTGGGACAGAGGGAGGATAAACTATTGAAGTACGGTCCGGTTCGGGACATGAGTGGACCTCGATGAAGTCTCCTGAAGGGCTTCGGTGTAGTGTCGACTACTCCTGACTTACTATCCCTCCCCGACCGACTCGACTTCCTCTAACTCGTTAAACCCTCCAGAACTCACAGAAGAAGGACGGAACTACGTACGACAGAGACGGGAGTCTACTGTTAGACCCTCACACGACCGTCCTTCACCCCCGACTGGAGCACACGTCAGCGGGAGCCGACCTAGCGGTCCGGTGGATGTGTCTTACGACGACGGAGATACCGCTCCGGACCCCGTACCTGACACGGGAGACGGGACGTGTCCTGAGTCCATGACGGTGGACGGACCCGGTGTGAGTCTCTAAGACGGGGAGTCCGAGGTTTAGGTCAGGAGTCTGAGGGTCAGAATCTGGGGTTCTAGGGGGGTTTGAGTCGGGGAGTCTGGGGATACAGGGTCGGGTAAGGATTTAGAACTAAAGAATCCGGGGTTCAGTGTTGGGTTTCTGGAGGTTCGGAGTTGGTGTCTTTTGGGTTCCGGACTGAGTCGTCCACAGTATCAAGGTCAGGGTATCCCGGGACTACATACCCGAGAGTCTGGGAGTTGGGGATCAGAGACCTTGGAGTTCTGTCGGGTACTCTGTGGGAGGGGGTTTCGGACCTGGAAATATTGAGTTTACGGTCAACGAGTCTAGGACGGTAGGACCGGGGGTCTGAGACCAGTATCGAGTGTTTGGAGGTTCAAGGTGACCGAACCTATAAGTGTAGGTTCCCGGAAATTCTCCGGTCGGGTGTCGTTGTCTCTAGGGGGTACGAAACGGAGAATTTTCGGGTCTCAGGGGGTAAAGAGTCGGGAACACTTTGGTCACGGTCGGGGTCCAGGAACCAGGAGACTGAAGGTCCAGGGTACCGAGTCTAGATGAGCGTACGTAGGACTGGGGAGTCTAGGGACTATGAACGGTAGGATGGAAGTATCCGGGGATCGGGGTCTAGAGTACCCAGGGGTTTAAGGTAGTGAACCTAGGTCTGAAGATCGATATCAGGAGTCATGAGGACTAGAGTCACGGAACCGTAGGGTCGGAGTCAGGAGTCTGGAAGTCAGGACCGAGGTCTTGGGGACTAGGGTTGGGACGTTGGGGTTGAACGAGGAACCTGTGGGGAGATTACGGAGTCGGGTTTGGGGAGGGTGGGAGAGGAGGTCCGAGGAGAAGGGACTCCCCCATGTATTTATCGACCACGTCCCCTTCGGACTCGACTAACAATCCGAACCGAGGGTAAACGTCTACTGAAACTCCGGGACACGTTGCACGACGCGGGGGGACGTATACCTGGGGGCGCCGGTCCACCGAAACCTGAGGGGATGCTCATACCGGGTCTGGATCCAGGTGGAATGGTCCCGGAAGGGATACCCGGACTCAACATGGGTGGTGGACAGGATGGCATACTGGGGATGGGTGGCGGTGGACCCGGGAAGCGGGCTGCTCTCCGGGGGATGCCCTGCGGTGGGAAGCTGTACGGTCTGAAACTCCTACTACCACCGGGGATGCCACTTAGGCTCCGAGGACGAGGTAGACCGGGCCCGTGGGCGACCGCGATGGCCAGGGCACTGTGGGCACCGAGGAAGGGTCTCGGACTCCTCAGCGGACTTCCACCTTCGATACGACCACTCATAATTCGGGCTCACTACTCGCGATTCTACTCCTGGGTCACATGTCTCTACCGCTATCCTCTTCCCTTCCTCCCTCCCTGCCCCTCTCTGTCTTTGTTTCTCTTCAGCCCCCCTCTGTGTCCGAGTCTCTCTGTCCTTTTGTCTCCATAACAACCTCTCTCGCTGTCTCTCGTCTCTACTTCTCCTTGTCTGGGTAGAGCCGTCTACTTGGCTCTTTTGCTACTCCTGTCTCCCTTTTCGATCTCTCTTGTCTCGTTGCATTTGTAGGACCGGGGTGTCGCGGTGGGTGTCGGGACCTCGCCCTACCTGTTAAATCTTCCCCTGGGTCCCTTAGTCCCGTCCCGGGGTGAACTTAGGGGTGTGAGAGGCGTCCACGGGTCCGACCCGCGATGCTCCCTGACCTCCGTCTCCTCACGCCCTAGGACCTACCGACACGGGTGCCGGCGACGCACGCGCAGGGGCTCCCGAAGTGGACACTGACGAAGCTGCCGATGGCGGACCTGTACTGAGCGTACAGGACGCAACCACTCCCCCACCCGGTCCCGATCGTGGCTCCCCAACCTCTATCCCACCTTTTGGAAATGATCGCCAACCATTAGTCCTAGCAGTCCTTCTGGTCGGTTTGCCGATCCGTCCCCTTGTCTTTCTTTAAGAACGAGTCCCTACCCCGTACGGACTTCCTCTCCAGTCCAACACTCCTTTCGGTCCAACACTGGTGTCCTGGTCCCGACCCGAACTTCGACCTACCTCTCCTATCTTAGGACGTCCGCACTAACGATTCCTGAGGGTCCCGATGAAACTCGCTAAACGAACTGAAGAAACTTCTTGGAAGTCAAAAGGGTAGACATTTTACCCTTATACTTAGTACAGACGGATCAAATCTGTCGTCCTTTCGTCTCACCAATGTTCGGTCCTGAGACCCCGTCAACCTATCTGGAGTCCGAGACAGGTCGTCACACTATACACTAGAGCCTGTCCAGTGACAGGGAACGAGTCAAAAAGAGTAGACTTTTTATTCGTATAGAATGTCTTGGGTAAAGTGTCTCGGTTCTTGTAGCTAAACGTCACTGTCACTCCGGAAACACATTTGGTTTCGAGTCGCTTCTCTTGACTGAAGGGGTTTCTGAGTCTTGATTCTTTGTCGTCCCTCGACCCGTGACTCAGAAACGGTCGACCAGACTCTTGAAGGACCCGAAAAACCACTGTGACCCGGTCCCCGAAGGGGTACGACTCCGAGTCAAACGGGTCATGGATGGAGTATCCCAATAATCCTCCTATCAATTATGTCCATTATACGAGTTTTGTTACAGACCGTGTTGTTCGTAAACACCAACAATCATAGTAGTAGTCATAACAAAAGGATAGTTTTGGGGTCACAGGATCCCCCGATGGTATGGGTAGAGTGTCTTGTGTTTCGACTTCACGTCTCTCCAATTCAGTGGACAGGTCGAGTGTGTCGGTTGTCAGAGGTGAGGCTGTCCTCTGAGTCGTAGGTGTTGGGAGTCCCCGGTCCCTCCGCCCGAGGACCCAGGGGTCGGGACTTACGACGACGACGACGACGATTCAGCGAAGTCAGCACAGACTGAGACACGCTGGGGTATCTACCGTTGGGTAATCCGAGGGGGCAGGGACCCTAAGAGGTCCGTTCTTGTGACCTCACCCAACGGTAAAGGAAGAGGTCACGTACTTTCTTTTTCACTTTCACTTCAGGGAGTCAGCTGGGGTACCTGACGTCGGATGGTCCGAGGAGGTAGGTACCCTAAAAGGTCCACTCTCATGACCTCACCCCACGGTAACGGGACTTATCGTGAGGACCATAGGGGAGAGGGGTCTGTAGTTGCTCACACTGCTCCGGCTCCGCCGGCGGGGCGAGACACAGTTGCGGGCGACGCAGTTGTGGCTACCGAGCAAGGCGACATAGACGGCGGGTCCTAAGCGTGGGAGTGTGCTCGGCGTAGTGACGTGCGGGCGGTCTGGGGCCCGGACTTACTCAGGGGTCGTCGGGACCCGGCGGGTGAGGCGCGGACGCGTGTGCCCCAGGGACGACGCGTTGGGACGGTGGGTGGGCGAACGCGCGTACGCGTGTCGCAACGGCCTGGGCCGCCTCTCCTCCCAGTCACCCTGTCTACCTGTTCTTCCTCGTCGGAAGGATGGCTGCGGCGCCCGGGTCCGAATCGGGTGCCAGGGAAGTGTAAGGACGAGGAAAAATATTTTTCACAAGTTAATTTTTTGTGGATAAAACATGGAAGGCGGAGACAGACGGACTACAAAGAGTCAAACCGAGGTCTTAAACAAGAAGCTCGGTGATTTAATGTAGAAGAGGGGTAAGGGCGAAGAAGTAAGGACGCGCAGACCGCGAACGAGATAAAGACGGAGGAAACCAAGGACGAAAAGAGGACACAGACAAAGAAACAGAAGACCGAGAACTGAAAGACGAAGAAAAGAGACGGATTAAGAGGCACAAAGACACAGAAAGAGAAAAGGAGAGACAAAGTAAGAGAGATTAGAGCTCCAGTATGGAGACCTAAAAATTATGAGGACGGGAAGGGCTATTTAGGACAGGTATCGGAGTTGAAGGGGGACGGCATCCGGAGTTCTTCCCCACCCTATCCCATCGGATTGGGGACTAGTCTTACGAGGGAGAAATGAGTTGATCTCCCTTGGGGGTCTAAAGGAGATGTAGGGTTTCTTCAAAGTTCGAAGAGACCACGTTCACCCGGGACCCCTCCTCCACCCTCGTCCTCAGAGACCTCCCCCTGCAGGTCTGGGCCCGGAGGTCGACCTTAAACCGATACCATCCGTCCCTCACCGTGAGAACCACCCACCGGACGCGTTCCTGTACACCTTCGGCCCTACTTGAGACACACACCAACATTTCTCAGACAGTATCTGCGGGGGAGGGACAACCAGAGACGGACGAAGGACCGGTACATTCCTTAGGCTTCAAGAGGAGTTACTTTCTTGTTTTTCTACCAGACTTACCCTCATTCGAGTCGCCTAACCTCTGTCAACCCTCACCCCCTCGAGAAACTGTGACTTTTTTTTTTATTATACTTTCTAACATAGACCTGAAGGGACCACCATGCCACTTATTCTTAAGGGGACGGTCACGTCCTCTGTGTCCAAGTCAGGAACCAGGTCCTTCTAGGGTGTACGGTGTCTCGTTGTTTTCGGGACACGGTGTTGATGACTCGGCCACGAGATCTCGGACCCTCGACGTTGATGCCTTCGGAGGCGTGTAGGATCTCACGTACGAAACGTAATTCTCTTCGTGGGGTTACTCTTGGGGTACGTGTTTACGTGGTGTTCATCTCTTTCGGGTACTTCGTTACTTCCGGGTCGTGTTAGCTTTATTTATGGATCTAAATTTGGACTCAGTAAGAAATGGGGGGACAATCACACTCCCAGAGGTTGAGTCTGCGAAGTCCCTGGTCCACTGTACCTTCGACCACGTCCTATTATTTGAGTTTCATGTTCCCATTCCTGAGTGTTGGTCCCCGTGAGATGAATTCCCGACCTTCCTTGTCTCTCCCTTTAGAGGGGTAATTTTTTTAAAAAAAACCGGAGCGAGACGTCCAATGGTCTCGAATCAAAGGACTGGTTCCTAACTTAAACCCGGGAGTCATCACTTTCGTGTCTCAAGACTGGTGACCTGGTGGTTCCTTAAGGGAGGAATAAAATTTATTTTTATAACCAATTTTGGTGAGACACCTAGACGAGACGCTCTCTGGGTAAAGTTAGAAAGTCCGACTCGAGTTCAACACATGTACCCCTTGTCCCCGGGGAAGAACTGGACTGGGGAGTACTCGAAGTCCTTCCCAGCGAAAGAGGGACCACGGTGCATCTCCCAGTATGTCTATCGCGGACTAGATGTCCTCACGACCACCGTCAACGCACTCGGTAGACAGTTCACGAATGTTGCCGTGGACCGTGGACCGTTCACGAGTCACTAACAATGGTATTGGGACTCGTCCACCGCTCCCGTCCACCGGTCTCGAGCAAGTGAGTCAGAGGGAGGGACTCCGGTCTGAGAGAGGGGCAGGGCACTCCGTCACTCTTTCGATCGTGGTCCGGAATCGACCCCCACCCCCTCCCACAGTCTGACACTCCCCGAGTTTCGAGGTTGTTTCCGTTACTACCAACGTCTTAAAACGTGCCTTTGGGTGACTTGACGTGTGAAATAAAGAAAATATTAAAATAAATAAAAACCGACACGACTCAGAAGTGACTCCCGAAAAGAGATCACCGGCACTCACCTTCGATGAGAAGGAACGTCACACGCCCGGAGAGTAACGTCGTCGAAAAGAACGACGGTTCGTGTCCGAGATCCGTTCTCCCGAAGTCCCGAAGACATCGACGCCGTACACACAAGTCATAAACACCGCGTGCCCGAATCAACGAGACTCCGTACACCCTAGAAGGGTCTGGTCCTTAACTTGGGCACAGAGGACGTAACCGTGTGTCTAAGAAATGGTGACTCGGGGGTCCCTTCGGGACTTGACATATGAAATTTACCCACTCGACGTACCATACGTCAAGTTATTTCGTCAATTTTTCTTTTGAGGTGTCTCCGTCAGTTCTTTACTGGACAGTCAACTGTGTCCCTTGGATCGGGTCTGTAACTGGACAGTAAGTAAGTAAGTTGTTTGTACAAGATATATTATGGATGAAACATTTTTCGCTCACAGCTCTTGTGTGAAATCGGGTCGGGATCCTCCATCCTCGATCCCTTCGAGGAACCTCTTCTGCAGACTTGATTCTGGACTTGTTATACCCCTTTACTCGGTCTGGTTCGGCACGTCCTCCCACAAGGTGCACCTCCATTGTCGAAGACGTTTCCGGATGTCCAGTCATCCCGTTATAGAAAATTTACAGGAGAGGAAAGAAAAGTTTTTTTAATAAATGTTATAAATAAATGAATAACCGACACAACCCAGAAGCAACGACGAGTGTCTGGAAGAAATCAACGTCGCTCTCACCCGAAGAGTGGCGCCACCGAAGAGAGCAAAGCCTCGTGTCCGAGATCTGTGCACCCGAAGTCATCGACACCGGGTACTCGAATCAACGGGACTCCGTACACCCTAGAAGGACCTGGTCTCTAGTTTGGTCACAGGGGACGTAACGTTTCGTCTAAGAATTGGTGACCTGGTGTCTCTTCAGGGAGGGAAAAGAAAGTATGCAGTGAGGAACACAACCTGTCACGACCAAACCTGTTACGACCACTGTGAAAGTCACGGGTTCGTTAGGAACCAGAGACGGAAGTGACTCGAGGTCAGTCTACACTGGTAAACACGACCCTACTCTCTCAGTGTCCTCTCCCCAGTCCCGACCCTATTCCTTCTAATCTCCGACATCCAAGGGTCCCCTCCTCCGTGGACTGGATCAGACTCTCCTGTAGTCCCTTCCGAAGGACCTCCTTCTCTATCTCAAGACTTGTCAGAGACAAGTTTCTAGGGCAACTCTTAGACAACTTGCGAAACCTGTAAGTGTCTTCTTTTTTATGTGTTTGGGACACCCGTTAAGGGGTTAGGATAGTTAGGAAGTTCGCGGACACGGATCCGTCGGGTATTAATAGGTTACTGGGGGGTGTTGGCGGAACGATAGATTTACAGGGTTCTTACCCCGGTCCCCACCGGTTGTCACGACCTTTTGAAACTCTACTTTAAAGTCGTAGGCCCCACACGCCACCCCAAAACTCTCGGGGTTTATAGGGAGAGTAGGTGGCGGCTCTGCCCTCCCACACGGCTTGTAGATAAAAAAAAGGACGGATATAGGAGGTGTGATTGGAGATCGAGGTCGAGAACCCCCGGGAACCGTGCACGTCTCTGGTCGCGCAAGAGGAGACCTTACAGGCCTCCCTTTATTAGGTCCGCCAGGGGAGAGAGCGGTCTGTTCGCGGCGTCGCGGGGGACTGCCAGTGGCTCGTTCTCGCAGGGTTTGACGGGAGCGGGGGATCACCGGTTACGAATAAGTCTTAAATGTGTCAGTAGTCGATCGTAGCTGGCGAGGAAAAGTTGGAAACCAGACGACCGATCTCAGTAGGAGTAGCGACAGCAGTTACAGTGAAGGAAGAAGTAGTGGTGGTAGTGGTAGTAGTAGTATCGATTATGTATTTATCACGTAGGATACATGGACCGCGATACGACGAAATATGTATAGTGGAGCAAATTAGGAATAATAGTCGGGACACTTTACCCAAGACAATGGTAGAGGCAAAAGGAGTGAACTTCGTGTCTCTCCATTCCTTTGATGAACGGGTTCTAGTTTGTCGATGATTCACCGTCTCAGACTCAACTTGGATCCGTCGAACAGAGGCCTCCGGTAAAAAGACTTGACAAGTTTTTATTAGGACTTCATTATCCTACCAACCCGACGATGACGATTCAGTGAAGTCAGTACAGGCTGAGAATCGCTGGGGTACCTGGCGTCGGATGGTCCGAGGAGACAGGTACCCTAAAAGGTCCGTTCTTGTGACCTCACCCGACGGTAAAGGAAGAGGTTCCTACCAACCCCTAACGAAGTTTGATTAAAGTGTCTTGTCGACACACAGTCTCACCTTTATTGGACCCAGAGTCTTAGTGGTATAACGATCGAACCTAATAAATTAGACACCCATAAGTTACTCTTATTTGAATCGATACCAAAAAGGTCATCAGTAAAGCTTTCACTCTCAACCTGGTATTTCTTCCGACTCACGGTTTCTTAACTACGAAAGCTTGACACCACGACTTCTTCTGAGAACCTGACGTTCTTCTACTTTGGTCAGTTAGGATTTTCGTTAGTTGGGACTTATAAGTAACCTTCCTGACTATCACTTCGACTTTGAGGTTATGAAACCGGTGGACTTCGTTTCTCAACTGAATAACCTTTTCTGGGACTACGACCTTTCTAACTCCCGTCCACCTCTTTCCCTGCTGTCTCCTATTCTAACAACCTTCCCTATTGGCTTAGTTACCTGTACTCAAACTTGTTTGAGCCCCTCTATCACTTCCTGTCCTTTCGAACCGTACGACGTCAAGTACACCAGTGTTGCTCAACCTATGTTGAATCGTTGACTTGTTGTTGTTTAAAACTTCAGAGAAACAACATCGCTGAATCGAAACTAGGATTTTGACGACGACGACGACGATTCAGCGAAGTCAGTACAGGCTGAGACAAGCTGGGGTGTCTGCCGTCGGGTGGTCCGAGTGGGCAGGGACCCTAAGAGATCCGTTCTTGTGACCTCACCCAACGGTAAAGGAAGAGGTTACGTACTTTCACTTTTCACTTTCACTTCAGTGACTCAGCACAGGTTGAGAGGTGCTGGGGTACCTGACGTCGGATGGTCCGAGGAGGCAGGTACCCTAAAAGGTCCGTTCTCATGACCTCACCCCACGGTAACGGAACCCGTGGTCTTAGTGGATTTCCCGAACAATTTTCCGTCTTAGGACCCAAGATGAGGGTCATTGAGACCTTATTCCTGGATCTTAAACCTAAAGTTTATTCAAGGGTCCCCGACGACGACTAGACCCCTGGTCTGAGACTCTTGGTGACCTTATGTCCAGGAATGGCCCACAACAAAACATACGGATAACGAGTAACAGAGAGAAACCCTCTTAATGAAAAAAGTGAAACTCAGGTATTCCGACTGGGGTGACCTTCTGAGGTCCGGACCGGTTTCTCACTTAGGGAGGGGAATCGGAAACGTTAACCAAGTCCTTACCCGCACCGGGACTTCAGCCTGGTTACTCTCAGTCAGGAGCCTCACAACGCCCTAACACCCCCTCCCCGGAGGATCTGAACGACACGGCCTTCCCGTGACCGCACCTCGCAACCCCTGAAGGAACTTCCTTTTTGATCAGACTTTCACCTCGGTTGTGTCCGCTTTCATCCCGACCCTCTACTTATCTCTGTGACAAGGACTGTATACACGGAGACCCAGGTCACTTAGGGGTCTTACAAAGTCCTTGACCTATAAAGGGAGGTATAGGATGTAGTTTTTATATTCGTTTAAGACTGTCCAGATGGGGACTTTCTATAAAGTAGGACATAAAAAATTGACTTCATATACGTACAAACGATTCAGCGCAGTCAGCACAGACTGAGAAACTCTGGGATATCTGATTGGGAGGTCCAAGGAGACAGTCACCCTAAAGGGTCCGTTCTTGTGACCTCACCCAAAGGTACGGGAAGAGGTCCCTTAGAAGGGCTGGGTCCCTAACTTGGCCAAAGAGGACGCAAAGGACGCAAGGTCCGTTTAAGAAATGGGGACTCGGTGGCCCCTTTGGGGATTAACTTCATACACTTCAACCAGTCAGCACAGGCTGAGAAACGTTGGGGTACCTGGCATCGGGTGGTCCGAGGAGGCAGGTACCTTAAAAGGTCCGTTCTAATGACCTCACCCAACGGTAAAGGAAGAGGTCGCCTAGAAGGGTTGGGTCCCTAACTTGGGCCCAGAGGGCGTGCCGTCCGTCTGCGAAATGGCAGACTATGAATACATGTTATAATATACAATGTCCACATGTTATCACTAAGTGTTAAAAATTTCCAGTATGAAGTGCATAGTAATAATATTTTATAACTGACATAAGGGACACAGCATGTTATATAGAAGGACAGGACATGACCTTCTTTTCAATCCAAGAACTATATTTAATCTTGTAATGACCCAGTTACTGTTGTAACCTTATGTTTATCATCTCATCCTTTGAAAACGTATAAGTACAATTTAAATACTTTCAGTAACATGACACCAATACATTCTCTTATAACTATAAGAATCCTTTACGTGTGACTTAATAAATCCTCACTTTCCGATGCCACATAGAATTGAAGTTTAATATGTTGAGGGGGGGGCTGGGGGGGGGGGGGNGGGGCGGGGGGGGTGGGGCGGGGCCGAGGATATTATCTCGGTTACAATTTCTCCCATTTTTCCCCTAAAGGGACCACCAAATCACCATTTCTTAGACGGACGGTTACTAGGGACCGACCTCTTCTAACGTATAAGGGATCTCGTCGATTCGGGTACGTGGTGTCGATAACTAGGACACGAGATCTCGTTCCCCCGGCTTTGATGACTCGCGTACACGGGGTTCATGAGCTCGGACGACGGGATCTGGGCCGCGAGACGTAGTTCTCTTCGGTGTGTCACGTTGTCTCAGCGGAGACGAGTGGTGTTGATCTCTCGTCGGGCACGTCGTTGCTCCTGGGTCACGTCGACCTTTTATGTATTTATGTTCATAAAAATTTTCTCTCATTCTTATAATTGTTCTCCACTTGGACTCATTTTTCATATACTTACCAGAAATATGACAAGAATCAGACCGTTGAAAAAGAACCATTTACACTTAAATAGAGTTTTTTTCTCAATTTTTGTATAAAACTCTTTACTCTAAAACCTATTGTTATAGTCATATTCATCTTGACCCCTCTATTTCTATTTTACGAGATGCAAGGTCCATCACAAACCAGACTTCTAATTTGAAAATTAATTTGAAGTCTAGACTAAAAGAAATACCATTTCAAAGTTCCTAATGACGATTTTCTTATCTTCACCATAGATCTAAGGTTTAATCATCTCCCTTTTCCTTCTCATTCTTTTATACTGTATCGTTTGTTTTTTGTGTTAGTCAAGTTTCTTCAGAATTATTCTCGTTCCCACCACCCTTCGTATCCTCTTTTTTTGTTTCCTGTCATTTTAGTGTTTCATTACCCTGAAGGGACCACTAGACCACCAATTCTGAGACTCGAGGGTTACGTTCCCCGAGGCCAAATTGGGGGCCAGTCCCTTCATCTAGAGTGACTGGACTGAACCCGAAGGGTCCATCACGATCGCCATTACTTAGACGGACGGTAACGTCCTCTAAGTCTTCTACGCCAAAGTCAGGGACCCAGACCTTCTAGGGGACCTCATCCTTTATCGTTGGGTGAGGTCATAAGAACGGACCTTTTAAGGTACCTGTCTCCTCGCACCACCCGATGTCGGGTTCCCCAGCACTTCTCAACCTGTGTTGACTCGTTGACTCGTGTGTGTACGTATGTGTGTGTGTGTGCGTGTGTGTGTGTGTGTGTGTGTGTGTCCTGGACCGCGTCGATTTATTTATTTATAAAAAATTTTTGGTGTTTCATTCTACCCTCCTTACTTTCTTTATGTTGTGCTTATTGTCTTTTTTTCACATAAGACCCAGATTTGCGAAGACCTATTGAAGGGACGGAGGTGGACACAAGGTGGGAGGATGGGTCTGAAGGGCGAGGGTGGGGGTAGGGCCACAGGGAAAGAGTTCGTCGATCTCGTCCCCAGGGGTTTGAGATCCTAGATTGCGGACTACTAGACTCTGCCTCGACTACATTATTATTATCTTTATTTCACGTGTTATTTACATTACGTGAACTTAGTAGGACTTTGGTAGGGGTGGGGTAGGCACCTTTTTTAGCAGAAGGTACTTTGGCCAGGGACCACGGTCTTTCCAACCCCTGGAGACTCGATCTTCCTGAGATTTGTGGGTTCAGTCTAGGTCAGGGAGGGGACGAGGTAGAGTGAGCATTTTCGACCCCGGGGCCGACGTCGGGTATCCTACGACGTGGTAGACGAAGACCAAAGTAAGGTGTGGAGGAAGGGGAGGGACGAATAAGGAGAGGTCCGTGTACGTAGAGGAACAAAGACAGAGATTCTTTGGTCTACACAAGAGCGGAGTCCTGGAAACGTGACCGACAAGGAAGACGGAACTCCTGAGAAAGGCGAACCGAGTGAGGGAGTGGTTGTCTCTGGTCTATTTATTTGACCCATGTCGGTGTGTCGTCCTAGGTGGTCTTATTGGATATTGATGTGTACTAATGTTCTTACTCAGGGTGTAACACAACTCACCCTTTTCCGTCTGTAAATTCTATTACATGAAAGACTAAGGTAAATGTAGTTGAAGTTGTGTCCTTTTTGGTCAGGTACAGCACTTCGGTCTTACTCCCGCTGAGACTACCTTCCCGTCTACTCGACTTTCCTCGGGTGAAACCAACCTCTCGACCACTGTCTCCACACTAGTCAACCACTTTTAAGTGAGGTGACTTGTGACTACCAGACAGGACGAAACGTACACACTGGTGAAGTTATTTGTTGAAGTTCTTTGCTTTCTTGCGTTTTACGTTTCTTCGGAGGTACAAGGGTGGTGGGTCGAATTCTTCGTTCTGTAAAGGTCCCGGGACGAGAGGGATGTGTTATACAAAAATATCGGTGTGCGGTCGGGGAGGCGGGCAATGAAAGGGGTCAAATGATTCGTGTAGAAGGGTGCGACCGTCGATCGCCGCTCCCTCACATAGCCCCTCCAGAACCCCCACCCCCTTCCCTTGTCCCTACCCTAAAGACCCAAGGTAGGTCCGTCGCCCTTCAATTACGAGGACTCTACGGGAACGGGACTCATGACTACCCCCCTGTGAAACGTCCCTCCGGGGGTTCACGAGTCCCGGTCACAGACCCTCCACCCTGAGTCGTGACTGGGAAGGACGATTCGTCAGTGACCTTTACGTTGGATGAACGAACGTGTGAGAGAGAGCTAGAGAAAGGTACTGAGAAAGAGACAGAGGGAAGGAGGAAGTGTTAGAGAGGAGTTCTTCTTTTTTTGAGTGTTGATAAATGTATTTGAAAATAATGTAGTCTGACATTGGTTTCCTTGGTACAAGGTTGAGATTTAGAAAGTTATTTGAAACTTATTTATTGTCCCGAAAAATAAAAGAAAAAACATAACATTTTAAATAAAAATTTAAGAAAAAATGACCGTCATAAAATACATCTACTCCAAGTTCTTATCAAGCCGGAAGTATAAAGAAAAGACCGGTAATTATAATAAGTAAAGTACAGGACTAATAATACCCTTTAATAGAACATATCACTTACCTTCACAAACCGGCCAGAGAGACTATCGGTTCGTCGTACGGTGTCCCACACCACTGTAAATCCTTCGACCCCCGACCCCCACCCCACGACTCCCCCGGGTCACTGAATTCCCTTCTGTCCTCCAGTCCGTCCCTGGGGTCCACCCTGTCCGGAACCCCTGAGACCCGACCTCCTCCGCCACTTAAGGTCAGGGTAACTTTCATCTTTGGTGTCTTGCGTTTCAGTACGACCAACGTTCCCTCCTCTCCCATTTTCCTCCCGTACCGGCGAGACCCGTCTGGGCCAAGGGGGGCGGTCCTCTACCGAGTTGGACGCCCCGACACTTATTTCTTCCTTCCCGTCCAGTCCGATTGGCGACGGTAGGAACTCGCGAAGGAATATTAACATTCCTTCCCCCGGGAAGGAATGTTGGACCCAGGAGTGACGTGGGTAGAATGTCTACTCTTTTGACTCCGAGGTTCTCTCCTTCTGGGGTTCGGTATCTCGTCCTGATCTCGAGACCAGAGGATGAATTGGGACACGAAACTTTAGAATTGAAGTCCCAAAGCTGGTGGAGGCTAATGACGAAAAAGAGGTAATCTTTTTTATTTTATTTTATTTTTCGTTTGCAAACTAATGTTTCGGACTGTCTTAAAAACCTCACTGTCTTGACGGTACTTAGGACGAACGCCACCACCAATATGTTAAGATCCGTAAACAGTTTTGCCTTATGTACGTCTATAGGTCGGTAACTACTGAAGATGACAAACATTTGTTCTTATAAAATTTTTCATTTACATGAAACAGACCTAGGGTCAAGTTTGTCTTGTTGACACTTTGCTACAAAACCCTTGTCGCCCCCTTTTTGAACTTATTCTTTGTTAATCCTCTACTGTCCGGGAAGAGGCAACGGAGGCACCATTTCTTAAGTGGACACTACGTCTTCAGCGTCCTCTTCGTCCAAACTAGGGACCCAGTCCTTCGAGGGGATCTCCTCCCGTACCGTTGAATAAGGTCATAAGAACGGACCTCTTAGGATATCTGTCTCTTTGGACCTCCCGATGTCAGGTATCCCAGTGTTTCTCCGCCTGTCCCGACTTCACTGAATCGTGTATGTTCTCCATTATAAAGTTTAAAACAATCGAGACTATTCCGTAACATCAATATATTTTTATACGTGGAGAAGAAATAAAACTTCAAGTAACACCATAAATTCTTACTCGTACAGGTAGTGAAAAAAAAAAAAATTACCAGGGTTGATCTCCCCTTTCTTCTACTTTACCGTTTTACAACTATAAAGAACTTCAATCAACTACCCGGATACACCGAAATAACAGAGAGTCGAAAACCATAGACAAACCTTTACAAGTGTTGGATTCAATTTGAAAAACTTTTATTTTAATTTTTCTTCTCAAGTGACAACCAATTCGTGTTAAACCTTTTATCTCTTTTAGTCTTTTTCTGTGATGAAGGGGTTAGGGTGTAGTGATAACATTAATTCTTAAACTACATAAAGGAAAGTCGCAAAAGATAAAATAAGTCCGAAATTTTCACCACACACACACACAAAATGTATTGACACACTCGTTTAACAAATATGTCAGGACGAAAAAGGGAAGAACTTTGCATTCGACAAGGGAACAATTTTGTAGAAACACATTTGTGTTAGAGATTACAAACATACCACAAATGAGTTGCCCCGTCACAACGGTCTGTAACTTCGACAAAGGTTAAAGGAGGATAATATTTATTACGGAGCTACGTGTCGGAACACGCAGGGTCTCCACCTTAACGACCCGGTTTCCCACGCCTAGGGAACCGTTTTAGAGGTATCACAAAGACGGACTGGGCTTCGACTTTACTGGAGTATACCGATTTCACTCTAAAGTGACGATAAACAATAAAGGATTTCCAAACTAAGTACTGAGCTCAAGTATTCTCCTACATAAAAAAAAAAGGGGGTCAACGTCCTTTGTCTTTAGGTAAGTGTGGTCGAGTACAGTCTTCTCCCAACACAGTCGGTCGTTCATTTCGATTATAAGTCAAAACAACCAGACTTTGTTATTCGGTCCATAAAATGGTCGTTTAACCCAAATGAACCCTTGTTGTCTGTAATGTTGAACCTTGTGCGTAAGATGTCGTTTCGTGTTCGTTCACCGCTCTTGTTTCTTGTAAGAAAATATCTCCCCTCCCAACCCGCCTCGAGAACCTCTTTCAGGTAACCTCCTTTGAACCCTCGAACTTCAAATCACCGAAAAGTAACCGACTCAACATTGAAAGAGAGTAACCGGTACCTCAACGGTCCGTTCTTCTTTGAGAAGGAAGGAGGATGACCCACCATTTCGTCATTGGAAGGAGGCCAACCTTTATCTTTCAATGTAGAGAAGGACAAGTCAGATATTAACGGGGTCTCTCCGTCTCGCATTGTCGAGGGGGAAGACCGAAGAGGTGAAGTACAAAAATTAATTATTTAAAATAAAAACCGTCGTGTCCTAGAAACAACGAAAAAGGGTCCGAAAGACATCAACACCGTTCACCTCCCGATGAGAAGGAATCTTTGTCAGAGAGTCCGAAGTCACCAACACCGAGTGCCCCGAATCGACGAAACGTCGTACACCGTCGAAGAGTCTGGTCCCTTCCTTGGGACAGAGGAACGTAACCAACCACCTAGAGTAGGTAACGTGGTGGTCCCTTCAGGAAGTAAAATTCACTCCGAAGACAAATAGTCAAAAGTGTCGAACCTGCTCGATAGGACGAGACAACTGATTATGATCTAATAAAGACATAACCAACCATTTAGCACGACGGAGTTCTGGACGTGCAAAGGGAAGGATACTGGTGAGGTTGAAGGGGGTGAAGGGTTGGAGGGTGTTACGTCCCCCCCGCCCCTCCCCTTCGGAATGATACTCCGTGTTGTAACTTCGTAAGATTAGCGAGTCACGGGTTTAATGACCAACAGTTTATAAGACTAATTAGAACCTATGATCTTGTCTTTTCGACTGAGTCTACCGAATTTCTCATGTCCTTTAAACATTGACCTTTAAGGTGTGAACGGACCGAACTCTATTTTAACTGTGTAGACAAGTCGTCACAGTGGTTCCTGGGATATAGAAAAGTGGGGAGATGGGGTGGAAAAGGTCCCCGTAGAGGGTTCTCTCGGTGCTCGTCGGAAACCCGGTGGCCCTGAGAGTAAGTATAAGGGGTGGACTTCCCTTCGTGGAAATAGAGTGCCAGGGGGGGTTCATTATTCTGACTGAGACTAACCGGTCGACTCCAGTGTACGACACGGTCTCGGTTAGTGACACCGGACCCCACCTGGGTTTACGGGTCTAACCGTCTCGGTTCAGTGGACAAGGCGTTACCATTGTGGGAAATAAACTTCGGTGTTGGCTCCAAGTTTAAGGTAAAAATAGGCTAAGGGATGACAGGAGAGACGGGTCAAAGGCCATTTTGTCTCTATTATTACTGTGAGTGGAGGATCCTAACGACACTCCTAATTCACTCAAGTAATTACGACTCGTGAATCTTACCACGAGTATCTTTCGCGAATTTACGATCGACGACAATGACAGTAATCCGCTGATAAAAGTCGCGAGGTCCGACGGTAAGAGACGTTCAAATAAAAACATGAGGTGGGAGAAAGAACAATGATAACGACCCATTGTTCACAGAGGTTTTGTACCAACCGAATTTCGTTGTTAGTCGGAAAATAGAGAGTGGTACAGACACTAGTCTAAAAACCCCTCCCAGGTCGGCCCGTCAAGACGGAACCCTAGGGTGTACCTACATTAATCAACCACCGACTTCGACCCTGTCACTGTTTCGGCCTCCATCCACCCGTCGAGAGAGAAAGTAACATCAGTTCACCAGAGAGGGGCACCCGACCAAACCCGAAGGAGTTTAGTACTTACCGGAGGTCGTCAGTCTGAAGGACGTACCGTCGAGACCAGGAGTCACAGTCACAGAGGGGGTCCTCCGTCTTTGTCGGAGTCGAGAAGACTAGATCGGAACCCCTAGTTCGCCGTAGTGAAGATCGTGCACGACGACCAATGTTCGTTGAGTGTTCGGACGAGTCCAAGTTTGTCTCCCGTCCGTTTGGGGTGAAGAGTTACCCTCCTCACAGCTCCAAGATCTTTTTAGACCACACCCTTTGCAGTAACGTCGGGAGAAACCTTTAATGTCAGACCGAAGAAATCATGATTGAATTCAGGGTGGAACCACGTTAGTCACGGGTTACACCCAGTGTAAGAGGATTAGGGTTAAGATCTACCTTCATCAATTAGCTCTTTAGAGTTAAGGAACCGTAGTTTTTATGATAGTAAAGGAAAACAAAAGATCACTGACGGAGGTGGAAACGAGACAATTAAATGAAAAATGACGGTCTATTTCCGATATCCACCGAGTCTGCCATTTCTTAAACGGACATTATGTCCTCTGGACCCAGTTAGGAACCTAACCCTTGTAGAGGACCTCCTCTTTTTACCGTTGGGTGAGGTCATAAGAACGGACCCTCTCAAGGTACCTGTCTCCTCGGACCACCCGATGTCTTGTACTCCAGTGTTTCTCAGCCTGTACTGAATCACTGATCGTGTTTCCGATAAGTCAAGTCAAGTCAGCGAGTCAGTACAGACTGAGAAACGCTGGGGTACTTAGCGTCGTGCGGTCCGGAGGAACAGGTAGTGGTTGAGGGCCTCAAGTGAGTCTGAGTGCAGGTAGCTCAGTCACTACGGTAGGTCGGTAGAGTAGGAGACAGCAGGAGAAGAGGAGGACGGGGGTTAGGGAGGGTCGTAGTCTCAGAAAAGGTTACTCAGTTGAGAAGTGTACTCCACCGGTTTCATGACCTCAAAGTCGAAATCGTAGTAAGGAAGGTTTCTTTAGNCTAGAGGAACGTCAGGTTCCCTGAGAGTTCTCAGAAGAGGTTGTGGTGTCAAGTTTTCGTAGTTAAGAAGCCACGAGTCGGAAGAAGTGCCAGGTTGAGAGTGTAGGTATGTACTGGTGTCCTTTTTGGTATCGGAACTGATCTGCCTGGAAACAACCGTTTTATTACAGAGACGAAAACTTATACGATAGATCCAACCAGTATTGAAAAGAAGGTTCCTCATTCGTAGAAAATTAAAGTACCGACATTAGTGGTAGACGCCACTAAAACCTCGGGGGTTTTTATTTCAGACTGTGACAAAGGTGACAAAGGGGTAGATAAAGGGTACTTCACTACCCTGGCCTACGGTACTAGAAACAAAAGACTTACAACTCGAAATTCGGTTGAAAAAGTGAGAGGAGAAAGTGAAAGTAGTTCTCCGAAAAATCAAGGAGAAGTGAAAGACGGTATTCCCACCACAGTAGACGTATAGACTCCAATAACTATAAAGAGGACCGTTAGAACTAAGGTCGAACACAAAGAAGGTCAGGTCACAAAGAGTACTACATGAGACGTATCTTCAATTTATTCGTCCCACCGTTATATGTCGGAACTACCTGAGGAAAAGGATAAACCTTGGTCAGACATCCCTTGGAATTACTGTTACAGTGGTCTAAGAGATTACAAAGGGCATAAAAGACAAACACCGACCCGACCCAGGAATGACACCGCACACCGAAGAAGTAACGTCGTACATCTTAAAGAGATCAAGTCACACACCCGAAGGGAACAACACTCTCACACCCGAAGTTCTCAAAGTCCCGAGTCTCAGAGATCAACACCGGGGACCCAATTCAATGGGACCCAGTACACCCTAGAATCAAGTGGTTGGTCCCTAGTTTGGGTACAGGAGAGGTAACCTTCCGTCTAAGAATTGGTGACCTGGTGGTCCCTCCAGGGACAAAGAAAGTAAAAGTGAGTAAAATTTTGTGAACTTAGTAAAAGACTTTACTAACGAGGGCAAAAAACCCACACTATTATCATAGTACCAAGATAGTTGCAAATGAAAACGAGACATTCTCTTACCGGAGTAGAATCTCCTATGTCCGACTTCATAAATCGTCGGTTCGGAGCGATACCAAGTCGTTTACAAGTATATACACACTCGTGCACACCGATATGTCTCTTTCTTCCCTTTGTCGTACTTTACAAGTCAAGTTAAGTCAACGAGTCAGCACAGACTGAGAAACGCTGGGGTACTTAACGTCCTACGGTCCGGAGGAACAGGTAGTGGTTGAGGGCCTCAAGTGAGTCTGAGTGCAGGTAGCTCAGGCACTACGGTAGGTCGGTAGAGTAATTGTTGACGAATAAGAAGCCGAAGGGTCCACCGCGATCACCATTTCTTGGACGGACGACTACGTCCTCTGCCATCAAGGTAGGGACCCAACCCTTCTAGGGACCTCTTCCTTTACCGTTGGGTGAGGTCATGAGAACGGACCTCTTAGGGTGTCTGTCTCCTCGGACCGTCCGGTGTCAGGTAGCCCAGTGGTCCTCAGTCTGATTGACTTAGTCGAATCGTTCGCACGGACGATTCCATCTCCCATACGACCGCAAGTAACGTGGCAAAGACAGTTGAGAAGGTATCTGAAGCAAGAAGGATTGTTCATAAACTCCCCTTCTTATGAAGTCGACTTTGGTCTAAGTTTAAACTACCCACTCCCTTCAAGGTCGAAGAGGGCTCATGAGAATGCGAAAGTAAAGGGAGGTTTCTTCTACTGTGATTGAAAGGAAAGGGGTAGTAAAAGACCCCCTCTAATCCGATCGGAACACAGTTCAAAAGTTCCATCCACCGACCAAGGATAACACCACTAGAACTTGACTCCGTCACCCCATCAACCGACGAAAACAAGGGTAGAAACCTGGATCATGGTTAAGACCTCCAGGACCCTTTTCAAGTTAAATCGTAGGAGACTGTCTTCGGATTCCCGTCTCTGAGTTCCACCGAAAGTTGTTGACTACCGACATAAGAGTGGGTCCCCGTCACGGACCACCGGAAAAGTTTTACACACCCTATAAACCACTAACAGTGTTACTGAACCCTTTCCCAACGATTTCCGTCGACAAGACCTAAAACATTTTTTGAAAAATAAAACATAACCCAGTTAATCCCCAAAGCGACCACCGAGTCACCATTTCTTAGACGGACGTAACGTCCCCGGTGACCTCTGTGCCCAAACTAGGGACCCATCCCTTCTAGGGGACCTCCTCCCGTACCGTTGGGTGAGGTCATAAGAACGGACCTCTTAGGACACCCGTCTCCTCGGACCGTCCGATGTCAGGTATCCGAACGTTTCTCAACCTGTACTGACTTCACTGAATTAAGGTTTTCCGACCAAGGTTTACTCATGCAGTTCCGACATATAACAGTGGGACGAATAAATTGAATATACGTCTCATGTAGTACTCTTTGCGACCTGACCTTCTTCGTGTTCGACCTTAGTTCTAACGACCCTCTTTATAGTTATTGGAGTCTATACGTCTACTATGGTGGGAATACCGTCTTTCTCTTCTCCTTGACTTTTCGGAGAACTACTTTCACTTTCTCCTCTCACTTTTTCAACCGAATTTCGAATTGTAAGTCTTTTGATTCTAGTACCGTAGTCCGGGGTAGTGAAGTACCATTTATCTACCCCTTTGTCACCTTTGTTACTGACTGAAATAAAAAACCCCAAGGTTTTAGTGACGTCTACCACTGACGTCGGAACTTTAATTTCCTGCGAATGAGGAACCTTCCTTTCAATACTGGTTGGAACTGTCGTATAATTTTTCGTCTCTGTAATGAAACAGGCAGATCAGTTCCGATACCAAAAAGGACACCAGTACATACCTACACTCTCAACCTGACACTTCTTCCGACTCGTGACTTCTTAACTACGAAAACTTGACACCACAACCTCTTCTGAGAACTCTCAGGGAACTTGACGTTCCTCTAGGTCGGTCAGGTAGGATTGTCTTTAGTCAGGACCCACAAGTAACTTTTCTGACTACAACTTCGACTTTGAGGTTATGAAACCGGTAGACTATACTTCTCGACTGAGTAACCTTTTCTGGGACTACGACCCTTTCTAACTCCCTTCCTCCTCTTCCCCTACTGTCTCCCACTCTACCAACCTACCGCAGTGACTAAGTTGCCTGTATTCAAACCCATTTGAGTCCCTCAGCCACTAGCTGACCCTTCGGACCACACGACTCCAAGTACCCCAGTGTTTCTCAGTCTGTGTTGACTCGCTGACTTGACTTGACTTGACTTCGCTGAATCATACGTACGTACGTATCGTTTAATTGTTACAACACTCAAAATCCACTTTTCTCTTCCCTGAGTCGGTGTGTGTATGTACATAGGTAAGAGGGGGTTTGGGGGAGGGTAGGTCCGACAGTACATTGTGACTCTTCTTAAGGTACACGAAATGTCATCAGGAACAACCAATAGGTAAAATCAAAAAAGTGATAGAATTAAAAAAAGTTTGAAATTTGAAAAATAAAAAATAATCCGATATCGGTTAATTACTACGACTTCGACTTCGAGGTCATGAAACCGGTGGAGTACACTTCTCAACTGAGTAACCTTTTCTGAGACTACGACCCTCCCTAACCCCCGTCCTCCTCTTCCTCTGATGGTTCCTACTCTACCGACCAACCGTAGTGCCCGAACTACTTGTACTCAGACTCACTTTAGACCCTCTATCACTACCTGTCCCTCCGGACCGCACGACGCTAAGTACCCCAGCGTTTCTCAGCCTGTGCTGACTCGCTGACTTGACTTAACTTGACTATCGGTTAATTATTACAACACTATCAGAGTCCACTTGTCTTTTCTCTGTCGGTATGATTATGTACATAGGTAAGAGGGGGTTTGAGGGGAGGGTAGGTCCGTTGGTACATTGTAACTCGTCTCAAGGTACACGATGTGTTATCTAGAAATAACCAATAGGTAAAATTTGTTTCGTCGCATATGTACAGGTAGGGTTTGAGGGATTGGCAAGGAAGGAGGGTAGGAAGGGACAAGACCTTAAAAATACAGTTTCGGGGAAAATGTGAGAATTTTCACTACTCCTGGGGTTTCTCGAAAATAAATATACCCGATCCTACAGAGACTGTCAGGTCACCAATTCTGAGACACGAAGGTTACGTCCCCCACTCTCAAACTAGGGACCAGTCTTTAGGTTCTAGGGTGTACGGTGTGCCGAGACGGTTTTTTCAATATTGATAACTATAAATGACAACACTTACAGTTCAGTGACATAATCTTGAATCTTGACTATGAAACTTATATGTCCTTAGGTGTTCGTGTATAAGGTAGTCGACCGTCTCGTTACTGTAGTAGTGTACAGGGTCTCGAAGACTTTTTGAGATGACATGTGAGTTCTCTTTTGCTCTCACCCGGCCGGTTTTTTGTAGGACCATAATAATGTTTTTATTACAATTGAAACACCTGTTTTCCAGACCCCTTGAGGGTCCCATAGGACCTGGTTTGAAACTCTGGACAAGATTTCCGTAAATATTTGGACCCCACCAATCCATACGGTTTACCTGAAGTCACATGTCCTGTTAAGTCGGGGTTTACAGGTTTCGCGGGGAAACCTACCTAACGATAGGGAAAGTAGGTCAATAGACACTGAACGTCCCCCAGAGAGCGTATATTTGTCACAACCACCTCACAAATATGTAACAAGGGAGTCTATGTCCGAACTGAGGAAGTAAAGTCAGTCCAGGGACTAGTTTACAAAACAAGAATCTCTCCACGAGGGACTGGTGAGATTTTGACGTGGGGACCCCTCTGAAAAGACGACGAGGTCACCAATTCTGAGGCACGAAGGTTACGTCCCCCAAGGCCAAGTCAGGGACAACCTCCTCGATCTAGGGTACACAGTACGTCTCCCCGGTTATTTATTCATTTTGACTTGTGACCTTTAAGGGACCGTTAGTCAGGTCTCAAATCCTGAGACGTGAAGGTGATGTACCCTGGGTCCAAGGTAGGGTGTTCGGAACACCACCAAGTTTTTTTTTTTTTTTGTTTAGCGATGGAGGAGGGGACCAAATAACAGGAGTGTTATGAAAAGTAGTGGTCGGTAATATAGTGTATATATGAATAAAAATTTTAGGAGAGTAATCTTATAGTCGAGGTCGTTTTGTTTCAAAAAAAAGGGAGAGGGATTGGGATCACGATATAGAGGTCCCAGATCTTGTCATCGACCGTGTCCACAAGTTATGTATAAAAACTTCCTTCCTTACTCCGACGACGACGACGACGATTCAGCGAAGTCAGCACAGGTTGAGACACGCTGAATATCCGCCGTCGGGTGGTCCGAGGGGGTAGGGACCCTAAGAGATCCGTTCTTATGACCTCACCCAACGGTAAAGGAAGAGGTTACGTACTTTCACTTTTCAGTTTCACTTCAGCCAGTCAGCACAGGCTGAGAATCGCTGGGGTACCTGACGTCGGATGGTCCGAGGAAGCAGGTACCCTAAAAGGTCCGTTCTCATGACCTCACCCCACGGTAACGGAAGAGGTTTCCTTACTCCCTGGTCTGGATAAAAGGGTAATCGGTACCCTGGGTTGGCCTGAGACTCCAGGGACTCCCGTCCTGGACACACACAGTAATTCATAAGAGCTGTGAGTTGGATTGTCTTCGTTCGTAAGGCTTTTACGAACATTTTATTTCTCTTCTTATGTTTCATCACCCTTCATTAGTCACCAACGGACCCCGACTCCGACCCTTGCCCTTACCCTTACCTGACTTTCTCCCGTGCTGTCCTCTCTAGAAACCGACTGTCCTTGTAAGATTTTAACCTAACACCCCTACCGACATACATACTAACATTTGTTAGTAGTGAGTCATTGTCGTGTAGTGAATTTTGTCCACCTAAAATACTAGACATCTAATGTGCAGTGGTTTTGATTCGTGGCAGACCCACTCCCTCGTTTACTTACGAGGCATCCTCCACGGGGCGTCCAGCAGGTTCGGAAAGTAACATGACGGGACCTGCTACGACCCCTGTGCCACCACTGATTCTGATGGGTCTCGAGTCCCGGCCCTGCCCCCTCTGTGTCCGTGTCTCCAGTCCCGTCCCTACCCCCTTCGGATTCACCGACGTCCTCTAAGTCTACTCTTCAGTCTCTCCTGAAGGACCGCCTCACTTGCTGACTCGGTCTGGGATTTCCTAGTACAACAGGCACTGGCACTGTGATCACACACAAACAAAAAAAAAAAAAAACGACAAAGGAATTTGTGAAAAGGATAATTTTGGAATCGTGCCCAGCCCGCCCAGAGAGGTGATTAGGCCGGGAAGGCGCTCAAGGCGTCCTGTTCCGGTGTGCCCCCGCGACAAGATGACGCGAGACCCTAGCGGAACCGGAGCGTCCTCGGCCTCGATCCTTGGCGCGCAAGTCCCGCCTCGCCCCTCTACCCCCAACAAACAGGCCCCTTTCCAAAGGCCTCCCGCCGCGCAGGGGAAGCATCCCACCGCCTTCGTCGGGGCCCCTCGGCGACTAGCAGTCACCTCGCCCCCCGGCGCCGCGTCGCTCGCCGAAAGGCTCCGCGAAGCCCTTCCCCCGCCTCGCGATTCGCGTCAGACCACACCTTAAAGGGTTTTATCGGGGCCGGCGGCGGATGACAAGGACCTCTCCCCCGCGGTCCCACCCTCACCCCCCGCCCCCAAACCCAGACCCCCCGCCTCGAAAGGTTTCTCTCCGCCCTTCCCCCCGCGAGTTCGTAGGACTCGACGTGCAGAGGGGCTTCTACTGGAGCTACGCCCGCACCCCACCCCCACCCCCTACCTAGTGCACCACAGTCCACCCTGCTCCAGTGACCCCTCCCGCCACCGCGATTGAGGCGCAGGGACCCAGATAAGACTCTCTGAGAAGAAACCCGCACCCTCCCTTCTACCCCTTTGACCGTTTCTCCTCCGGCACCCTCCAGAAACCCTCTATTGCCCAGGCGCCTTGAGGTGTAGACGAAGTTGCCCCTAGCCCCCCCCCCGCCCCCCCCCGAAGCACACACACACACACACACACACACACACACACACACACACGCGCGCGCGCGCCCGCCTCCCGCAGACTCTTTCTGACGAAACCCGTGTCCCTTCTTACCAAAAGACATTTCGAGTCGGAGACCGTACCTTCTGCTGCCAGAACTGAGACAGGAACTAAAAGACACACGACGCACCGGACAAAGGGGTAGTATGGTCACTAAGCGTAGTGGAGGCTCAGGACCCGAGAAAGACGGAGAGAGTGAGCGGGCACCAAACATCTCCACTTAACGACTTTGCTGGAGAAGACCCGGACCGGAACACGGGCCTGTAGTTTTACTGGTTCTGTCGGGGTCTGGGTAGGGAGTGGGTATCAGGTGACCCTCTAGTCTATCACTGTCGCGTCCCACCCAGCCCGGACCAGACCCTCTTTGTCCTCAATCCCGGTCCTACCCCCTGCGAGTCCCGGGACCTCCTGGGTTGACCTCTGACTCGCGAGGTCTGAACCGGACTTCCCACTGTCTCAAAACTTTCCTAACCTACCCCCGCCCTGGAACCTTCTCCGAAGTGGAGATGTTTCTCTAGAAACTTGACTCCGGACTTCTTACTCATCGGAGGACACTTGACAATTGCCTCCCGACTGTGCCTAGATATAGACTGAGTGGCTATACTTTACCGTATAGGTCCCGTAAGATAATAATCCTCTTTTATTTCGTTCACAATCAGTGAGTCAGCGCAGGCTGAGACACACTGGAGTACCTGACATCGGACGGTCCGAGGAGACAGGCACCCTAAAGGGTCTTTTCCTGTGACCTCACCCACCGGTAAGGGAGGAGGTCCTTCAGAAGGTCTGGGTTCCTAACTTGGGTCCAAAGGACATAATGTCCGTCTAAGAAGTGACAGACTCGGTGGTCCCCTCGGGGTTTTATTTCGTTTGACGTTATGTTTTTTTCAAAAATTTTTCTTACTCATAACCAGGTCGTAAGAAGAACCTCTTCCACGTCACAGTCCTTTCCATAACATCCGTCTTCTGTATCGTAGACGTCTCCGAACCTAACTTCGTGTCGAGGAAGGTTCGTCTCAGGAAACGAACGAGGGATCCTCGGGAGAAACCACGGGTCCGTCTGGTAGACAGTGTCCAAGGGATCAGGTCCTAGGTCGACCAACTGCCCTACATTACATTTGGGAACTCCGGTCTAGGATCCGAAGAGGGGAGTGTCGAACCACCAAGTTACTGACCGGAACTCCAGTTGGTCTTCGACCTCAACTTAGGGTCGAGGAGGTGATCAGTCTACACACTGGAACCCATTCACTGAGTTAAAGGACTAAATAGTTTACTTATATACCCCAAACCAAAGAACTCTGGTCGGAGGAGTAAAATTTCTCGATATTTCCTAATTTGTACAGTAGATATATCATATATAAAAATTTATATACTGAAATATCTAACAATAGTTCCTTGGGTCCTTTGATTATCTCTTTGAATTTTTGCACGACGGTACAGTTTACTGTGAAACTGGACAATACCTTTTACGTTAACCACCTTGTACTTCGGTCGAGTTTCGACACGATAAGGTTTGGATTAATAAATTTTATAATTATGATGTGAATAATCTTCGTCTAATATATATATATATATACGACGATGATTCAGTGAAACGAAGTCAGTACAGGCTGAGACACGCTGGGGTCTCTCCAGGTCGTCCGAGGGGGCAGGGACCCTAAGAGGTCCGTTCTTGTGACCTCACCCAACGGTAAAGGAAGAGGTTACGTACTTTCACTTTTCACTTTCACATCAGTGAGTCGACATAGACTGAGAAGTTCTGGTGTACCTGACGTCGGATGGTCCGAGGAGACAGGTACCCTAAAAGGTCCGTTCTCATGACCTCACCCCACGGTAATGTGTGTGTATATATAAATGTATTAAGAAACCAAGTTTTAGACATCTTAGTCTTTACCCCACTAATTACACCCCACGGGTGATTATAGGTGAAGAACTCAGGATCCAGTCGCAATGGACGATGGTACGATACTGAGTCTCCGATTATGCGTCCTTCCGGGAAAAATGACGGAAACCAAAATCCACTGACCCTCCTTTCCGAACCAGAGGTGTGGCAGAGGGGACCTGTGTGTGGGACGAAAGAGCTCCCCGTGGTAATATAAGAAGGAAATAACCAACAGGAACATATTATGTTTAGACGTTCAAATCTATGTTTTTTTAGACCTTTATTTTCTATCTTTTCATGGGCGGTCCGTGGGGAAGGAAGAAGGACCTCGGGGAGGGGTCGCCCGTGGCTGCACTCCATTGACTCGAAGAAGAAGAAGGGAAAGGGGAAGGAGGATGGGGTGGAGGACCGGAGGGTCGAACCGGGGGATAGGGGAACTCTGGAACCAGGTTTCTTCTCCACCCGGGGGCTCCCCTCCCCTCCCCACTCGTGTCGTGACCGTCACTTGCGTCGTCCACCCGTCTTCCTTCGGGAAACGAACACGACACATACCCCCACCCTACTAGTCTGAACCCCTACCCGTGAGTACACCCCGGGTCCTCCCGGGGATCCACCCATAGGACGGAGGTAGGGTGGGTTGTGACCTTCCATCTCTTCCAGTTGTTGTCTTTGACCCTTTACATCGAGCTTGGTTCCGCGAGTCACCCTGACACCGGTAGGGGGACACAGACCTCACTCCCCTCTCCTCCAACACGGTCGGATTCAGACCGTCTCTTTACTCAGGGAATCGGTCCGACCCAGGCAGGGACTTAAGGTAGGGCGACGTTGGACCCGCAGTGTTACAGTCAAGGCATCACCAACACCCTCCACCAGCTCTCTTCCCCAATCTCCCCGGTACCTCCCACGTCCTGATCTCCTCTCCAACCCGGAGGTGAGGGTCCACACCCCGTGGGTCTCTACTACTCCACCCGTCCCGCCGAGCCCGATGTCAAGTTAGAGCTTCCAGAAGACGTCCAGCGGGCTCTTCCCCAACCTTCCGAAGAGGTGTCGTCCAAACGGAAGATCACGACGGGTGACCCGGAGTTTCCCCAGGTTGAGTCCCCGGCCCCGGCCACGACCGAGACCCCCGGTCCCGCGGGGTAACCCCGCACCTGCCCGGACCGGGGGTCCCCGCGACCCCCGTCGTCCCCCACCCTTCCGGGGTCGAAAAGGCTCGTCCCACCGTCCAACCCCGACCTCGACTCGCCGACTCGTCTTCCGCAACCGGTGGTAGACACTTCCCCACTACGGGTGGTGTCCGTGTGCCCCGTACCCACCCATCGGGTTCGGGCCCATCCGCCCGTGTTTTCCCCCGACGTACACGCCCCGGCCGTCCTTGTGTCGGTGGACCCGTCCACACCGCAGCTTCCCGGGGTGCCCCCGTCCCTTCCCGACGTCCGACCCCCCGTGTCACCCGTGTCCCCGGCGGACGACGACGACGACGACGACGACGCGGAAACGGTGGACCCTGTGAAGGAGGTCGGTGGAGAGCCGGAGGCTTCCCCAGGCGAACACGGGCCCGACCTTCCGTCGACGTCCCCCGTGTCTCCCGAGTGGGGTCCGTCTTCAGGGACCTCTCTCTTCTCCCCGTCAATCCCCCGCACCCGACGTCGTCTCTCTTGGGGTCCGACCCCTGGTCTACGACGTGGTCCGACGGACGGAACGGAGATCGGACCGAGGAGTAATTGACGAGCCTGAAACCTGTTTACTGAACTGGGGAGGACTTGGTGTATTCCAGTATGTCGAGAGTCTTTTAAGTCAAGACTCTAAGATTCCAGGACTCTACCTTTTTATGTCCGTTCCCACTGTTAGTGGGTCCGACCAAAGGGAAGACCAACCAGTCATTGTTTGGACAATAATTTATGAAAAGTTATAATGGGAACCGAGATTATAAAACTGTCATAACGAAATCTTCCGATTCTAAGATTCTAGCGTACCGAGAAAGAGTCTTACATGATAAGATTGTACCACCCATTCAAAGTCATCAAAATTCAAACGCAAAAGCTTCTAAGACCTCAAGATTTAAATGTAACAAACCTTAAGGTTCCACGAAGGGACCAAGACCCTATTCGTACACCGAACTCCCCCTAACAGACCGTAATAAAAGAGTCTCTCGGACGAAAGCTCCGACACTCTAAGGTTCCAAAACACCGAGGTTTACATAATCCGAGATTATAGAACACTAAGTTTCTGACATCCACAGATCTAAAATGTTAAGATTCTGTCCTTCCAAAATTTGTAACTAGGGTACCAAGATTTCAAGATTAGGGCATTAAGAATACAATAAAGTACCAAGATCCTACTTAGGTACAGGGACTTTACTGGATTCTACCACGTACCAAGGCTTCACCATCTAAGATGCTAAGATGTTACTAAGTATCGAGAATTTACTAGGTACCGAGCGTCTACTAAGGTACCACGATGTCACTAACTAAGGTACTAAAATCTCACTAGAACTTACTAGGTGCCATTGGATACCTAAGCTACCATTATCTTAGATACCATTAGATACCAAAGATACCGTTAGATTATCGAGACTCTACTGGGTCCCAAGGTTCGAACACCCTAAGGTTCTAAGGGTCTCAGAGACGTCACCAGGACTTTCTTCGTCCCCCTCCGCCCTCGTCGTGACGTCCCGAGACCGAGTCCCCTTCCCGCCGTAGATGGACATCCCCGGCCGCCCCCGGGACTACGGCCCCGAGGTCGTGACCGCTTGCTGCTCGACTAGACGCACGTCTCCCGTGACTACGACAGCGACAGTGACCGGGGTCTGCCGAGGTAGAGTCCGTGACCCTCCAGTCCTTTCCTGCCTCCAGTCACTCGTCCGGGACGGGAACCGGGGTCGGGACGCCCACCGGGAGTGTTCCACACACACAGTCGCGTGAGTGAGACGTCATCGGTTCGCCGGTACCGGTGTTTTTACTGACACGTGCACACACACAGTGTGGACTGACCATGCTCTCAGTTCGTCACACACTGTCGTCTCACTAAGTCAATATGTATGTAGGTACATATATACACACACACTTAAGAAAAAGTATAAGAAAAGGTAATACCAAATAATGACCTATAACTTATATAATTATCAAGGGACACGATATGTCGTCCCGGAACCAATAGACAAAATATATATTGTCAAACATAACTAATACACAAAAGATTCCCACATATTACCAGTGTGGACCAAGACGTTGAAGACACACACACACACTGAAAGCCAACGTAGAGAGAGATTCACACACTGAAGGTTCGCACTATGGGCGTCGTCTCACCCTGTAGATACACTCAGATACTTTAAAGACCCATCGTTCAGTGTAGGTTCGTTCACACGTTAACCGATGTCCGTGAGCTCCGGAGGTGTACTTCAGACCCCACAGACGGGGGAGTCTCTGGTCTACACTCTCGGGACCCCCACACGAATGACCGTCCGACGAATTACTTCTGTCGTTTACGCTCCCACACACGTCCTGTGCCCTCACTCGACGTCCTATACCTCACTCGCACGCAGTAAGGGTTGTTCGCAACCGTGGACGAGACGTCAGTGGAAAACCTGATCGGGTCGGAGAACCTATGTCTAGTTGTGGAGGGTGTGGTTAGGGTCCCCGGTATTCCCCCTCCACAGTGTCTAGACCGTATACCATTGTCCTCTCGCTCGGTCTGGCGTACTGAAGTGACTGTCGACCCTCCTTTCCGTCGGGAGGTCGGACAGAGGGAGCCCGTTTTGTGTCAAGGTACGGTGGAGAGAAGAGAGAAGGGGTACCGTCTGCAACAAAAATTTAGTACTGTATGCGTCAGAGAGAGGAAAAGAACCAGGTACCGTCTGTAATCATTAGTTTGTGCTACGAAAAGAGGGCAATTTGACAAACGAGTGAAATGGGGAGTGGACCGTTCTGGAGTTCCGAGATGACCGGTTTACGACATTCTTTCCTGACCATTAAGGTAGAAAGGAGGTTGTTTTTTCCTGTAAACATAACGGAGAGAGGATAGTGGTCCCACCGTCTGTAACGATTAGTTACTACTGTGTGATGGAAAACGGAACAGTGAGAGGGTCCTTCCGTACAGATTAGTTATTGTTACCCAGGACGGAGGGTGTCAGGAAATAGGTGTTCGTTGTACTGTTTAGACAGTGACACGAGGGACTAAGGTACTAGGGGTCCGATGAACACGGGAAGCAGAGGACGAAGGTATTCGGTTTAAGACCCTAAGTAGAGAACTCGTTTTACATTGCTAGGACGAGAGAGAAGAACGAACGGGTTTTGTTTAAAACCATTAATTGGTACACCACACGGCGGAATGAGAGAAAAGAACAAGTACGGTCTGTGACATTCCTCTGGCACTACAGACGGTAGTGAGACAAGAGGGACGGGATTTGTCTGTAAGGAGACTTGGACATAGGAAGTGGACGTAGAGTACCGACATGACCAGTTTTCGAACCTTCCTTCGTAATCGGATACCACGAAGTCAGAGGACTCGTTGTCGTACGGTAGGCCCGGGTCGACGAGAGGAGAGGGGACGGGTGCCTTCAAAAGCAGTTAGTAATACATACGGTGGAGACAGGACAGGGATTGATGTCGCCTGTCATGATTGACTAGTACTGAACTCGGTGGAAACACGATAGGGAATGGGCATCGTCTGTAACGATTACCTAGTGTCGAATGTGAAGGAGAGAGGAACGGGTCTGACTACCGTCTGTAACGATTAACTAGTACTACGCAAGGTGGAAAGGAAACGGTCACCGTCTGACACGATTAGTTAGCACTACACATAGTGGAGAAGGGATAGACAACGAGTCTTGTCAGTCCCCGTAACTAGGGTTACAAGGAAGAACGACTCAGAACCCGAGTGGACACGGGAAGTGGACCTTCAGTCACGCCGCGACGTCGCACCTGCCGTCGAGTAAGTCGGCATCCGAGTCGACGGCAAACTTCCCGCTCAAGAAGACCGACTCACGACCCTTGGGTGCCTTCCTTGGAACTGCTTGGTCGACGAGGTTCCCCCGTACCGCGGCCCCCTACCGTCGGCGTCACCACGGACGTCCGTGACCCCACGGACGGAGTGGGAAGAGTGGTCCCCTACACCACCGACCACAACCCCTGTGTACGGGTCCGACCCGTCCCGGTCCTCGGCGTCAACCCCGTCGACGACGAAGACGATCTCTGTACCCCCTCTCTCTACCAATCTATGGAGGGGAACCGTACCCCGGAGAGGAGTCAGGGGAACTAACAAAAGGTTACGACGGAAAGAATGGGGTACACGGGACCGGAATTCTGTTTGACCAGTCTCGGGATTTTACAGGGAGTAGGGGTGAGTTCGGTTCTGGTGAAAGGGGTCCTCCGGGCACCCCTCAGTAGTGGGTTGGACTGGGAGACACACAGAGTTCGAAAGACAGGAGGTAGGTAGAAGGAGACGACGAAGACGATAAAGAGGGAGCCTCTAGCGGACAGAGGGAAAGATTAGCTAAATTGTTTGTGAAGAAACCACGTACTGGTTGCACAGTCCGTCACAAGGTTCACGGAACTTTCCTACTTGAGTAAGTTAGGAGTGGTGGTGGGTTACTCCAACTTTGATAGAAATAGGGGTAAAATGTCTACACCATTGACTCCGGGTCGTTACCGTTCACTGAACGGACTCGGTGTGACACTTCCTTCCCCGTCCGACTGAGGTGTTAGACTCGAGGTGTGCTGACACGATCGGACGGAGAAGGAGACCGGACGAGAGAGGTGTAGTGCGACAGTAGGAGGCAGTAAGGTAGACGAGGCAAGAAACAGACGGAGGGTGGTGAGAAGGGCGGAGTTCATGGAGGAGGTAAGGAAGTCAACGATGGGCGACAAGATCTCGGTCGAACCGTGTGAAAGAGACTCCTCAAAAGGTCTAACAAAGTTAGAGAGTCGAACCCTAGCGAGTCGTCGACCCCGACGAGAAACAGGAGCCACCCATGGACCAGAGGGGTGAGTCGTGGTTTACCGTCCCAAGAGAGTGAGGATGGATATGTGTTTGTGTGTCGGTAGGAGGATTCACCGGCGTGGACTCGGTGTCGGGCTCACGAAACGCACACACACACAATCAGTGAGTCAACACAGGTTGAGAAACACTGGAGTACCTGACATCGGGCGGTCCGAGGAGACAGGCACCTCTAAGAGGTCCGTTCTTGTGACCTCACCCAACGGTACGGGAGGAGGTCCCCTAGAAGGGTTGGGTCCCTAACTTGGGTCCAGAGGGCGTAACATCCGCCCAAGAAATGACAGACTCGGTGGTCCCTTCTACTCACGATCACTCCAATTTGAGTCCCCGAAGGGTCCGACGTGATCACCATCTTTTGGACGGACGGTTACGTCCTCCATACTCAGTGCCCAGACTAGGGACCCAACCTTCTAGGGGACCTTCTCCCGTACTGTTGGGTGAGGTCACAAGAACGGACCTCTTAGGGTGTGTCTCCTCGGGGTACGACCGATGTTTGGAATTCAAATGTAAACACTTAAAACTGTTGACATATGTGACACATTGTAGTTCGAGATCTTGTAACGGTGGTTGGGTCTGGTAGGGGAGCACGAGTCAGCCAGGAGTGACGGAGTCTTTGTTGGCGACAGGACCATAAAAAAGTAGTGTCTGATAAAAACGGGTTAGACATTCAAGTGTATCTCATATGTCAAGTTGTCTCGGTATGTCATAATACGAGAACAGACACCCAAAATAGGGAGTAGCACGTCAACACGTGCCTCCGGGGTTCAGTGTATGACGAACCGAGAACATGGTGAGTCCACACTGTGTGTGTGTGTACGTGTCGATAAAGACACCGGTACCGGTAAATCAATGACGTCTCACTTAGTGCTGGGTGTGTGGAACACTCCCGGTGGGCGTCTTGACCCCAGTTCCCGTTTCGGACCCGGACAAGGGACTGGAGGGTCACGGACTCTACCTCGGCGGACCCCGGTCACCGTCGCTGTCGTAGTCACGGGAGACGTGCGTCTAGTCGAGCAGCAAGCGGTCACGACCTCGGGGCCGTAGTCCTGGTGTCAGGTACCCCAGCGCTTCTCAGCTTGTGTTGACTTCACTGAATCGTGTTCCTTCCGTCCCTCCGACGGGTCGCGAAGAGGGTAGCAGGTGCTCCCCCGCTACTCCGAGAGGGGGTCCAGTCCGACGACGACGCCGACGATTCAGCGAAGTCAGTACAGGCTGAAACACGCTGGGGCATCTGCCGTCGGATGGTCCGAAGAGACAGGTACCCTAAGAGGTCCGTTCTTATGACCTCACCCGACGGTAAAGGAAGAGGTTACGTACGTACGTACGGACGATTCAGCGAAGTCAACACAGGTTGAGACACGCTGGGGTATCTACCGTCGGGTGGTCCGAGGAGACAGTTACCCTAAGAGATCCGTTCTTATGACCTCACCCAACGGTAAAGGAAGAGGTCCAGTCCGACCCCCGTCACCTTGGTCCGACCCTGCCCAATCTTGGTGATTTGGTGAAGACGGGGATGGTGGACCCCGGAGTCTTTCAGAGGAGAATAGAGACCCGACGTCAAAGGGGTTGACTTGGACCTTATTTGTAGAGGGACGACGGAGGGGTCCGGAGGACTCTCGGAGTCAACTCTGTCACTTACAAGTTAACGAGACCTTAGGGTGTTTTCGAACCATTTGTTGAAACGCCTTTCCCGTGACAAGGGATAGAGGATTTGACTTCTCTCGAGAAAACATCTGTAAGCCACGGAGGTCTGACACTTAGTCACGTAGTGACCCGTTTTCGGGTACTACACAAGTCGTTTAGTATATGGTGTGAAACATTTGAGAGTGAAAACGCCACGTTTGAGATTTTACGAAAGATGGACCTTTAATATTATAGGAAACCTAAGTTTGTCGTTTTAGGTAACGTTTGAGATTTCGTTTACTGTAAGAGCCACTTAAGATTATAGGATATATTCATCATTTGAATGGGTGAGTCACACAAGAAAACGTTTGTTATTTTATAGTATATACGTCCGGGACACAATTGATATGAAACATTAGACGAAACGGTGACTATTTCAAGAAATGTTCAAGACTATCTGCTACATTTGTCTTTTATAAAACATTCGACACTTATTTAGAAATTTAAACAGTTCTCCAAACATTCGCCAGGGTATAAAATGGTTCTTTTTATCTGTAACATTTGGACTTATAATATCGTTCACTACTTTTGAACAAAAGAATTGAAAAATCGATCTTTACAAAATTCGAATGTATTTTCTACATTTTTACCTTGTGTCTCGTGTGTCCAAGAGAATTGGTTACAAGGGGTCACAATTGAACAATGTCATAAGGTCGACAGAGAAGAAGGTATTAACAGAAAAACATTGTAAATTCAACGTGCGTTATCGGTTCTGTACCTTTATTACATTTACAGGTGACTGTCTACTTACCTACTTCTTATATACCACATATATATATAAATGTTACCTTATAATGAGTCGGTATTTTTCCTCACTTTATTACGGTAAATGTCGTTGTACTTACCGGAATCTCTACTAGTATAATTCACTCCGTTCAGTCTGTCTCTTGCTGTTTATAGTTTCTACAGGGAATATACACCCTAGATTGTTTTACTATGTTTACTTGAATAAGCGTTTTGTCTTTATCCTGAAGGAGACACCGAGTCACTTAGACGGACGGTTACGTCCTCTGTGTCAAAGGTAGGGACGAGTCCCTTCTAGGGTGTACGGTGTCTCGTTGATTCAGGTACATCGTGTTGATAACTCGGACACGAGATCTCTGGTCCTCGCCTTTGTCGAGTCGGGTGAACGACGTTGGTGCCTTCGGGAGTTCGAGATCTCGGACCTGAGACGTTGTTCTCTTCGGGGGCGTTACTCTTCGGGGGCGAACGACGTTGATCTCTTTTCGGGTGCGTTGTTTCTTCTGTCGTGTCGGTTTTTATTTATTTATTTTAATCCTTTTTTGGTTTGTCTGTAGCTTATCTGAGTGTCTGTATCTTTTGTTCGGATACCAATGGTTTCCCCTTCACCCTCCCCCCTATTTAATCCCCAAACTCTGAATATACATTTTATCTGTTAAGTATTTCTTAAAATAGTGTCATATTAAAGAGTGAACTCCTTAATTTGTACCTATACTATGGTAATCCATTAGATGTCAGGTATAAGGTAAAGATGAGTATAAGAAATACCTATAATTATATGTAAAGTTGTATATATATAATTTTTTTATATAACTTAACTTGTAACTTATGTATATATTATAGGTCCTAGGTTATGTGCTAGCTTGTAACGTAAAAATAATTATTATAAACAGTTTAGAGACGTCTAATAGGACTTAGGTTACCATTTAAGAAACATTTAAGATTCGTCACAAAAGGTTTTTAAATTTTGGATTTTAGGTGTCATTTTTTTTAAAAATTTCATACAAAACTGGGTTGTGTATTACGTAAGTTTATAAATTTTTGTGTCAAACTCTTGAATGTTTGACAAACGGAAATGGATCTTACAATCTCGAACGGTCCATAAAAAGGTTGCAAGTACTGTCGTTAGGTGTCATTCTTTATGAACAATGGACCATTGGGCAGGGGGAGGGGGTGGTACGTGTGTCCGGGTGACTGTATTTTCATGTATTGCTGTAAATGGGAATGATGTAAGGGAATGCGACTATAAAAGGACAGCAAAAGATAAAATAAAGAATTTTACGGTTGGTGTTGGGTCGTTAAGCTGAAGCTGTTGGGTAATTGTCCCACCTATGTGTCAAACTTTTCGGACCCTTGGAGGAACCCAATCGTCTATTATTTCGCGAGCCACTCGAAACGGTCCCAAACACCGGCCATCTTATAACGGGTTTCCTGAGGAATTGGGGTTCATGAGACATCTTTGACATTGGTCTGAAGCACCGGCTACGGAACGAAAAAAAACCCCCCCATCCCCCACCGAACAAAACCCAAAACAAAACACAGAAGAAAAGACGAAACATTTGGCATCTCGGGGCCATGGAGACGAAAGGAGGGAGTTTGGTCTAGGGAATCGGTGTGGGGGCCGGGTAGGCTACGGGGCGGCGCGGGCGGCCCGTCGTGGGTGGAAAGAAAAACAGGACCCGGAGAGCGAGGCGGCCGGCGGGCGGGGGTCTGTCCGCCTTCCTCGGGAGCGCCCGCTTCGACCACGCCGACCGCAGCTTCCGCCGGCACTGGGGCGTAAGGAAGAGGGCGGCGACAAAGGCGAGGTCCGTCCGGCGTTTTCGTGTCGGGTGGCGCACCGAGTCGGAGAGCGGGACACCCTTCTCTACCTCAACCGGAATCGCTGAGACACGACGTTTGGCCTGCGGGGCCCAAGGTCGTCGACCCACTGGGGCTCAGGGAAGTGGAGAGAACCCGGAGGCACGTGTTGACGTGCTGCTCCCTGTTTTCGGCGTCTGTTCTCGCATTATTGACATACCGAGACCACTTGACATAATGAGATACACTTGAATATCCTACCCGTTTTGATCAGAAACTACCTTTTTGTAGTCTTGTCACCAACAGAGAATGTCTCACCCCTACCCCTGACTAACTCGTGCTCCCCTGGTCAGACCCGACCACCGTTACGAGATCTAGAACTACAGTGTGTCAAAGGAATGTGTCACCTGCGTCAACAGTTTTGAGCTGTTTACATATGAATTCCAAACAACCGTCGTACTTAAAGTGAAGTTTTCTCCTCGAGCTCCCGGGTCACCAATCCTGAGGTACGAAGGTGACGTCGCCCGTATCCAAGTTTGGGACCGGTCCCTTGATTCTAGGGTACCCGGCGTTGAACTCCGGTTTTTTTTCTTCCGACCTTTGTTTATGCTTAAGACGAATGACCATACGTTCGACTTCACAAACCCCTTCATAAGACTACAGACGTTGATACTTTACGTAGTTTTTTATTCTACACATCCATTCACTATATTCGGGTCCGTTTACAATTAGCGGCCTAGACCCATCTCCCCACATGTTCACTGACGATTGAAATATTTAGAAAGTTCAAACGGATGAACTCTCCGAGGTGTCGGTCTCTGTCGTAGTGACTGAGTTTACCTGTACTCAAACTCGTTTGAAGTCCTCTACCACTTCCTGTCCCTTCGGACCACACGACGTCAAGTACCCCAGCGTTTCTTCACCTGTACTGACTCGTTGACTTGTTGTTTCCGGTCTCTCGGACTCTAACTACGACCGAAGGATAAAGAGTCGACACACTGGAGTTCTTTTAGTGAAGGTCATAGGTTCCGAGGCGTAGACATTTTACTCCCGACATTATCGTGGACGAAGTAGCCCAACAACGTTCTTTCCACTTACTTAGATACGTCCCGTACACCGTGTTTCGGTCCGTGTCCCTTCGGGTGTATACACACTCGTTTTTAGAACACATCGGGACCCAACTCGAGACCAAACGTGGGAAAATGTCTTAGGAGTGTCCTCACGGTCCTCCACCTGTTGGAACACTTGGATAACATATCTACTTCTTTGATTCCAAACCAGTTGGACGGGTAATATTGTTCACTTACCGTCTCAACCCTAAGAGCACTCCATACAGACTGAAAACAAGGGATTTATTCTACGAGACGACGACGACGACGACGACGACGACGATTCAGCGAAGTCAACACAGGCTGAGACACGGTGGGGTATCTACCGTCGGGTGGTCCGAGGAGACAGGGACCCTAAGAGGTCCGTTCTTATGACCTCACCCAAAGGTAAAGGTAAAGGTCACGTGCGTACGTACGATTCAGCGAAGTCAGTACAGACTGAGACGCACTGGGGTATCTGCCGTCGGGTGGTCCGAGGAGACAGGGACCCTAAGAGGTCCGTTCTTATGACCTCACCCAACGGTAAAGGAAGAGGGTCTTTGTTCTACGAGTCAGTGGAGAATTTCAATTTAAACTCCTGTTTGTAGGAGTTGGGTTACGGTCGTTAGACTTAGGTTGTCGTGTAATTTTTCCAATACGTGGTACTAGTTCACTCTAAATAAGGTCCTTACGTTCCAACCAAATTGTATACTTTTAGTTAGTTGGTGTAATTATCTTACTTTCTTTTTTTTTTGGGTGTACTGAGAGAACTAAGAGTGCCCTTTTCGTATACTGTTTTAGGTCGTGGGAAAGTACTATTTACGTAGGTTGTTTTAACCTTATCTTCCCTTAAAGGAGTTGGAATATTTCCTGTAAATACTTTTTGAGTGTGAATTGTAATAGGAGTCACCATTTTCTGTTTCGAGAGGGGATCTAGTCCTTGTTCTACTCCTACGGTAAAAGTAGTAAAGACAAGTTGTGACATAACCTTCAAGATAGATCTCATTGATCTGTTCCTTTTCTTTATTTTCCGTAGGGTTCAACCTTTCTCTCTTCATTCTAATGAAGACACACGTCTTTCGTACTAGTATATGAATCTTATAGTATTTCCTCGGTGTTAATCACGTTTATTTATTTAAGTCGTGTCAACATCCTATGTTTCAGTTGTGTACTTTTTTTAGTCAACATAGACATATGTGTTCGTCATTTGTTAATTTTTTACTTTAATTCTGTCAAGGTAAATGTCATAGTAATCTTAGTATTTTACCAATTCTTATTTAAATTGGTTCCTTTATTTTCTACATTTGTAATTTTTGATATGTTGTAACAACTTTCTTTAAATTCTTCTGAATTTATTTACCTTTATGTAGGGCACAAACACCTAACCTTCTGATTATAACAATTTTCCCGTTATAAAAGCTTTCGTAAGACGTCTAACTTACGTTAGGGAAAACTTTAGAGTTACCCGAGAAGGTGTCTGCCTTTTCGACTAGGACTTTAAGAATACCTTAACGTTCCCTGAGTCCTGTCGGTTTTGTTAAACCTTTTTCTTATTTTATCTTATTGAGTGTGAAAGGTCAAATTTTTGAATGGGTTTCGCTTTCGTCAGTGGCGTTTTATTACACTATGATCGTATTTCTCTCTGTATATCTGGTTGTTTTGACTCTCGAGTCTATGACCTCGTTGACCTATAAGTGTACTTTTTATTTACTTCCAACTGAGGATGGAATGTAGTAAATATTTTTAATTGAGTTTTACCTAGTTTCTGGATTTATATTCTCGATTCCGATATTTACCAACCTACCGTAGTGGCTGAGTTACCTGTACTCAAACTCGATCGAGGTCCTCTACCACTTCCTGGCCCCTCAGACCGCACGACGTCAGGTACCCCAGCGTTTCTCAACTTGTACTGGCTCACTGACTTGTTGTTCTGATATTTTGAGAGTTTATTCTGTAAACCATTTAGAGATACTGGAACCTAAACCGTTACTTAAGAATCTATACCATATACTGTGGGTTTTGTCTTCATTGTTTTCTTTTTTTGACTCTCTAACTTGAAGTAGTTTTACACATGTAAACATGTAGTTTCCTGTGATAGTTCTTTCACTTTTCTGTGGGGTGTCTTACTCCCCTTTCAAAACGTGTAGTGTGTTGACTATTCATAGATCATAGGTCTTATATATTTCTCGAGAGTGTTGTCATTTTTCAGTTTGTTGGGTTAATTTTTACGTATTTCCTAAACTTATCCATAAAGAGACTTTTTCTACGTGTCAACCGATTATTTGTGTACTTTTCTGCGGGTTGTAGTAATCGGTAGTCCCTCTATGTTGTCGCTCTATCGTGAGTGTAGATATCCTACCGATCTTATTTTCTTTCACAACCGTTCCTATACCTCTTTAATCTTGGGAGCATATCACACTCACCCTTACTTTTACCACGACGGTGGTGCCTTTTGTTAAACCGTTAATGAGTTTTTTAGACGTGACGAGACACATTTTGTCTATCGATCACCCTCGGACGACATATCGTCCCTCGGGTCGAGTCACGAACGACCACTGGATCTACCCTACTCTTCGTCCAGGTTCTCCCTCCCCTATATTATGTCGTAACATTTCGTTGATATGGGGTTAAATTTTTTTTGACTTAAATGATATACGGGGTCGTTAAGGTGAGGATTCATGTATGGGTCTTCTTAATTTTTGTCCATAAGTTTGTTTATGAACGTACGGTTGCAGGTATCTTCGCGATCAGTATTATCGGTTTTCCCTCTTTGTTTGGTTCACAAGTAGTTACCTATTCATTTCATTTTCCGCCATACAGGTATGTTACCTTACAATAAACAAGTAATTTTCCTTACCTTATAACTCAGTACAATGTTCCGGCTTGGAATTTTTGCAATACGATTCACTTTCTTCGATCAGTATTTTATAGTATATGACATACTTAGTCAAACATGTGTGACAGATGTTATCTGTCGAGGTATCTCGATCCTTCATCCATCACTGAAAAATTACCCATACTCCACAGAAGATCCTCACTATTGTACAGACCTTGATCTATCTCCACTGCCTTAACACATTTGTCGTAACACTTATATATATATACAGTGACTTAGCATGTGGACTTAATGAAACCGTGAAGGGACCACCACGTCGCCAATTCTGAGGTTCGAGGGTAACGTCCCCCGTGCCCAAGGTAGGGACCAACCGTTTGATCCTAGGGAATACGGGGCACTACGTCTGTTTTTATGTATTTATTCATTTTAAAGTTTTATTCCTTTTTAAGCACCTCGATCCGTACCCAGTAGGCATGTACAATGACATACATATACGAGGAGTTTACTCTTTTCGATCTCTTTGTACTTCTTAATAACTGTTTCTCCTCCTACTACCATTTGTTACAAAAAGACTCACGAAGGATATACGGTCCGTAGCAAGGTTTATGAGACATAGTTTGAGCAGTTCAGAGTGTTATTAGGAGACAATCCCCGACACTTACCCGAAGGGTCCACCACGATAACCATTTCTTGGACGGACGGTTACGTCCTCTGTATTCTCGACGCCCAAACTAGCGACTCAGCCCTTCTAGGAAACCTCCTCCCGTGCCGTTGGGTGAGGTCAGAAAACGGACCTCTTAAGGTACCTGTCTCCTCGGACGGTCCGAATGTCAGGTGTCCCACCGTGTCTTAGTCTGTGCTGACTTTACTGTATCGTGCGTACGTGAGTCCCTGACACTTGTGTGGGGGAAAAGGTCTACTCCTGTGTCTCCTCTCCATTCCACTCACTGAACGGGCTGTGGTGTGTCGCCCCCCTCCGACCCTTATGGCCCCGTACCCCCTGTGTCTCAGTCCACCGAAACCCGAAGCCGCCATGAGTGGCTTAGGAACTCGCGGTCCTTTGTCACCGTCTAGGTCGCTGCCCACCAGGGTAGTGCCGTCTACATCCTCTTTCGGAACAGGTCCAACGCCAGTCCTCGTGTCTTCCTCTGGAAAAGCTACCAGACTAGGTGGTCGTCTAGGACCCTCCCTCCGGTCCTTTCCTTACACTTGACAGAGAGTGCATAAGTAAGTCATAAGGGAAGCACAGACCTGACACAGGACAGGGTCTACCGAACCCCTGGGACGTAAACAACTTTGTCGACACCCGGGACGAATGTACGCCGAGGGCTCAAATCCCGCCCTCAGTCTGAGTAGTGGGTTACCTTTGTCCGGTCTCAGGGTCGGTGCGATAAGAACTACCCACCTCCCGAGTCCCGACCTAGACCCTCCACGTCCCCGAAAACCCTCGTTCTACTCCACGGACTGGGTTCGACCTGCCCTCAGGTCGTTTCGAAGGACCTCCCCCACTTAGGAAAAGTCAGTAATTGGATTAACAGTAGTGCACGACCGACCGAAGGGCCCGTCAGAGACGCGATCCCCGTCCCTTAAGTTACCACTCGTCTGTCTCTGGGTCCAGGACCAAGGTACCACGAAGGTAGACCGGCCCATCTACCTGTTATTCGTGTATTGTCGATTGTAAATAACTAACCTTGTGAAGACGATACGGCCCGTACCAAAATTTGATAAATGTGTATGTAAGAGCAACTTACCATCCGAGGTGAAAATAGGAGTAAAAACGTCTACTCCGTTTACTCCATACTGTTCCCAATTTAGGGTGGGGCGGGGGGAGTGTGGGTCCCAGTGGGTCGACCTTTCACCCACCCGACCTTCTGGTCGACTCCGTTGACGAGATCAGACACGAGAGTGGGTGTGAGGTACGGCCAAGTGTTTATCGGTGTCCTGAGTTAGGACTTAATACTGACACTTACACGGTTAAATAATGTCCTCGGGTATCGACTTAGAGCTTCCAGAGGCTCCCTCCCTGTCGGGTCTCCACCCACTCTTCCGGGGCAAGCTCGTCCGACTCCTCTCCCCCCGGGTGACCACGGGTGAGGGTCCGGGTGTCCAGAGGATGGAACCAGAACAGTAGGTGTTGGGCCTCGGGTAGCCGACTGTGGGTGTCCTGTCTGAAGTGCCTGAAGGCTGGGTAGACTTTACCTCCGTCTGTCTCCCGCACCCGTCCCGACGGAGAAGACGAGACTGGAACGAGGGAGGGGCGAGGTCGGGAAGTGAGTGGCGGAAGTTGAAGAAGTGTCGTAGAAGTGTGTGCACGTACGGGGCCCTGAGGAGGTGGAGGTGCACCGGGTCCATGAACCACCCCTTCCCCTCCCTCTTGTACTTTGTTCGTGTCAGTAGTTGCTAAGGATCACAAGTGACCCGACGACATAGTCCGTCACAGGATTCGTGTACACACATAATTGAGTAATGAGACGTAGAGTCCGGATGTTCCACCGCCTGAGACAAGAGGAGGGTCTATATGTCTTCGTGTCAAGCCTGATCACTAAGAGTGGGACGGAGACGGGGACCACACAATCAAGACGGTATGTTGTTGTATTTAGTCCACTTGTATACAGGGCAGGGAGAACTCAGAGGGTGGGTAGGGAATGGGGGGTAAGGTGGGGAGATCCAGTAGTGTCTCGTGGTTCGACCAGAGGGCCCCAATATGTCATCGAAGGGTTATCGATAGATAAAACAAGTACCATCATATGTATACAGTTATATTGAGAGGGTTCAAGTCGGGAGGAAGAGGAAGGGGGCGATACAGGTGTTCAGGTATTAGATGCAGACGCGGAGAGAACATAGGGACCCGAAGGAATTGTGTAGAGCCACAGGAAGACTCACTGTGACAGACGCGGACTCCTGACCGGAGTGCGTTACTGACTACCCTCGACCCCATGTGTGCGAGGTCGAGGGAGTGGGGCGCCCACCCTACCAGGCTAAAGGGTCTCAAGGGGTCACCGTAGTTCGAGTCAACGAGTGTCGACATCAAATCATTTTGTGGGAAATAACCGGTAGAAGGTCAGGAGTAAGAGAGGTCGCAAAGGACGTGGAGAGTTGTCGGGGAGTGTGTTCTAGGTGAAGGTCCCCTTCCCTTTTATTCCGTTCCACCCCTCCTCTCCTCTCACACACACAACCACCCCCCCTGGAGGGGGAAGACACTGGTAGTAGACAACAGAGGATCGGTCCTTCTCTGACTCACGTCTAAACTTGGACTTAGAACGGGAGAGGGAGTATTTAAAATCACACACAACATTTCTCAGCACCACGAGATTTGGTCTTTCGTGAATTGTCATCACTTTCACTTTCAGCGAGTCATCATAGCCCGAGAAACGATGGGGGTATCTGATGTGACAGGTACCCTAAGAGGTCCGGTGTTATGACCTCACCCATCGGAAAGGGAAGAGGTGCCCTAGAAGGGTTGGGGTCCCTAGCTTGGGTTCAGAGGGCGTAACGTCCGCCTAAGAAATGGTCGACTCGGTGTTCCCTTCGGGTCCTTATGACCTCTCCCATCGGATAGGGAAGAGGTCGCCTAGAAGGGTTGAGTCCTTAGTTTGGACCCCGAGGACGTAACTTCCGTCTAAGAAATGGTTGACTGGATAGTCCCTTCGGGTGAATTGTCATCTCCCGAAACGTTTACGATGTCTTAGAAACACTGGAAGATCACGGGGGGGACCTCTGACACTCGAGGGTGTCTTGTCACACTGAGGTCCGCCCTGCTCAAGGGGTTGTGTGTGAGGTCCATTATAAAAGGACCGTGTTCTCTTACACAGAACCCAAAATTAGGGTTGACACTCCCTGGGTCCGACCCCTTCGCCCCCGCGATTACAGGTGTCAAGAAACGTCTACAGTTCAGAGAAGGTGTGTCCGGCTCCAGAGTCAGTGGAGAGCCTGTGACCTTGCGTACTCGTGTCGTTTGGCGCCCTGATGTCGACGTCGGTGCGGGTGGGCTCGAGGCGGGTGAGTGGGACTGGCCCTTCGACGTGCACGGGAACGCGTGGCGCAGGAGCAGGCGGACGGTGACCACACCCGCGCTGCGAAGTCCGTGTATCCGACCGAAAGAGGCGGCGTCCGAGACGGCATCGAACAAGTACCACGGGCGGGGCAGACGACTGTGTTTTGTCCCACACGTCCAGTTCCCGCTCCCAGTCTCCGTACCCCGAGTTCCACCCCCTTTTTGTTACGGGTCCCTCGTGCCCCAGTCTATTGTGCCGTCGTCCCAATGTCCCAATCCCCAGTGCCCCAGTCTCCTAGACTGTAAACCCTTTGTACCTGGTCGTCGTCGATCCCCTAAGACCGTTCCCCCGTGGACCTTCCGTCCCCTCACTCTCTTAACCGTCATCCCTAAGTTTTCTGTACCCCGATACCTGAAGGGACAGACAGGTCACCACTCACGAAGGTTGCATCTCCCATGTCCCCCGTGACCAAGGACGACCAGCCCCTTGATTCTAGGGTCTACGGGACAACACTCCGGTTTTTTTCCGTGTCCCGATTCCCCGCACCTCAAGACCCTACCTCACAGGACTCAATGTCGAAAATCCCCAGACGTCAAACCTCTACACTGCCAGTTCTCCGTACTACTAGGTTTCAGTACCCTTCAATCCCGTCACCCCTGGACCCTCCATTTCCCGTATCGTCAGTCCCCGGTACTCCAGTCCCCCAAATCCTCATTTCCAGTCTCCACCAGTCTCCCGTGTCCTCAACTCTCAACGTACCCAGGTTTACCCCCCCCACCCCCTGTGTCTTCCAGGTCCCTAACTCTAAGTCTCGGGTACGGTCTCTCACAACCCCTGCCCGACCAGAGACTACGTCTATGTTGGTGAGCCTGTTGATGACACTCACACACATGTCAATTTCCAACACACCTTCCTACGTCCAGACTCTTACCAACACAGACACTCAGACTCACACACACACTTACGACAGACACTCCCCTACAGACACCGGCTCTAACACCAACAACAGACTCACATCCAGGGACTTCGAGTACCGATCTCTCTCACCGCCACTCACACACAGTCCCTTGCAACGGACACTCCTACCCAGACACAAACTCGTACTTCGACAAAAGAAACTTTCCGGTACAGATACTGACAATAGAAACTACGACACACAGACACACTCCTACACCGACAACGGAAACTACCGACAACGGGTACTGTCACACACAGACACTCTCTATGAGTTTTCTGGTACAGACAGATTCTCACTTCGACAACCACCACTCCGACAAAGGTACCGACAACAAACACTGTCACACAGACCCAGTCTAGTACACAACAACAACGTCTCACACCCAGACACTCACAACAAGACCCCCACACAGACATACGTCGGTACCCAGACACTCCCAGACACTCCTGTACTCCGACAACAGAAACTACGACAAACACAATAAATACTTCCACACTACCACACTCTTACACCGATGAGAGATACTGTCACGACTGAACTCTGACACACGGTTTCACATCGAGATTATATCCGTGCTCGTGCACCCACGAGAGACACTCCGACCTAGACGAACACTTTCACACCGACACCAGACATTTCACACCCAAACACACACAACAACCTCTCTAACATGTTCTCCTGTAAAGAACTCTCAGGGGTTCAGCCATCGTGAGCGGACCCTCCCTCAGACCTGCAACAACTCCTAACACAGACGTACAAACACACTGAGACATGGACACGCACGTCTCTACGACCACACACAGACTTACACACACACACTGTGTCAGATCCATCCACTCAGACACTTCCTCCAGTGAACTCACACTACCCTCAGTAAACTCCTACAGGTGAACATTCACACTAATTCGGACACACTGACGTCCCTGTAAAGGAGACCGACACGATCCGTCTGGGTGGGGTAGTCAGTCGGAAGTGGTCAGGGGTCGACCGGTGAGTGGACCGAGGCAGGACCTCTAAAGTCCCCCGGGGTCCCGGGGTGTCCCCCGTCCCCCGTCTACGACGAGTCCGGAGGACCCAGGTGGGACGGGCTCCCTCCCTCCCTTTCAACTCTTCGACCGAACCCCACCCCGAGTCAGGGGGTGGAGTGGGGAAGAAACCTATAGTCGGTTGGGGGGAAGTAGAGTCCTAGGGACTACTCTCAGGACCAATGATATCGTTGACAATGATTCCGCTAGTCGGTGGACCACCGTTCCTGGATCCTTACTCATCCACACAAAACCCTCGTAGACAACCCCTACAGGACCGGAGTCTTCCGGTAGTCATGGGTTCCCCGACCACGTCTCTCCCTCACCGGAACGGGAGATCTGTGTACAGGTCCCGACGTGTGTGTGTATGTCAGTGTCCATATGTACGTTGAGGCCAGAGGTCAACAGGGGTCGTGGACCAATATCGAGACGTGTTAATCAATGTATGTCTGTGTTGGTGTCGATGCGTGTGCCCTAGTGTGCCTATGTGTAGTTGTCAGTGTCGGTGACATTCATAGACCGGTGTATAGGTACAAGTGTCTGTGTGTTAGAGACGATGTCTGGTAAACAGGCGTCCATTTCTTAGGTGGACGTTACGTCCTCTGCGCCCAAGTTAGGGACCCAGTCCTTCTAGGGGACCTTTTCCTTTACCGTTGGGTGAGGTCATAAGAACCTCTTCCTTTGCCGTTGGGTGAGGTCATAAGAACGGTCCTTTTAGGGTACCTGTCTCCTCTGACCCTTCCCCCGATGTCAGGTACCCCAGCGTTTCTCATTCTGTACTGACTCGTTGTTTCGTGCGTGTGTCTCACGGTCCGACGGATCCGTCGCGGTGTCTACAAACCAGTATAGTCGTTGACTATAAGCCAGTGAAGAGAAAAGAGGCGGTGTATGTTTCTCGACCCAGGTCCGTGTGGGTGGTCCCGTCGGACACTTGTTGGTGTGGGTTCCTCTCAACGAAGGAGTCCGTGCGTAGGTTCTATGAGTACAGTGTCTGGGTGGGTACTTCTTAGTGTGAGCCGACCTCCAGTGGATAATCGTGGCTCCGTGTGTGTCACAAGTGTGTGTCAAGGGGACGACGGACAACTGTAGGCCAGTCCCTGCGTACATCTGTATGACTGTGTGTAAACCAGTGTGGGTCGACGTCTGTGTACACAGATCAGTAACTGGTCGTGTACCGACATGTTCCTGTTGATTGGGGTTGACATAGTCAACGTGGTTGTGTGGAAAGATCAGTGTGTGACAATGTGTCAGTATGTAGGGGCAGTCTCTGTATGAAAACCAGTGTCATAGTCGGTGTGAAGATACCTACCAGGAGGTATACGTTGGTGTGTGTCCCTGGGACTACCGGTACCGGGTACGTAATCTCTCTTTGTCCGTGTGTTTGAGTTCTGTACGTATGTCGGTAGGTCTCTTTCTGGAGGGGCTCGGGGTGAGCCTGTGTCGGTCTGTCAACCACCGAGTCTCAGTGTCAGTATGCGTAAAGTCTTTGCCAGTACATAGGTGTCAGGGTGGGGTCCTCACAGGTCTAATGTGTCGGTACATAGTGTCAGTACCGTGTGGATGACGTCAATCGGTGGCTGAGGGTCGACATGACAGTGTAGTAGGGTCTTTTTGTCAGAGAGAAGGACGTTTGTGCCTTCAGTGTGTCCGTTCATATCCTGGTACATATTAGTGTCGGGTACACCTGTCTGTGTGATATAGAGTGTGTGTCTTTGTAGTCGTGCGTTAAAGGTAAAGTGTGTGGATCTACCTTATGAATGTCGATGTAAATGTGCCTTCTGTACCAAGGCCTAGCTCTGCACATACGACAGTCCTCTGTAAGTGAGACAGTGGTTTAGTATGTTGAAGTTGTTTCGTCGGATCGTGCGGACGTCCCTGTGTGTGCGTGGGTGGGGTTTGTCGGTGTAACGATGTGCTACACATCGTCTGGTGTTAGAATGTCTGGCACTGTGTCTGTGTCTGTGCGTCTCAGTGGGTCCCAGTGTCTGTACGTCCGGTGTGTGTCTATGTCTTCAGTGTCAGAGTATGTGTGTGGGGGTGTTTGTGTGCGGTAGTGGACCCCGGCCGTGTATCTGTGTGGATATCCGACTCAGTGTATGTTAATTTATTGAGTGATAATTATCTCAAAGTCTGAGAATTCAGTTTGTGTATTGGGCTTAGTGTGTATGTGTCGATGTTTACGTGCCTTAGACAGTCATAGTTGTGTGTCTGGATTTACATCAGTAAATATGTCGGGACTAGTGTACGTATATACACCAATACTTGTCTTTGTGTATTCAGTGTCGGTCGTGTGTTGGACAGTGTATTCGTGTTACACTGAAGTATATGTTTCCGTCAGTAGGTGGGTTTTAACGTCCGTCTCAATACACAGTGTGTTTATGTACACACTGTGTATATTTTAGTCGATCTCTGTGTTGGTGTTTCTGATCTTCAGTAATCTTGTCGGCGTGTACCTGTCTCAGTATCTGTGTTGAGGTGAATGTCAGTGTTGAGGTGGGTGTAGAAGTCAGTCGGTATGTGTACGGGTTGGGGTCTGAGTTGCCTATATGACAGTGTATGGGTCAATCTCAATGGTTCCATGTATACACTCCCAGTGTTTTCTACATTAGTTTCTATGTTGGTCTCAGTGTTGATACGTGTGTTTGTCTCTGCCTTCCTTTTCATGTCCCAAGACGTGTACCTCGTTCGTCGACAGTATGTATGTATGTGTCAGTGTGTTTACGACCCCAGTATGTGTTTATGTTAGAGTCCGTGATTGTCTGTGTTGGTGTTCGTACTTTGTGTGTGTGTGCTAAGGAGTGTCAGGGGTCGTCGTCGAGTGTGTGTCTGTGTGTGTCCGTCGGTGTCAGTGTTTTTGTGTCCCAGTGTGAGAATCGGTGGAGGGGTAGTGACCGAAGGGGGGGAAGGGGGGTCCATGGTGTGTGTTTCGGCGGCAGTGGTCGTGCCGTCTGTGACGTCTGTCTGTCCCGACATGGTCCAGGGACCCCTCGGCGGGGGACCGGGTCGGACTTAGGACCTCGGACCCCCCGGTCTTGACTTCTCCCTTCGCCACCTAACAGACGCCCAGCCCGGGGAGGGTCTGTCGACCCGTCGGGGGCCCTGTTTCTCCCACCGGGTCTTCTGGACACGGGACCCTGGGAACTGGTTCGGAAAAAAAACCCCCCCCCCAAACGGACTTTAAGGGTAATAAAATAAGTCTGAACTCCCCCTACCCCAGGGTCCGTGTCTCTGGAACAAAACTCTTTCCCTACAAGGACCCTGTCGCGGGTTCACACCCCCGCTACGAGACGGACCCTACGGAGACTCCGGACCCCTGTCTGACACGAACCTTAGGGGGGTCCGGAACGGAACCACCCCTTCGACACGAGTCTCTGGGGTAAGAGTTCTGGAACGGATCTCCCAACAACATAAGTCTCTGGGGGAGTCCGTCCCTCCCCATTCCTAACACAGACCACACCTTTGGGGAGGATCTCCGGAACCGAAGGATTCCTCCAACACAGAATCTGGGGTAGGGGTTTTAGAACGGATCCTTCAACATGGATCTTCGACAGGGGGACAGGAACTAAAAAAACCTCCCCCTCTAGAGAAAGACCCTAGGGATAGAAATCTTGGACCCGTTCTCTCCCGGACACGGGGTCTGGAGACAGAGGGTTCTAAACCGAACCTCGCCTCGCATAAGGACCTGGGGGGGTGGGTCCTGGTGGGAGAGGTCGGAACCGTGGGAGAGGTAGGCCCACGGCGCCGGCGGAGGGTGGGAGGCGGTGTAGTCGTCGCCGCGGCGGGGGGTGGGCTCGGGGGAAGAGGGCGGGAAGAGTGAGACCGGCGGCGCGACGCCCTGTAGGTCCCGAGCCCGCGGGGGCGGAGGGCGCCGGGGCCGACCCGGGCCTAGGGGCTCACGACGACGACGAGATCGCCGCCGCCGCCGTCGAGGCAGACTGCGCCCGGCCCCTACCCCCGGGCCCCAACCACGCCCTACGTGCGAGGCATCGGACGAGGCGAGGGACCTCCTAAGGCAAGGTCCCCGCCTCCTCGCGGGGAGGGCGAAGTCGAGGGGCGGGGTCGGGGCGGGTAACCGGGCGGCGGACGACCTATACGTCTCTCTGGGGCGGGGGACTCGTCGTCCGGGGCGGATATGCGTTTATACTGGGGCGGGAGAAGCCACACCGGTGGCGGGGCGGTGCGGGTAACCGGTCAGGACCCGACTCGTGCGTGCACTTAGAGCGCCTGTGACCAAGAAGAGCCAGGTAGGTCCGCACCCGAGGGAAGGGGAGGCACTGGGGACTGGAGTCTAGGGGAATTCAAGACGCAGGCTTTCTAAACGGAGCCCTCCGCGGAGCGACGGGGTGTAGGGGTTTAGAAAGGCGATTGGGGTGCCTAGAGGGTCGGGTCGCCCCCGCCCGTCTTCGCCACTGCTCCGTGAAAAACGACCCTTCCCCTCCCCCTCACTTGTCTGGGGCTGCAGGACCACGCGCCAGCCAAGTCGAAACCCCCGCCCCCGTGGTCCGACCCTGCCCCCTCGCCGAAGACCGGCGGGTTCGCGGGGACGAGGGCGGGTCAGGACGCCCAAACCGTCTCGTCGACCGTCCCCGTAATTCCGGGTAATCGTTTTTTCGCTCCAACGACCCTCCGCTCGCTTCCCTCGGTCCTCCGACCCTCCACCCCACACACACACACATACACAAGACCCCCCACCCCTCCTTCCGGAAGAGTCGACGACGTCGGAAGTCTCGTCCACCAGTCGTGCACGCCCTCCCCGTCCTACCCCCCCGCCATCCCTTTCCTCTCTTCCTCCAAGGACCGTTGTCTACCGGGTCCGTCCTGACCCCGAAAGTCTGTTCTCCCACCCTCTCCCGACCGGTAGACGTGGACCTCCGTCGGACGCTGGAGGGGGGTGGGGCATCGTCTCTTTTCTTGACCCCCTCACCCTCCCAGTGAAAATAATCCAGACTTCAAAGTGGGGGGTGGTACGGGAGGGGTTTGTGTGTCTCTCCTACGGTGGTCCCTCTTCCGTCGACCACGTCCCCACTCGTTCCGTTTCCACTCCCGACGGGGGTGGTTGGTGGTGGGGGAGGAGAAAGTGCCTGTAGATACCCCCTGGACTCCGTCTCCACTCCCCGAGGGGGAGATCGACGGAGACGTAGAGGCACTACCGTCACGTCTCCCCAGATTCTGAGAGTTTACAAAGGTCTTTATTTAATTATGGTCCCATCTTAAGGGCCTACGAGGGAAACCTCACCCCTCCCGTCCTGTACCCGTATACTTCGACCCTCACAGGATCAGGGTTCGGTTTTCACCCGGGGGTCCGGATCTCGTCCCCTCTTTTTCTCCGGAGTATCGTCCCCTACCGGACGCTACCCCGACCTCAGGACTCTACCTCAGAGAGACTACCCAGGAGACCAATCCTCCGATATCCGACACCGATACGGACCGCTGACCGGGTCATCGCCACCATCCACAGGACCTTCTCCAGGGCCGTCCGCTACACCCGTGCCTCCGCCCGTGTCCGGTCCTTTCGGGGCCGTTCGAAGGCCACGTCTCGTATCCAGAGGAGCCCGCCACCCACTTCGGCCACGGCGTCGTCGTGTCCCTACTCCGGGACGTGCGCCGCCCGTCACAGTGGGCGAGGTTTCAGCATCCCCGGGACCCACCGTTTCCCGAGGGGGTCCTAGTAGTGTCGGAGGTGCACCCGTAGGCTCTTACGGATCCCTAACCCCTCTGGTCTCCGTGGGTCACACCTGTATATCGGGAGACGAGGGGGTCTCAGAGTTCATGTTTGTGTTCGGGAGTTAAAGGGTCTCTCATTGTCCGTCGGAGGCGAGGAAGGTCTCGGGGATTCTCTGTTCGTCGGGGGGAGATGAGGGGTTTCTTTCGTGGGAAGGACAGGAGAATCCCGGAGGCCAACTGCGTATCGGAAGTGAGAGATCCTGTCTCTACGTCGAAGACAAGGAGTTGGCGGACAGGGTGGTCTAGGTGTTCGTCGGGGGTCGAGGGAGACATCTTATCTACTCACCATGGGGGTAAATGGGGAGGAGGGGTCTCGAGGGTCATGTCTCTTCGCCAGGGGGATCTCAGGGGGTAAGTAGGTGTCAAGGGGGTCATCTCTCTTCGCCAGGGGGATCTCAGGGGGTAAGTAGGTGTCAAGGGGGTCATCTCTCTTCGCGAAAATGAGAGGCGTTCCTCTGTGGTCGAGGTTGAGAGGGGTGGAACCAGAGTTTCGGACACTCTTTAAACTCCAGAGAGCTAAAGACGTCCTGGGCTAGAAATAGAGGTAACCGACGTCGGTAGTGGTGGACCTTTCCGCCTACACCCGTGTCCCAGACTCCCCAAGTTCCCACCCAGACCTCTGCCCTCGACCTTCAGACCGGGACGGGTCTAGGTGAAGGCAAAAGAAGATGGATTCGGGAGAGTGGACCTTCGGAGAGGGAGAGGTGGAATGGGGACAGACACGGAGAGAGTTCTGACAAAGACTCGGACCTCCAACCCCACCAGTCCGTAAGACGGGTGAACCGACCCTTCCGTCTCCGACGGACCTTCGTCCTGTCTCCTTTCGTCTACGGTTCACTACGGGTGCCCAGGTTTGTGAGTCAACGATTTCCCACACTGGCACTGGGTCTTGACGGAGACTCCGACGGTAGAGACCCTAGTGAACCAACTACAGACCGAAGGTATGACCTGAACCTCGGGGTTCTCCCGTCCCTAGCGTCAACCCACATCAGGGTTCACCGTGTCCCAGACCGTGAGTGAGTCCTCCGGGAACCACTTTTGGGAACAAATCATTTAGTCACAAACCTCGATTCGTCGAGAGGTCGGTACATCACCCGTCCTCGACTCCCGCGTCCCTGTCTGTCTGTCTTGGCCCTCGGTCGGACGAACCCGAGATAGGGTCGAGACGGTGAGCGACCACTGAGACCCCTTCAGCGAAACGAGACCCCCGGAGACGAAAGAGTAGACACTTCACCTCCACTACTTTAACAGAAGGAGTACCCCGAGACCCTCCTACTCCCACATAGACACCACACGAAACGCACCGCGCACACACGAACCACACAGGCTGACAAACACCTAGATACCCGACATCGGAAGGTCCGAGGTTACCGGTGTCCCAAAAGGACCGTTCTTATGATCTCACCCAACGGTAAAGGAGGAAGTTCCCTAGAAGGACTGGGTCCCTAACTTGGGTGCAGATGGGCACAGAGGACGTAACGTCCGCCTAAGAAATGGTGACTCGGTGGCCCCTTCAACGGGTGTACTTCCTTTGTGGTATTTATAGTGCTTAAGGATAATGATGTCATTCATGGGATGTATGCTTACTCAAGGAAAGACTCTCGTCTAAGGATTCAAGTCAAAATGAGGATTCAGGTTGTTTCAATCGGACCCATGGGGCAATTGTGTTAGTCAATATATGACGACGAAAATGCGAACGAAGGCCTGTAGCACCCGAACTTTCTTTCTGCAACGGGACGACATGAGGTGTGACGCGTCATTTGTTTTCGTGTCCGCGAACAGCTCCTACACGGTCCACTGTTGTCTCCCCTGTCCTCTGCGGTCTGTGCACTTGATTGAATGCACTGTCCTGCACACTCGTCTCCAAGCGTAGAAACTTTCAAACGTTGATCTTCCAAACACACATCCCCTGAATGACATAATTTTCCACCTATCCTCCCAGGGACGAAGGGTCTTCTCCTTGGTCCCAGTTTCACCCCTTACCGGGTCGCTCCTCCCCTTCCCTCTGCTTGGGAAGTGGTGGCCCAACGGGGAAGAACCCTCCTTCCCCCTATGTCCTAATTGAGACCGTCAAGACCAGACAGGGCCGAGGGGGACGGGGTCGGACAGACCGGTAGACAGTGCGGACACCAGGAGCCCCCTGGGCACACCCGAAAAAATTTGACCTTTTCCGACCCCTCCTCCGTTCTCCCGGTACGATTTGTCCTGAGACCCCCACCCCTCCCCTACAGGGTTGATGGGTCTCTCCGGAGTCGAAACATCGAGGTCTCACCGGACGTCTCTCTTGGGGTCCCTCGGACACATAGACACAACCCCACCCCCCATTGGTTGAGAAAGGACAGGGGTACGTTTCCCCTGGGGGGTTGTGGAGTGTTCCGGGTCAAGGAGTTCGGTCTCGGGATCCGGACAGAGACTGTGGAGAGAAGACGGTCGAGGGGGTGGGGTGGGGTCGGAGGATCCCAAATTCTTTGGTGAACAATAAGTCCTCAAAGGATTAAGATACAGGGAGGGGACAAGGTATGTTCGACGTTTCGTACCGAAGTCTCTAGGTCTCGGAATCATAAATAAAGAATTATGGTCTATCACATAAAGAGGAAGAGACGTTCGGAATCATAGACCGAACTCCGAACCGGGAATCTCTGGGGTCTCGACCCCCCCCCGTGAGTGGAGTTACATTACCAGACACTTAAGCCAGGGTTTAAGGGCCGAACGGGGCTTCAGGTCGTTCCAGTGGACCCTAACTCCCTACCACTTTCACTGCGACCCTCAGGTGGTTACGAGGGGTAACAGACACTCCCACGGTCCCGGGTAGGGAGACAGGGGGGTGTATGGGGGAGGACGGACTCAGGGACTGGTCGGCGGAGGGCCCTGAGGACCGAAGACCAGAGGTGTGAAGTTAGGTAGGGGTGTACTTCGACTACCCTGGACCGAAAATAAACCCCCCAAGATCAACAAAAATATTATTGTACAAAATCCGTGTCTTCTTTTTCTTTGTGGATCTCTTATTCTTTTATGTACCTTTTCACTTTAGTTGCGAGTGTTTAGGATGGTGGTTATATGAGTGTTTATGTGATGGTTAGTTTCACCCCGGACTAAGATGGAGGGGGTCAGGGATGGGAGAGAAAGTCCCATGGTGAAAGGACTTTAATAATAACAAAGGGCTTTAAGGGTACACACGTAACGATGTAAAAGATGTATATACACCTGGGGCCTTGTTATGTATCAGTACAAAACGCATAAAATTTTGAAGTGTATGCACCGTAAATACTATCAATAAGACGTTTAAGAAACACAAGTTGTACCAAAACGTTAAGTAGCGGTGACGAGATCGAGAAAGTAAGTAAAAAAGTGACGGGTCAATTCTAGGACAACCTACTTATATAGTGTAAATAGACGAACTACCCGTGACACCAATAAAACCCCAAAACGATCACTTACTTGTGTACACATTCAAAGAGACATTGTCACCTCAAGTTTGATAACTGGTGTTGGGTGTCATTCTTTTACGTCTAAGTTTTTACTCCCCTATATTCCTATGCGCACCGACTCAGTAACACGAGATGTCGTTTTTAACTGTGTAGTCATATTTCGTTGATAAACAACAACAAATCAGCGATTCAACACAGGCTGGGAAAACGCTGGGGTACCTGACATTGGACGGTCCGAGAAGACAGGTACCCTAAAAAGGTCCGTTCTTATGATCTCACCCAACGGTAAAGGAGGAGGTCCCCTAGAAGGCTTTGGGTCCCTACCTTGGGTGTAGAGGACGTAACCGTCTACCTGAGAAATGATAACTGGGTGGTCCCTTCGAGACATGAGGTTAAATTTATTTCACCCCCCCTTCTTTTACGTCTAATAAGACCCGAGGTCACTCTTACGTGTGTATTTATTTGTAGTTTGTGTTCACAGGGCTTTGTTATACTAGGGAGGATGACCGTTGTATCAGATACGGAAATTTTATTTTGTCGAAGACTCTGGGTTGCTTAACTACAGTCCTGAGTCTAGTGGCGGGACTTGGGGGTGGGACCGGGGGCTCAACCCCTTTGACGGGAGGGACGGCACCCTCGGAACCTTCCTCCGTCCGCAGACACGTGAACCCCCTTCTTCCACCGTTCCCTGTCTCCGACCTACGTCACCCCGGGACAACGGGGGTCGTGTACCGAGTGACCTGGGACTCCCACGACCTTCGACACCTTCCCTGAACACGAAATCTTCCTGGGGAGACCCCTTCCTTACCGTGTCTGGTGACTCGTTGACCTTTCGATGACTCGTTGGTACGTACGGCTCTCGGAAAGTCACGTTTGACAGTGAGGGTCCGGAAACCTACCGGACACAGGAAATGGTCCTTTCGAGAAGTAAGGGACGAGGAATTTACCGACACAGAAAGAACAAAGTCGAAGGAACCGGGACGAGTGGGGTCCGTCCCAATCGGTGAAAGGGACCGAAGGGTGGTTGGGGACTCGAAGGGGGTAGTGAACTGGGGAGACACCGGACACGAAGGGATGGTTCCATGATTGACGTCCAGTGCAACAGACCACTATCCCGGGACACAACCCACTCCTTGAGACCCTTCCGTTCCCAACCTCAACAGAACCGTAGTGACAGTCCTCCGTCATCCACAATTATGAACCCTACAAGATTTACTTACTGTCCACTCCATTACTGAGAAGAGGTAACGGTGACGGATCGGTCTCTAAAGGGTCGTAGGGAACGTGGATCTGCTTAGTACACAGGTCAAGGATAGTTACCTTACCACTTCTCTGACTACCCAGTAAAGACCGGTTTCGTCAATCCGTCCCCCAATGGAAGAGTTGGAGAGAAAGGGGAACGTGACCTTCCTCTCGGAAAGTTCCGGACCCCATCCGCACCCCCCCACCGCCGCCCACCGTGTGAGTGTTTTCCCTTCCTCGGACCCAGGGACTTAGTGACGTACGTCCTGCGACGAGGTCGGACGATATTATCGATAACCTCGATAACACGACTCGATGACTGTATAACCCTTTAGACAATGTCGTCGACTGTGTGGGACTGTGTAGTGTTCCTTGGGTGGACCACCGACCTTCGTAGTATGTCCTTCAACCGGGTCAACCCCAGGCAGACGTACTTAGCCTTGAGTTTGTCGAGGGCTTCTGTTTCGGAGTCCTCGACCTTCGTCTAGACCCCACCTCTCTTCCTCATTGTCTTTAGAGTCTCAGTACACGGGGACATTTCGGGAGACTTCGGACCTCCCCCTGGAACCCAGACTGGACGGGACGGGTCGGTCGGGACGGGGTCCCGTCGTGGGAGACTGACAGGGTACTCAGGTACATGGACCAAGGCCTACAGGACCGAGTTCGGGACCGTGACCAGGTCCCCCTGGGGAGGTCGGTCGAGGTACGGGTCGTGGGCGCAGCACGTGTCGAGGACTTAGTGGCGGCCGTGGGCTTTCTTCCCCAGTAGACGGTTGTCGACGGACCCCGTCTACCCTCCCATCCCCACCCGTGGAGTGAGAAGTCCGGAGACACCGGGACCGAACTCGGGAGGGGGAGGAGACTCTTCAGAAGGCACCCTTTCAGACACAGAACAGAAGAGAGGGCGGGAGAAGAAAGGAGAGACGGGACTCACTACCGGTCATGGACCGACCTGACTGTGGGTAAGTCTGTAAAGGAAGTAAGCGAGTACGTAAGTAAGTCGTTTATAGACACGGACGGGGATTCACGCCGACCTCTGGGGCCCTGGTGAAGGGATGGCCTTTGCGAAGAGACTGAAGACAAGTGGGGCCCTACTCGAGTCACATACTTTGAGTTACTCGTAATGAAAGAGTAGTTGAATAATTAAGTAGATAGACTTTTTATCAGTGACTATATGTTTAGAAACTCAGGTGTCACTATGAGTAACCGGTGAGGAACCTCAGTAATAAGACTTTCACTTTCACTTCGGGGAGTCAGCACAGGCTGAGAAACGCTAGGGTACCTGATATCAGATGGTCCGAAGAGACAGGTACCCTAAAAGGTCCGTTCTCATGACCTCACCCAACGGTGAAGGAAAAGGTCCCCTAGAAGGACTGACTCCCTAGCTTGGGTCCAGAGGACGTAACGTCCGTCTGCGAAATGGGAGACTCGGTGGTCCCTTCGTGACTGATTATTTCCCGTAAGAACCGCAGGTAGGGACACAACCTACTACGACCCACTGTCTCGTCATTCTCCTCGGGGTCCGTACGGGGGGACGGGGGCGGTAGTCAGCGTCTTCTGGTGTAAGATTGTCTGTCTGTCTGGTTGTCATCTGACTCTATTCGTACAATGACATTCTATACCCTCCGTTTCTTATACTCGTTCCGGAGACCAACCCCTGGACATCCTTCCGACCACACCCCTTCCACCCCCCTGTCCCTCGACCCCTTTACTATGCCCAAAATAGGATTCTCGTGACCCTTTAAGACCCTCCCCCACCAGAGGGGTCTGGGGTGTGTCCTCACGAAACCGGGTCGGGTGAACTGTGAGAGAAAGAGGTCCAGGATGAAAGGACGCGACACGAATCAGTGAGTCAATACAGACTAAGAAACACTGGGGTACCTGACATTGGGAGATCCGAGGAGACAGGTACCCCTAAGAGGTCCATTCATATGACCTCACCCAACGGTCCGGGAGGAGGTCCCCTAGAAGGGTTGGGTCCCTAGATTGGTCCAGAGGGTGTAACTACAAGACGAAACCCCCGACCATAAAAACACGAACAACTAATTTAGAGACTACAAACTTCACGAGGAGTACCCGGTCCGAAGACGACTCGTAAGTCAGTCGTGTTGTTAAGGGAGAAATTTTTTTTTTATGAATAAACCAACACGACCCAGTATCAAGGTCGTGTGCCTTGGAAAGTCGACACCGGACACTTGAGAATCTACATCACACACCCTAGATCAAAGGACTGGTCCCTAACTTGGGGTCCGGGGGATGTAACCCTCGTCCCTCAGAACCGGTGACCTGGTGGTCCCTTCAGGGTCGTGTTAAGAGGAAATAGAAGTGAAAGGGACTCCTCCTACGAGAGAACTCCAGTGGTACGTATAATTTCGATGGGTCAGGTAATTGCTGACTGGGTCCTGACGTAGGACTGTCCTAGGGTGTAGACTCGGGTCCGGGGATTGGTGACGGAAGATGACGGAAGCATAGATGTCTAGACACGAGTCATTTGTACACCCGGTACGAGACGTGACACCTCCCAGAGTGACTCTATATTAATTAACGTCAAATAGTGCTACGGAGATTCTATGTTGGTGACAAGGTACCTCGACTTCAAGTGAGGAAAAGTTACGATGCACTATGACACAACTACTTATATGGTATCAAATAAATAGGTGGGACGACCGATTCAAACTATCTAAACCCAACAAAGGTTAAACTCCGATACTCACAAGACTCATAAGACCTTTTCAGACTACCACATATGACCGTATTCACAGGGATCTCATAAATCGGTCCTCCCGTTGACAACCCAATCTATACCTAGGACTCGGAACTACTACGGTTTGGTAAGAGGTTTTACGAAGATAGGTAACAAGGAGGACGGGTGTCTCATATTCCCTACGGGACCTCGGGGGTCGAGAAAACAAAAATCAAAATAAAAAACCGGTGCTACATTCCGTGTGCCCTAGAATCAAGGGACTGGTCCTTGACTCGGACACGGGGACGTAACATTCCCGTCTTAGAATCCCTGACCTGGTGATCCCTTCAGGGGCCTCGGGGGTTGAGAACTATCGAAGTAGAGACAATCAGGTCACCCACACTACCATAGAGCACACTGACTCACGGACGACTGTTCAGACAGAGGACGTAGCCTGACGTCACTAAGTCACAGGATAAACTGGGTACTCTTTCATCTCTGTAAATCTCTCTCCTTAAATCTTACGAGTGTCTCCTGTGTCCCACACTTACTTCATTACTCACTTCCCGACCTACCTACTGGTTTACTTGCTTCTCTCTTCGTCAGACGGTCGGGGTGGTGTCCCGAGGTCGACGGGAGAGTCGGGTACTTCCTTAGACCTCCCGCCTTCCCCCGGAGGTCCCCGGAGACACACACACACACAATCAGTGAGTCAGTACAGGTTGAGAAGGGCTGGGGTACCTGACATCGGGCGGTCCGAGGAGACAGGAACCCTAAAGGGTCCGTTCTTATGACCTCACCCATCGATAAGGGAAGAGGTCCCCTAGAAGGGGTGGTTCCCTAACTTGGGCCCAGAGGACGTAACGTCCGTCTAAGAAATGACGGACTCGGTGGTCCCTCCGGGTAGGACCCCGGACATCCCCGCAGTCGAGTGGACTTCAAGACCCGTGTCCGGCGGAGTGCTGCTATCAGTGTGAGGGTGCGGTCGAGGGCGACGTTCCGGACGTCCGAGACGAGTCGTTTGTCCGGACCCCCACCCCTCACCCCCGTCCCCCACCCCCCACGTCGGCACAGTCCGTCCCTTCCGGTGTCGGACGGAGGACGGGGGACGGACTGGGGAGTCCGAGGGTGAGTCCCTGCAGAAGAGGACGGTCAGCACAGACAGTGACAGAGGGGTCGGGAGTAGGGAAGACGAGGTACAGAGAGTGGGTGTACGAGACCCGTGTGTGAGGGGAGTCGGGAAGTGTGTCGACGCGGAGACACCTTCGGAGAGCCGACCCCAGAGAAAGAATCCGTACGTGTGACCAGGAATCCGGGGAAAGTGTCAGTGTAGACGGTGGACAAGAGACAGGGAAAAAACCGGTGTGACGTGTGTGGTACCGTACACCCTAGAATCAAGGGGCTGGTCCCTAGCTTGGACACGGGGGACGTCACCTTCGCGTCTCAGAATTGGTGACCTGCCGGCCCCTTCAGGGGGAGACAGGGATAAAGAATGAGAGAATACGACGAAGGTCACAGAGACTTCGAAGGGAGACCCGGACTGAGAGAGTAAGAACGAGAGGGGGGCGGGAGAGAGAGAGATGTGTGTGTGAGACGAGGTAGAGGGAGTCCGCGAGAGAGTGTATGACGTTGTGTGAACACTCCAGGGTGACTGTGGAGGAGGACAAAGACACCGAGTCCGGAGGACAGGGCCAGACGTGTAGGGCACACAGACAAAGACCTAAAGACAGACCCGAAGACAGAGAGTCCTAGAGACAGCCGTACAGATTCGGACTGAAACAGTGTGCGGATATGAGACCCGAGAGGGGTGGAACCACAGGGAAGTAAGACAGAGTTTGTGGGTCTGAACCCGCGAGTGAACCCGAGTGTGTACACTTTGTGGGACGGACTCGACGACCGGTGGGGGACGACGCAGGTCGGGGAGGGGGGTGAAATACAGAAGTCCCACGGTGGGCGGTGTCAGCCCCAGCCCCACTCCCCCAAAGACTCACGGAGTGGGAGACCGTCTCGGTGCGAGTAGAACTCGTGGCGGTCGTCCAAAACCTGCAGCGAGACCTACGAGACCCGTTGCGGACCCATGACCCTCCCCTTCTCCGTCCCCCCTACCCTCAGTGGGGGACCCCACCGGTCCACGGGGGGGTGAGGGTGGGACGAAGAGGAGAGTGGACCTAGAAGTGCCGGTGGAGACACGGCAGGGAGTCGTGCGGGACCACGTGGACGGGTTACCTCCGTCGACGTTTCCCGTGGAGGAGGTCTCTCCGGTGGAACCGGACGGTCAGGGACGGCTCGAGGAGAAGCTCTTGAGAGACCCCTCTCACCAGTAGTGTGAGCAGTAGTACCAAAGTCCGTCGACCTAGGTGCGGGACACGACTCGCGAAGTGTACGATTATTGGGGTGAGTGGTGTACGTTCCGGAACCCGGTTCGAGAACCGACGATGGGGTGAAATGTCTACCCCTTTGACTCCGAGTCTCTCTCCGGAGGACTGGGTTCCACTACTCGGTCCGCGGTTGTCTGACCTTCCGGGTATGAGGACTCCGATACGTCCGACGACACCCCTTACGATAATACATATCAATTAGACGGCCGATGTACCCTCTGGGTCCAAACTAGTCACCAACCCTTTTAGGGGACCTCTTCCCTTACCGTTGGGTGAGCTCATAAGAACGGACCTCTTAAGGTACCTGTCTCCTCGGACCGGTCGATGTTAGATACCCCAGTGTTCTCAGCCTATGTTGACTCGTTGATTGTGAAAAATGAAGTTCTAACTATTAACAGGAGGTAATATGGGTATATGGGCATATAACATAATAATTGAGATGTCAATTGTACTATTTTTTCTCGATTTTAATGTCTCGAGAAGGACACCCGACCCGGGACACGTCTCACCGAGTATACCTCCCCCTCTCTTGTCGTGAGTCTTCCGTCCACCGACATAGGACCTGAGGTGTGGGAACGGGGTCACTGATCTTGTCGAGTACAGGACCCGTCAATGAGTCACAGTCCGAGACACGGTTGGATAAATGTCTGTGCGAGAGGAAATTAATTTTTTTGCCATTATTCTTCTCGATTGTAAACGTACAGTGAGCACCACACAGTCCCCGGGAAGGTCCACGAAACGTGTGTGACCAAAGACATTGGGGTTCTGCACCCGCAACAATCTTGATGGTGGTTAGTATCTACTCCAGTGACTTCGTCTTTCCCGTCCGGTGCACAGACTGACGTGTCCATCGTTCACCGTCTCGACCCCAAACTTGAGGGTTTCAGACCGGAGACTGGTGTCACGAAGTGTCGGAGAAAGTGTCGGGTCTGTCTCGGGACTCGGACGGTGCTTGACCTGCTTGTCGAGACACGAAAAAAGAGTGACTGAGTAGTGGTGGTAGGAGGCTCTACACCCGAAATCACTAAGGGTAAATTACTTACCCTTGTGACTCAGTCTGTCCCTCGGCTCGGTACTTCGGTCCTCCCGGTCCGTCCACCCCGTCCGGAGGAAGTTGTCGGAAAGGGTGAGCCTCGTGAGTGGTCGTAGACGGTCGCACCGTACTTCAGCCGCGAGACCGCCTGGGCGAGCTTCTACGCGACGTCGACCCCCGACTACTTCGACAACAGAACCCTCTGTTGCCCCTCTCCCTTCGGTCACTCTCCCCTCCGGTGCTCCCCGGGACACCCTCATAGACTTCGACCCCGAACCACCATCCACCCCACCCCACTCCGACTCCAGTCCCCAGTCCTCAGTTCTCAGTAGTGCGACGACATGGGACCTACGACTCGTAAACCGGTTGGAACTCCCGCCGGGGGGCTTGACATGTGTTCCAGACGTGCTAGGAAAGTCGCAACCGGAGGCTGTCCTTTTCCGACCTCGGACCGACCCTCGGAGGGAGACCCCACCTCTCTTAGTAGCAATCATGCCGTTGGTGTTTTTTCTAGTAATACTGTGGTGGCGTGTCTGTGGTCTTACCGATTTTGTTTCTGCTGTTATGATTCACAACTGTTTCTACACCTTGCGACCTTACGGTTGTGACGACTACTGACACGGTGCCGGGTTCGGGAAACCCTTCGTCAACCCTTCAGAGGTGACTCCGTATGTTGACATGGGTTAAAGAGAGACTCCATATAGGGGTTCTCTTTACGTATTTACACAGGTGGTTGTCTACGGGGTTCTTCCAAGAGCCGTTGTGACAAGATTGTCAGAGCTTTACCTTTGTTGGGTTTCCTGGTAGTTGTCTTGGTTGTTTCCCTGACACCCTCTCGGTGCCTCACTACTCTTGTCACAACTTGTTTGTTGGATACTGTCGAATGTCATTGTGTCTGGGTGGAGAATTTGTCTTACGACTCGTCTTGTTCGGTCTGTGCACGGTGCTTTGTGACAGACTACTATACCCACATTCCTCGTTTTTGTCTGTGTTGATTAGAACTCCCAGTCTTCGGTTCTGCCACCCCTGGGGACTACACCCCTCCTACACGGTCTTACCCATGTCTTCTCGAAGACCTCTTGGTCCCGTCGTTAAAAGGTTCACACCAGACCCCCGGGACTTTGGGAGATCCTCTCAGACACTCTTGTCTTGAAAGTATTAATATAGTTATATAATAAACGGGAAAAAGTGGGAATAATCGGATATTTACAAGTCACCTCAAAAGGTCTTCAAGACACTGAACACTACGACATTAACGAGACTACTGTCTACCTCACTCACACATATAAGAACAAATGTTGTAAAAAGTCAAAATTTAAAGAAAAAAAAACCGTTTTGACACGGTTTTTTTTTACCCTAGAATCAAGTGGTTGGTCCTTAACTTGGGTCCGGTAACCACCACTTTCGCGTCTCAAAATTGGTGACCTGATGGTCCCTTAGAAGGGTTTAAAAAGACAAAATTAGAGGTTATGTCGTGTATATCATTTATATTGGATGTATTTGTTCAAGAACCCCAAGAGTAAGACAAAAAATTACCAAAATAACTCTCCATTAAGTATGTGCTATATTAAATGGGCAAATTTCGTGTGTCAAGTCACTGAAGATCATAAAAGTCAACACGTTGATAGTGGTGCTAGTTAATGTCTTGTAAAAGCAGTGGGGGTTTTCCTGTGGGTATGGATAATCGTCAACAAATCGGCGATTCAGCACAGACTGAGAAAATGCTAGGGTACCTGACATCGGACGGTCCGAGGGGACAGGTACCCTAAAAGGTCCGTTCTCATGACCTCACCCACGGTAAAGGAAGAGGTCTCACAGAAGGGTCCCTAACTTGACCACCGAGAACGTAACCGTCCACCTAAGAAGTGGTGACCCGGTGGTCCCTTCGGACACTCGTCAATGGGGGAGGATAAAGGGAGTGGGTGGACGGGAACTCGGGGACCTTTGGTGATTAGATGAAAGATAGAGACATCTAAAGGGAGGAGACCTGTAAAATCTATTTGTCTTAGTATTTTATACACCGGAAAACACAGACCGAAGAAAGTGAATCCTATCATAAAGTTCTAAGTTGGTGTGTTATCGTACCTAGTCAGGAAGTAAGGAAAAGTACCGACTTATTTTAGGGTCACATATCTATATTGTGTAAACCAGATAGGTCAGGAGTCAAAATTTCCACATTTACCTAGAATTCTAATTTTTCAAACTCTTGACGAACAAAATCCGCAAAAGCTATACCCACGTGTCTACGCAGGTGAAACACTTTTACTGGGTAAGACATGTTAATCTATACACACCAAGATATACGTTTAAGATAATAAGTTATTTCACAAACTATTCGAAAATAAAGTATTGTCAATAACTCGAGAAATAACTCCCGAGTGGAACACGATCCGTCTTAAAATTCACAAAGATACCTAAGAAACCGACTTAGAGATGTTAGTGGGGTCCTTCATTCTTTTTGGTTACGGAATTTAAAGTTCCACTCCTTCGGTCTCTAAGTCTTTCCACGGAACGGACCGAGATCCAGTGTGTCGTGTCTTCGCCGTCCCGTCCAACATTTAAGTCAGACCGGAATGGAATTTCGGTCTGACAAGGAGGTGGATGACAGTTGAAAAAGGAAACTTTTTCTAGGTTTGTCTGTCTTTCCTACGTAAGTAGGACACTTATGGATGTATGGACTAAGTTTCAAAACTGTACGAGGAAGTGGGTGAAATTGACATGGGTCTGTTACTGGTAATAAAAATGACTGACTAGACGTGAATTGGACACGATTCTTATTCTTATTAGGGGATCTGTTAGTGCTACGGTTTTAGTGTAGGTTCTTTTAATTGTGACCCTGACGGGACTACCAGGTCACCCATTCTGAGGTACGAAGGTTACGTCCCCCGTACCCAAGCTAGGGACCAGTCTCTTCAAGGTGTACGGTACACCGGTTTTTTATGTTTTACTTTTATTATTATCTCAATTATGTAAACTGCAAATTTTTTTTCTTTTAATTGTGATTAAGAGTTGATAGATGGTAGGTCAGTATAAGACTAAAAGGGTTAACAGGGGGTTTCAGAAAATACCAGAAAAAAAAAGGTCGTAAGTTAGTACCGAGTGTACAAGGGGAACAGCTAATAATAGAGAGATCAGAGAAAAAGTAAATCTTATAGTTCTGTAAAGTTCTGTAACTGTACGACCCCTTGCATGGGTGTTTACGACTAGAGACGTGACGGGTCAGGTAGAGACAACCGACGTCTGGGAGTCGTCGAGAGGATAAAAACATGAAGGAGACGACGAATGTCAATCCTTGGCGTGACACCTACCGAATGTAAAAAAAGGGGGTACTGGACGAAGATGGGTAGTGGTGGGACTGTTGTCGAAGTGGACGAGACTCGTGAGGTGGTACTGGGTTTCTCCACCGACACAGTAGTAGCCGAGGTAAGAGACATACTCCTTTGATCCCGAGTCTCTCTACTTTGGTGAACGGGGTCCTGTGTGTCGTTCCGGTCCCACACCTGGGTCCGTGCACCGAACGAATGGACCGACATATGGAGGAGGTCCGTCCCTGAAGAACCGGTGGAGTCGGTCACGAGGGTCGGGGTTCGAGTGTCGGTCAGGACTCCTTCCCTCTCCCCCCGGACTCACGAGCGAACGAGACCCCGCTAGAGGAAGGGGTGGGGGAGCGGTGGAGGGACTGGGAGAAATGAGAGACAGAGGGAGATACGTGGGGACAGAGGGTAGAGAAACGTCAGTCGAGAGACGTCGGGAGACAGAGATGTAGTCCGAGAATGAGTGACGGAGCGACGAACTCCAAGGGTGCTTCCACTTCGATGGAGACAAAGGTAGGGAGAGAGGAACAAAGACAGAGGGTCCAGTCACAAAGAGTGGGGACCGACGTAGGTCTCAGTGCACTCCTCGAAAACATTTATGCTACGGGTCCGGGGTGGTGACTCCAAGACCAATTTGACCGGACTCTGCTCGGGAACCGTACACCCTAGAATCAAAGGGCTGGTCCCTAGCTTGTCTTCATGGGACGCAACCTAAGAATTGGTGACCTGGTGGTCCCTTCAGGGATCGGAATAATAATAATAATAAATCTAAAAAACTACACCTGGTCAAAGTTTTAGAAATGACTTAAACAATGTTATAACGACGACAAAATACAAAGTTCAAAAAAACGGTGTGCCGTACACGCTAGAATCGAGCGACTGGTCCCTGACTTGGACTTGAAAGACGTCACCGTCCGTTCCACGATTGGTGACCTAGCGATCCCTTCAGGGAGTCTTAACCTTAAGAAAAAGAAAATCCGTAGGCAGGGTCTACTAAGGTCACATGTCGGTTCTCATTCTTCCGGACCTTTGTCAGGGGAAGAGGGGGGTCCAGCGAGACAGAAGGATACTGAGGACAAAGAGAAGAAGTACGCATGGAGAGGAAAATTCAGTCAAAAAAGAGGTAGAAACGGGAAGGGAGGTGGGTCATACAGACAGATCCGGAGGAGAGTCAAGGAGGAAAACTACAATAGAGAGGTCGAGACTAAAGGAGACGGAGGAGACAGAGGAACAGGAGTTTCTGAAAAATTCAGTGAGACGGAGAACATAAGAGTAGGAAAGGTATTTATTAGTATCAAGTTTGAAAGACTCGTGAAAGAGGTACGGTTTTTGGTAAGGGTCACGGAAAATACGTGACTGAGTAAAACAGGAGTGTGGGAGTACTCTCTTTAAAATATTTTTGTGAAGGTAAGATGTCTTTTCCTTTAGCTCCGAGTCTCTTCATTGAATAGGTCTGAGTGTTTCACTCCTACGTATTCTTAGTGGGGGAACTTGGGACCCGTCGGACCACGGTTTCGAGATTCGTCACGTAAACTGAGGAAGAAATGTGACACTTAGTCATAGAAATTTTGAACTTGGTACTAAGTGTCAGTTCTTCTGTAAACGTAATATTGGCTATCTCTGGTCACTATGTAATACAAAGTACTTTGTTCTGAAAAGGGACTGAGATGTAGACGTGAGTATAAAAGGTAAGAAGAAAATTTACGACCAACGTTGGATGATTTAATAAAGTACGTCCAACACTGGGCTTCAGACTTATTAGGACCACATCCTGGGTCCCAAATCAGGACAAATGGAGGGAATCGGAGGTGAAGGAGATATCTTACCTTTGTTTGTGAGTTACTAAGTGACGTCTCCGGTGCACATTCCCCGGGACGTGTAAGGTCCAAGAGTTATTTATATTGTAAGAAGAGATAAAGAGAACCAAAATGTCCGGAAACGGAAGTAAGAGAAAAGTAGAGAGGGAGGAGAGAGAGACTAAGTGAGAGAGGGAACGAAGTAAGACATTTGCAGTGGAGAAGACTAGATCCAGTGTCAGAGGGTGTCAGTATGGATGGGGGTTTCAACCGGTTCGCCGACTACGCCCTCCGCCCGTGGAACGCAAGAGCTCTTGCCAGTGAGTCGACCCTTCACCCTTCACCCCTCTTCCAGACTCGCCCTTTTCTACCTGTTTCGTGGGTCTGTCAGGCTGGTTGGACGGTGGTGTGGGAAAGGGTTCGAGACCTCCGGTCGACGGAAGTACCCCCACGACGACTCACCATGTGATACTATGGACCCCAGCCCCGCAGAAGGACTAGGCCCGGAGGGCCCGGAACGCTTACAGGAGGAGTGGGTCCGGGGACGGTCCGGGTAGGACTACTTCAAAGACCCGGGTTCTTAGGGGTGTACCGGGGACGTTCTCTGCACTTGTGACCATTTCTCGCCTCCTATACCATAGACGGACCGGGAAAATCTGGGGAGGGACAGGAAACCGGGGGACTTCGGAGGAAGTCGGAGAAGGGGAACCTTTGGGGAGGGGTCGGAGAATGGGTCGTCGCCCCGGGGCCGGGGTCCCGGGGTGTTCCGTCTGGTTATCAGGCCGGGTCGACAGGTGTCCAGCGTGCGTCATCCCGGGGGTGGAGGACGGTGTAATAGATCCCCTCTTCTCCTCCCTGATATGCCTATCCTCAACACCCTGACTAGAGAAGAAACGGAGTGCAAGGAGGCACAGATGGGATTCCGAGGGTGGTCGGTTTCTCAAGGAAGGGACAATTATCCGAGGGTCAAAGAGGACCAAGGGAGAGAGTAACGATTCTTGGGTACCGAGAAGGGCGCGTGGAGAGGTTTGATGAAAGGGGGCAGGGTAGAGGCGGCAACGATCCCAGGAGGGGCAACGATCTGTGGATGTCTAGGAGGTCCCGATGGAGAGGCGACGAGACTCATGGGGGAGCATCGATCCGTGGCGGAAAGAGAGACAACGATCCGTGGGTGTTAAGGAGGACAGAAGGGGGGGTTGGGGGTTGGGCAATGACCCGTGTAGGGGACCAACGATTCGTGGGTGAGGGACCGAGCCCCAGTCGATGCGCGGCCCCCGGAGAACGCGAAGGCCCTCAGAGGAGTGAGGGCGGGTCAGGCCAGTCGATCGGTTACTGTCTCCTCGTCCAGTGACTGACCGTGTTTTATGCGGGGCGACACGCACTTCCCCGCCCCGGATTCCCACCAATCCCCGTGATGTCCTCGAGTGTGCACGGTAAAATACGGGAAGGTGCGTGGAGTTTCTTGGAACATGCGTCCTCTGGAAAGTCAAAGGATGTGAATAAAAAACGTTTGAAAAAAAAAAAACATCTTTGAGTGACGAGGCAACGCACTTGTAAAACAGTTGGAGAATAAACATGAGGGTGACCCAAGTAGCGTAGAGAGGAAACTTGTGTATACAGGGGTCGTTTGTAAAGGGAACGTGTACCTCGGGGAGGTGAAACGTTCAAGTGGGAGACAAAGTTTATCGGTATAGGACCATGGACGAGGGGGGCGGGGTACACTTTTGAGGGAGTGTTAGTCGGGAAACGTGTGACCGGGGGCAAGGGGTATGTGGGACGAGAGAACCGAGGGGTGGGTGGACGTCCTACCACACTCACCCTCAGGAAACAAAGGACATCCGGACTGTAAAGGGTCTTGTGTGAGTCGGTTCTAAGGGACACGACTGAGTCCTCGGGGCCGTAGGGTCTTTTGGTCGAGGGTCGAGTAGACCCACACACACAACAACTACCCCCTTCCTCCTGTCCGAATTTCGTACGAGGGGTGTGTTATCCGACTGAGTGAGAAGAGTGTCAGACCTTATCTTCGTCGACCGACCCCGTAGAGAGGATAGTGAACTTCTTCCCTATACTGTGACGTGTCTTGTCGGAGGGGGATGTTGGGACAGATAGGGGGAACCAGTCCTTAGTCTGGAGAGATAGAGACAGGGACATGATAAGCTGGAGTCTTCTCGGAATACGAAAAGACTTAAAGTCGAAGGTTCGGACATACTACGTGATCCCCCTGGGACGATACTGAAGAGTAACCAGACATTTCTCTACTGAGTAAAATCTCGGGACCCAGACACGGGTTGTAGGGAAAGGTCCACTGAGTCAAAGTTCTGTCTTTGGTGGGGGACATGGTATGGTCTGTGTTCCCAGACTGAGTCCTCGATCCACCATCGAGTGGGGTTCCCCGTTTTATGTATTTTTCGTGGACACTGTTATTGAGTAGGATGTTTCGACACTGACTACCATGGTTCAACCCATAGTGTACGGAGTACATGTACTCTAGTATAGTCGATCGGACCTCTGATGTTCGTTTCCGATGTCCGACCGTCTCGAGACTTGGAGTCACAGGGGTAAACATTTCACCCCAGTACCGTAAGGGAGAATGAGTCCCAATCACTCTCTCTTTACGTCACTTTAGCACAGACATTTCTCGAACCGTGTCTCGGTCATGTCTTGTTCTCGAGATATGTACTCTCTTTAAAGAATACCTTTTTGGTAAGAAAAGTTTTAAAGACACTTCACGAATGGTATACGAAAAGATCCGAGACCCCTGTGTCGTTCTTTGTTATGTCTGTTTTTAGAAACGGAAGAACCATGACCGAAGACCACTCCCCGTGTTATTTATTCATATATATTATTTATTTATTTACTCATATACATTAATCCACTGTGAACAATTTCTCTTTTTATTTGGACCCTTCCCGTCCCTCTCCTCCCTTCTGACACGCAAATTTGTCCCACCAAGTCCCTTGAAGAGACTACCAAGTTAGCAATTCTGAGGAGTGAAGGTGACGTCCCCCGCGAGCAAAAAAACTAGGGACCAACCCTAGATTCTAGAGTGTACGGTGAACCACACCTGGTTTTTATTTATTTATCCCGTCAGTCCTTTCTGGAGTAACTCGTCTGAAGCAAACTCATTTCTAGACTTCCTCCACTCCCTTCTTTGATAACTTTATCGACTCCCTTCTTACAAAGTCCGTCTCCCTTGTTGGTCAAGTTTCAGGGACGGTACCTTCTTTTTATCCTTTCACCAATTACCGTCTCACTTACTCCGTTTTTCCTATTCTACTCCAGACCTCCATTTGTCTCGGTCGAGTCCACACGATGTTCCTCAGTGAGTACTCAGTGAGTTCTTAACCTGTGCTGACTCACTGACTTGACTTGACTTCCAAGTTTAGATATGTTAAATATACATACTAAAAAAAAAAAAAATCAAATTGGAGAAACCGACGTGTCCTAGAATCAACGTCGTGTGTCCTAGAAGGTGGAAGAAACGTAGTGCACTTGAGTAATCAACACCGTACACCCTAGATCAAGGGACTGGTCCCTAGTTCGGACTCAGGGGAGTTAACCCTCACGTCTCAGAACCGGTGACCTGGTGGTCCCCTTAAGAGTCTACACACTAGACCTGAGTGACGAAACGGAAAGACACGGACAAAGGAACTACCACGTTGCCCCTACTGCTACTAGGGTGGAAAATTCTAAAAACCCATGTTTTACCATTCACGTCGAGGACCCTGTTTTGTCCATGTGTTTACACAATAACATTCATTTAATTTTTAGGGGTATTGTTGGGAAAAATGTCTACCCTTTTGACTCCGAGTCTTCTCTGTTCAGACAACCCTCTCCAGTAGGACCTTCAGTCACAACCTTGGTCTTAAACCGGAAGTTAAAAAAAGTGACGAGACCCGGTGTTAAAGGGTCAACGATGTTCATTAACCGAGGACACTGTGACTTGTGTGGAAAAAGGTTTGTTATTTCATTTCGTAGGAGTAAAATGTCTACTCTTTTGACTCAGACCCCGAGTCTGTTCCCCAACCCTCACCTTCAGTGAGGGAGTACCCCCTGCGCCGATCCTTGATCGTCTCCGCCCAGAGTTGACTGCGTTTATCTTAAGGGTTCAGAGACTTTCAGGAAGGGCCGCGACGCACTTCTTACTCGCCCGACGACAGCGTCCCCCAATGTCCCTCTGATTTGATCGGTCAGCTCCCACACCGCTCAAACCTGATCGACGCTCCCACATCGCTCCCCAGATGAGGGGGCGCTAGTCCTGTGCTCGCGGTGTTTGTACTGGACAGTCCCTGAGCGTCAGGTGGGTCGGTTTCCTCCACCCTCCTCGGTCTGTTCCGGGCAGGGAATGCAGTGCAGGCCGCTCCGCCCCGAAGCCCCGAAAGGGGCCCTACCTCCTCCCTCATAGCCAATTGGGGAGGCACCGACCCGCCCGACCTCGAGGCTCCCGGCCTTGGGCGCTTAACCCCGAGGGGTCGGTGTGGGGAGCGCCCTAAATTTCCCTGTCCTCCCCGACCCGGGCCAGCTTCGGGCTTGGAACGCTTGCCCGTACTCCGCGACGGGCACGGCCCCTTCGGACTTGCTCCACCTCCGGGTCCGCGACGGCCGCCGTCGGGCGTACCCTGACCGCCGCGGCGCTCGCCCCGCCGCCGCCGTCGGTCCCGTCGTTGCCGGACCCGGGCCTCGTCCCCCGGGCCACCCCGCCGGCCTTCCCCCGCCCGGGGCCCGGGCCTGGCTCCTCAGGTTGGAGGTGTGGCTCGGGCTCTCCCGGTCGGAGCCCGAACGCAGCCCCCGGCTGCCTGCCCGACTCGGACTTCGTCGACCGGAGCCTCGCCTCTGCCTCGCCGGGTTGTGTTGCTGCCTCGGTCCGTTCAGGTAAGAGGCCTGTGTAGATCCTCCCTCGTCGGTGACCAGTCTCGACCTCTGTCGGCCACTGACCTGTCTCTGACCCTGTCTACCGAAAACCCGACTAGGTGTGTCCTGACTGGAGGTCAGAGTCGGGGTCTCCCGATTGGAGACCCGTGTCGGTCCCCAACTGCCCGGGACCTGTCTTGATCTTTATATACCCAGTGTCTGGGTCAGTCTCTCCCGGTTCGGGTCCCGCCTATTGGAGACGTGGGTGGTCTTGTCCAGTTAGCAGGCCTGGGTCGGTCTCCCCCAGGGAGAGAGTTGTCTCGCCTCACGACTGTCGAGAACCTTTGTTGGCAAATGGCTCCCGAGGTCCTGCGTTTTTCCATGGCTTCTGAGGACCTGCCTCGACGTGTGACTACCGAGGGTCTATGTTGTCCTGTGACTTTGTCGGACCTTCGTCGAACTGGGGACACCAAAGGGTTGTGTTCTATGGCTACCGAACACCAGTGTCGGGCCGTGACTGTCTGGGGTCTGTCTCGGATCCTGTCTGACGGAAAACCCCCTCGGGTTGGTTCTACTGAGTAATCTCCTTGGTCTTGTGTCCCTCAACCACTGAGTGGACATGAGAGTGGACCTCCCATCGGGGGACTGGGGACACGGGGCGGAGTAATAGTGAGGCCTCTGTGGACTCGGACTCCGAGCTGGTCCCCCTGGGGGGAGGGTCGAACTCCGCCCGTCACCACCGAAGAGGAGCCGGAGGAGAAAGCTGCTCAGACTCCTACTGCACCACCGACCCCCGCCTCCACGGTCGCTGGGGCTCCTGTCCAGACCCCACTCATCCTGGGTAGGACGGGAACTCGGTCTGGGGATGTCTGGGGTATCGGGTGGGGGGTTGAGAGGGTGGGGACGGAAAGGAAACTCTTCAAGAGATCTTGAGGTCGTCGTCAAAATAGAGGTCCGTGGAGAAGGTAGGTGGTTGGAGAAGGGAAACTGTCGGCCCAAGGATCGAGAGGTCCGTGGGAGGAGAAGTAAGAGAGGAAAGGGGACGGAGGTCAGGACCCTAGATTTTACCTACCGACGACCGGTTGAAGTACCGTGGGTCCTTGGGGATTTTCAACACACTCAGGACACTCATATATGTGTACGAAAACGTCGTTCCCAGACATTGAAGACAACCTAGGAGACCTGTCAGACACTGGTGGGGGGGGGCGGGGCGGGGTCTGAAATTTCTTATGATCAAATCCCTCTGTCTTTCCCACGTGAAAGATGGGGTGAAAAGAATCAGACCCCGGGCATCGAGGAATTCCCTAGTAGTCGGAAGTTGTGGGGATTCGAGTAAGTGAAGATGTCCCTCGTTCGCGGGTCATATAAAAAAATTAGTAAGAGTTTCCCGACACACTTGGGGTTTGCCATTCCCTGGGGTCGGTTCCTGAGAGGTAGAGGGGTGACGTAATGGGGGTCGAGGGGTCCCACGAGGACGTTAGAGAACAAATGTAAGAGGTAGGAGTCGAACCCACGCCAAGAGACGACCACTTAGTCCTCCCGACCGTCCCGTCCAAGTCCCTCCCTCCCAGTCACGTCTCCGTCCATACTCTCGGAGGGTACCCAGTCAGACGACCTAGGAGGGTAACAGGACCCCGGGGACCGACCTCGGACGGGACTCGGGGTGAGTGGGGTGTACGAAACGAGAGACTTGTACGAGTGTGTACACCGGCGTCCACATTGTCTGTCTGGACGGGGTCGGACGGACGTGACTGGGAGACCCCGAGACGACAACGACAAGGAAGAGGGATAAGGGAGTGGAGGAACCGTAGAGTATCGTCGACTCGACCTCACTTACTTCTTTTTTTTTTGAGAGAGAGTTTTTTTTTTGTTTTGTCGAGAGTGAGTGAGTACGGGTCGGGACACGGTTCGAGAAAACAACTAAATAAATAAAAAAACCAACGTCGAACGACGTATTCCCTAAATTCGAGGAGTTAGTCCCTAGTTTGGGAGAGGGGAACGTAACCCTCACGTCTTAGGTTTGGTGACCAGGCGGTCCCTTCAGGGAAACGACTTGAGAAACGAACATAGTTGAGTAAATTTGAAGTGTCGTCGGGATACTCCATCTAAGGAAATAGAGGTAAAATGTCTACTCCACTGACTTTGTGTGTCTGGACAGGTTTCAGTGTCTGGAACCTTCCGTGTCTAAGGTTGAAAATGACTTGCTATCCGTGAAAAAGATTCACGACATATACATAATTGAGTAACTTAGATTGTCGTGACAAATTCAAACCCTAATAATAGAGGTAAAATGTCTCCCCTGTGATTCCGGATGTCTCCACTCTAGTGAGTGAACGAATCTCAACCGGAGCAGGTTAGCCTCGGATCTAAGATTGAGTCAAGACTGACTCAACTTTTGGGTCCGTAAAAGTGGGGATACTACACACCGAGGTAAGGAGGAGTAGACGGAAGGAGACCTCGGAAAGACAGAAGTCACAAAGGAGTAGGAGATCTTAGACGGAGGTCCCGGGTCGACACTGATTGTATACTTCCACGGGTCGAGGCCTCAGAAGGTACCAAGGGGTCCCGAAAGGACTATCGGTGGTCCTCAAACCAGGACTCAAGTGTCGAAGGACAGAGGTCCGAGGAAGGAGACAAGTCGAAGGGAAGAGGGGAGGACTGGGGAAGACGACAACGTTGCCTCGGATTCATGTACGACAAGGGGCTTGTGTGACGACGGTAGGACGGAGGCTAACAACGAGTTCGGTAAGGGTGGTGGGTCTTATGGGGAGCGAAGGACGAGGGAAGCAAAACTTTAGGGTAGACTGGAATGTCTGGGTCGATGAAAGAAGGAAAGGAGGGGAGAAGGAAGGAAGAGTGTACGTAGGAGGATTAGTCCGTTGTCTGTCAGGGGTTCAGGGACGATACACAAACCGAGGTACAACCAAAACGACCCTTGTGTCGTCACTGGGTTTACGACGGACGTACCTCGAGGGTCCAGTGACGCTCCTCTGTTTGAGTAGTGGTCCGTCACTGTCGAACCTCCCCAGTCCCGACCCTACCCCCTTCGCGTGTCCCAACACCCTCAGGTCTCTTCCACTGACCGGTCTGGATCCCATAGTCCCGAAGGACCTCACCCCGCCCCCCGCCCCCACCCCTGTACACTCGACTCCCGTACTACTTTAGACTCTGTCGGGTCTAATTGGTAGTCTAGATTCTTTTTTCTCTCTCTATTTCTTCTATGACTTAGACGAATACTAATTTTCTGTCTTTCTTTTTGTGTGAAAGTTAGTTGAAGGAAGTTGGGTTTGATGTAAAAACCTCGTGAATAAGACACAGTCCGGTACTGACCCCTGTACGAACATTGGTACCGTTGGAGTCAAGACGGGAGTTAGTTCCGAACATTAGACCGTCCCGACACCACCTATTGGGGTCCCGTCATCCCCTTCTGGTCTCTATCTCGGGGTTGTGATGTTACACACTAAATCCGTCCACTGAAGTGGGGAGACTCAGACAAAGGTAGGGACATTATGTCAGTTGTTAGGAGGACCCTACCACAAAAATCCTAATCCACCCAATACGGTGTGACTCGGAAACAGTAACACGGACTTTACAAGGTCCACGAATCATTTGTCCTTGGAAGTAAGTAGTGGAGAGGTACCGACCGTCGACCTCTCCCCTCCCTTCTTGGGAAGGACTCAGGACGTCAGGTTGAGGGACCAGACACAAACTGGAAGGGTGGTAGGTAATCGACAGACGATCCATTGCCCCAAAAGTCCCACATCCTCTATTGTACTGAAACTGGGAGTCACCTCCCTCTACTCGGTACATCCAAAAAAGGAGACCTGGTGTTGAACAAAAGGGTTAGGAACAATTTTCAAACCATACACGAATCTCGTCTCTTCCATAAACACACACACACACAGGCATCCATCACCATTTCTTGGGTGGACGGTTACGTCCTCTGCATTCTCTAACCCCAAACCAAGGACCCAGTCCTTCTAGGGGACATCCCGAACCGTTGGGTGCGGTCATAAGAACGGACCCTGTAGAGTATCTGTCGTCTCGGACCCCCCGATGTCAGATATCCCAGTGTGTCTCAACCTGTCCTGACTTCGTACGTACGTACACACGTACGTGCCCACACAAACATGCGAGTACCCACACACACACACGTATGTGTCACTTGAGTCCGGGATTGGTCAAGAGTTCTACGAGAACCGACTCAGTTGTCCTATGTTGATTTAGGAACAAAAGACAACCCCAGAGACAAAATAAACGACGGTGGAAAAGAGACGTAGATCCAAAGTAAAAGAAAGAGACAGTAATGGCGGAGAGGGTAAGACAAAGAGACAAAGAAAGAGAAGATCATTGAGACACAGTCACCCTTCTCCAGTCCTGACGACATCATTGTTTGTCACGGGTTTGAGTCACTGAACCTCGTTGCTTCCTACAAAGAAGAGAAAACCGACACGACGGACACGCTAGAATCAAGGGACTGGTCCCTAACTTGTACCCGGGAGTCGTCACTACCCACTCCGCTCCCGGTGGACGAGGTACGACGGAAGTGAGTCGACGACAAAGAGAAGGGTGTCACGGGACGGGCGGGGCGGGGGAAGAAATTGTCCTTTTTCTTGTACCTAAGTGTGTGACCGAAATTCTGAGGTGGATTTTCGCTGTGAAGGTGAGTGTAAAGTAACCGGTTTCGATTCAAGCTCTCCCGTCCCCATAGGGACCTTCCCTCCGCCCGAACTCCAGAAACCACTCGTCGATAATCCCGGCGGTGTCAAGGACAGAAACAGGGACAGGAGTGAAACAGGGGACAGAGGTGAAAAGAGAGAGACAACAAGCCGGAGATAGGTAGTTGAGGAAATAGCAAAAGGGACCTTCTAGACTGACGGAAGTCCTTGTCGTCCGAAGGGGTAAAAACAACACACCTACAGCACCTTTCTACACCCCACAACGACCACTGATGTCGTTTTGGATCGGATAGAAATGAAGAAACTCTTCCTGTCTCTCTGTGTCTATGTTTCACTAGTGTAACTCCCTGAAGGGACCACCAGGTCACCAATTCTGAGACGAGGGTTGTATCCCAAGCTAGGGACTAACCCCCTCTAGGGAATACGACACGTCGGTTTTTTTTTTTTTTTACTACTGTGACTCTATTTACCTTTCCCTGAGAAGAGTGGAAACGACTCCGTAACCCCCCACGAGTACTAACGATTTCACTCGAAACGAGTGGGGTCACTCGAATTCGGGTCACTAAGGTCCTTCGAGGCGGACCGGGAACCTTTCTGGGGTCCGACGGGGAACCAAGGGAGAGTGTCGTGAGTGGAGTGGGAGGGAAGGACCGGAGTTGGGACTGGGGTGGGAGAGACGGGGTGTGTCTTGTTCGGCACCTTCTTCGACTTCTGTCAAGACTTCATAAGCGGGAAACACCAGAGAAAGGCTTTTGTGATGGGAACCCAGGTCGACAGACCTGTGAGACCACTCTCACCCGCCCCTCTTCCCACCGACTCCCCGTCCGGTTCGACCCGTCTCCACGGACCCGCCCCTTCCTTGGTGGGAAACATGAAATCCAGGGGGTAGACACTTTACCCGACTCACCGTCAGACATCAAGGACCTCGACAACGCCGTGCACGAATCCGACCCGGCCCGGCAAGTATGGAGTCCTACCTCCCGACAAAGGACAATCGGACCACAGTCCCACGACCGTCCGTTTAGAAACTGGTACCTCTGTCTCCCCGGACTCGAACTTAGGCTCAAGACGAGAAATAAACACCTACCGGGACCCGTTCAACGAAAGGGAGTGACCCCGGGACGGGGAGGATTTACCGTCAATGGTCGGGGACAGGGGCAGACACAGACCTCGTCTCATCCGGGGGTCCTTTGTTGTCGATACCCCGAAGGGACAACCGAGTCACCATTTCTTGGACGGACGACTACGTTTTCTACCCCTAAGCTAAGGACCCACCCCTTCTAGGAAACCTCTTCCTTTATCGTTCGGTGAAGTCATAAGAACGGACCCTTTAGGGCACCTATCTCCTCGGACCGCCCGATGTCTGGTACCCCAGTTTTTCTCAACCTGAGTTAAATCACCGATTTGTTGTTGTTTGTTGTCGAATTTACAGTAGGGGGGTAGGGGGGTCTTGGATCGTGTCACAAAATTCGTGTATCATCGTACTCCGGTTCGTAGACCGTAAAAACCAGTTCCCGATCTATTATTTATATTTCATGAGTTGAGACAAAAACGTTATATATTCGTCTGTATCTATTACACAAGGTTATGTCGAAAAAAAAAAAAAAGAAAAATGTTTTTGACCGTCACCCGACCTGATCTGTTTAACAAGGATAGTTGTTTCCCTTCCCTTGAATAGAAGGACAAGTAGGAGTCTAGACTCAGTCTCTTTCCGTTTCAGGGGGGGTGGGGGGTGGTGGTTTTGGCCGTTGTGTCCGGACGGTAGACATACATGGGATCAATGATAACGACTCAAATTTTTTTGGCTTTTGTTTTAAGTTTTGAATCGCCAAACCTTTTTTTTTTTTGGGTTGTTGAAGCACCTTATTTTGGTGGTATAATAATGTGAGTATTCAAAACCCAGTCCTTAAGTCTGTCTCGTATCGACCCTACCGAATAACGACGTGGTACTATGGACCCTTAAGGCGATCCTGTTAGCTTCCGACGTCCGACCTTTGGAAACCTCTAAGTAAGTAAATGTGTGGTCCGTCAACTACGACCGACAACCGACCAAGAGGCAACCCTGACGGTCGACCTTTCGGGTACACACTGAAGACACACACCGACGAACCCCAAGAAGTGTCATACCACCGGAGTCGTCTAAAGAATGGACCATCGAGTCCTGACTTTCCGTTCCCAGACACTATTGGTTCACCTCCGACGTAGAGTCTGAGACTTCAGTATCACGACTGTCAGTTCTAAGACAGTCTTAGTTCCCCTTTTCTTAATTTCTTAATCTAAGGTGAAGAACTAACCTCACCGTTTTAAGATCTTCTCGCACACCTGTACTCGATGAGAAATGAGTAGTACATATATACTACTTCTGTTTTGTTTACGGGGTCCTCTTCCCAAGTACTAATGGCAATGTCTGTAAAACCTTTTATATTAGACTTTTATGATAGACAGTAAGATTAGGTGTGATAGACGTACCGGGTCCTTTACGGTCTAAACACTTAATTGTTCCAGGCAAACAATCGTGAGACCCTGAGGTCCGACTTTGTTTACGTCTAGACGAGCCCTCTCAGTACGAGAACTGAGTCGAGAGTGTTTTCAAGAGTGACGACTAGCACTCGAGTATTAGGTTTTAATGTTTTGTTTACTCTTGTATCACACGACCCTTAGACTGAGACAATTCTGTTTTTACGTCTTGATCCGGGAAGGAAGTGGTTGAGACCGGTTATATAAAAAAAATTAACTTCCTATTAACGAAATGTCATAAAACACCAAAAGACAGTATGTAATTGTTCTTAGTCGGTATCCATGTGGGTACAGGGGAGGGAGGGTTTTGAGAGAGGGTAGAGGGATGGGTAAGATGGGAAAATCTAACAGTGTCTCGTGGACAAACTCAAGGGACTTAGGATGTCGTTTAAGGGTGACCGATACCCTTAACCGATAAGGGTAAATGTATACCATAACATTCAAAGGTACAATGAGAGACCTATGTAGAGTGGGAGAGGGGAGGGGGGTACAGGTTTCCGGGTAAGAGATACAGACAAAGAGGTAACTGAGGGACTTTTATTTAGGTAGAAAAATCTAAGGTATATATACGTAGTCATATGTTATAAATATGAAGAGAAAGACTGAATGAAGTTATTTTATCCGAGATCCAAGCAGGTGGAGTAATCTTGACTAAGTCTATATAAGGGGACCGGTTCTAAAACTCTCGACGTCCCTCCCTCTCTTTCATAGCGTCTGCCCAGTCCGTTCTACTACCACCGGTCCTAGACTCTGTCTGTCGCTTCACCGAGTAAGTCAAAGACTGGGAGAACAACTACCGACGAGTATCCCTTGAAAGTCCGTCCTCTTCTACCAACCTAAGACTTCGCAAAGACAGTCATACTCGTCGCGTCGGACCTCGTCGACTACGCACTGGGGGACGCCGGAAAACACGGTCGGATGATACCGCACCACGTCGCCCTACCGGTCTGGAAATTGGTCTACCTTCTAGAGGACCGTCTGAAACTCTTGGGGAGGTAGTACCTGACGTTCTACCCGTCGTCCATCCAAGTCCCCGTCGGTACCCCGTCTCCACTTCCCAACCCACTTGCAAAAACTTCTATCGTGGTTTGGTTAGAAGGAAAATTAGTTATGAATTAATAAATAAAGCGGTATGGTCTAGGTCGAACACCGTACACCCTAGAAATCAACACCGTACACCCTAAATCAAGGGATTGGTCCCCAGTTTGACCCGGGGGTCGGGACCCTCGTGTCTTAGAATGGGTAACCTGGTGGTCCCTTCAGAATTCGGTTAGAAGTTTCACTAACATGATCGTAGGAAAGGGTGGTCGTCACATACTCACAAGGTCAACAAAATAGAACAGTAGTTACGAAACATAATGGACAAAATGATGAAAATCGATAGAACCGCCCATAGAGAAATAACAAAATTAAAGATAAAGAGACTACTGGTTTCTTTAATTCGCAACTAATCGCTAAATCTATAGGAAAAAACTTTTGACGGGTAAAATGACAAAGTAAAACGAGTAAAAAGTTGACCCGAGAGAAAAACACTATTTCTAAACATTCAGAAATATATAAGACCTATGTTCAGGAAACGACATCGATGTGTGTGTGTGTGTGTGTGTGTCTGTGTGTGTGTGTATGGGGTAAGAGAGAGAGAGGTTGAGAGGGTAAAGTGAGAGTATTGTAGAAAACTATTTGTCTTCATGAAAATTACATCATGTCAAATAGTTAAATAAAGTAATGCCAATCATCGAAAATCTCTTTAGACGGATGAAATTCTAGTGCTGCTAGAGGACACAAAAGAAGATGTCCAAAACAAAAAAGGATTTTAGTAAATGAATGAAAACTGACACGACCCAGAGACGACGGCGCTCCCGAAAAGAGACCGACGCCGCTCATCCCCGACGAGAGATCGACACCACGTGTCCGAAGGGCCACGTCACCGAAGAGAAACAACGTCTCGTGCCCGAGATCCCACACGTCCGAGTCATCGTCAACACCAAGGACCCGAGATCTCGCGTCCAAGTTATCAACACCGTATGCCCGAATCATCGACACACCGTACACCCTAAAAGGGCCTGGTCCCTAGTTTGGGCACAGAGGACGTAACCGTCTGTCTAAGAAATGGTGACTCCATGGTCCCTTCGGGGATGTTCGAAACAAAATTGAAAGTGTAAATCTAGGCGTTAGGTAGATCTACATTTAAAATATATACCACACTCCGTCCCTAACTCCAAGTAAAAGGGAAAGGTATACCTTTAGGACAACCGGGCCATAGTAACTAACTTCTGACGAGAAAGGGGTAACTTGACGTCACGGAAAGAGCAGTATTTAGCTCACTTACACGAACACACAGACAAACACCTGAGACAGGGTCAAGTGACTAGATAAACAGATAAGAACACGGTATGATATCAAAATATTGTGAGGAACTATAGTCCCTCATTTTCAAGAGGTCGAAACAAGAAGTACCAAAGGGAACAATGTAGGAAACACAGGGTCCTGGATGGACCTCCTCCTCGACCACTTCCGCGCTCTTGCCGGGGCCGGGGCCTTCCTGTACATACTCTTCTACCACCGACACCTGGGGCCCCGGGGGTGGGGGCTCCTCGTACGGGTCACACGCCAGTGGTTCGGGGCGATGTACGTCACCTCCCTCTGGCACTCGAGCTGGAGGTGGGACCCGAAGGCCTAGCTCCCGTAGTTCCACTCCGGGTCCTCGACGACCGGACAAAGACCACCCGATTCTCGATCCAGACTCTGTCTCACTGTCTTTTTGGTTGGTTGATCCTACAGTCTTTTTTGACCTTTCTGCGGTCTAGACTTCTCGTTCGTCCTCTGACGTCTCCTACCTTTTGTCCGACCCTCTCCGGACGAAGGGACAAGGACGGAGCAGACAGCGTCTGGTTCAAAATAGACAGGTGGACGGACTTTCAGAGAACTAAGGTGGAAGAAAGGGGGAGGGTCTCCGGGACAGCCGCAGGTCGGGGTGGAAGAGGATGGGGTCGGAGGGACCCGAGGGTCTACGACCTGAATCGGTGAGACTAGGTAGTAGACTATGTCGTCGACCTACCCGAAAAAGGAGGAATACGTCTTTTCAAAAGAGAAAAAAGAAGAAGAAGAAAAAAAAAAAAAAAAAGCGTTTAATTTAGATTAAGACACTTATCGATAGGTGGTGTCAAATTTTCAGTTTTATTACATTTTCTTTAGAGAGAGGGTTGGGACAACGAGAGGAAGGACAAGACACGGGGGTGGGGAGGTTGGGGTGTGGAGGAGTACCCCTTGGCGAACCAGTCAATGAACATAAAGAAGGACATATATGTTTGTTACGTCGGATGTAAAAGGAGGGAAAGAATGTTTTCTACCGTACCAGGACCTCTCAAAAGGAATAGTAACGTCTCTCTCTCTCTAAAAGGAGGGGAAGAGGAAGGAAGGAAGGAAGGAAAAGGGAGACATAATCGAGAGACACCCACACGGTGTTCGGGGACATCTACCGTGTCATTTCATGAAAGTAAAGAAACTTTCCCAAGAGGACAGAGGACGGTGTCCGGGAGACATAAACGACAAAGGACACGGTCCTGACGAGAAGGGGGAAGGGGACCAACTGACTGAGAGTCACTGACAGGTCAGAGGAAGGTTTAAGGTGAAGGAGACCCTACGGGAGGAACTAAAGACAGGATGATCAAGTCCCGGAGAGGAGTGGAGGAATATTGAAGGATGTGAGGGAATAGAATAGAGGGAAATACTACTAGAATAAGTCATAGACGGAGGGAGTAGATTAATGTGGACACGACAATGGACACACAATGGTAACGGGTGTCCCGTGGACCGTATCGGACCGTCCTACTGAGTCCCCCGGGAAACATGGGGAGAGTCTGCACTGTGCATTGTAATTAGAGGAAATAAAATAACGAAGAGACGGAAAACTGATTCTAGTTCACATCATACCCTCGAAGAGTCTACCGGGTCACCATTTCTTAGGCGGACGGTTATGTCCTCTATGTTCTCTGCGTCCAAACTAGAGACCCATCACTTCTAGGGGATCTCAACAACTCAGCGATTCAGCACAGACTGAGAAACGCTGGGGTACCTGACGTCGTGTGGTCCGAAGGGAGAGGAAACGATAGAAGGTCTCGAACGAATTTGAGTACAGGTAACTCAACCACTACGGTAGGTTGGTAGAGTAGGAGACAGCGGGGGGAAGAGGACAGGAGGTAGAAAGAGCCGTAGTCCCAGAAAAGGTTACTCAACCGAGAAATGGAATCCACCGGTGTCATAACCTCGAAGTCGAAGTCATAGTCAGGAAGGATTGCTTATAAGTCCCAACTAAAGGAAATTCTAACTGATCAAACTCGAGACACTTCAGGTTCCCTGAGAGTTCTCAGAAGAGATCGTGGTGTTAACCTTTCGTAGAGATCATAAGAACGGACTTTTTAAGGTACTTGTCTCCTCGGACTGCCCGATGTCAGGTGCCCCAGTGTTTGTCAATCTGTACTGACTCGTCGACTCGTGAAGTAACTCACCACGGGTCGCGACACGATACCTAGGATGTGTGAGTCCGAGAGGATTAGGAATATGGTCGAAATCCTCCACCCATAATTGTGTTAGGGTAAAAGGTCTACTCCTTTAGTTCCAACTCCGTCCACTTCACTGAACGAGTTCCGGTGGTTCAATGCTTCATAGTCTCGGTGCTAAGTTTCGGTCTAGGTTCGGAGAGGTTTCGGGTGAACCGATCTGACCAAGTTGGTCCCCCAAATTCAAGTCTGGACTTCCTGATCAACGAGTCCTCATACTGGACCCCGACTCATACTGGTCCACCCGACCGAAGGGGACTTGTCGTTCATACGGACCTCCGTCCATCAACGGGGGGTCTCCACAGACTCCGACGAACCACAACCCACACCCTTTCTTTTCGGTACTGTGGGGAGCAGAACGTCTTCCGGCTACCCTGGACGTTGTGGTTGAAGTTCTTCTGCGTCTTCGACCTCGTCCACTGTTTCCACAACCTCCTAAAACACCTGCCCTTGGTGTGTTAGGACCACTCGCCCTGTGGGTCCGGGGGTTCAAACCTTCGCATCCTGGCGGTGTAGGAACAAGGAGGACACAATTGGTAGAAAACGAAGTCGACTGCGACCCGATCGTAACGGGTGACAGAACAGTCCCACCCGTCCAGGTCCCCACGGGACGACAGTACAGACCACCGACGGAGTGACAGAGTCGAGGACCGATCTAGTGCGTCGTCCGACCGGACCCGAACAAGAGTGTCACCTTCGTCGTCCGGTTCTCTCGTTCGCTTTTTCGTTCCAGAGAGTTACTGACTCGAGTCTTACCGGTGGAAGTAAGGACGTTCCAAGATAACTGGTTTCGTTGAGTATGTTAGTTCGGATCTAATATTCCCTTTCTCAGACGGAGAACCATCCTTTTCGACGATCCTTAACACCCGTAAGTACATTAGATGGTCGATATGAGAACAGACACGGTGGAACTACGGAGGTTAAGGGGGGGGGGGGGGGGTTTAAAGGGGTACCAAGGAGAATAGGGTAGGACCGACCCCAGACGGTGAGGAAACCCCCCTTACTCTACCTCACTCTAGAATTCCACCCATGTCTGGGTGTTTCAGGTACTTGATTGGTTCTTTAGAAGGGAGAGTGGGTGTCTCTTTCATGCACCGTGCGGATCTTCTTGAAGCACTTCGAGACCTTTCGAGGGGGAAGAAGTCCTGGGTACTCCACGCTCGGGGTCGGCGGTACCCTTGTCTCCCGGGACACACACAACCCCCCACAGACCCAGGTCACCGGAGTCCTCTTTGGCGACTGTCTCAGTGGACGGTTTCGATATCCTCTGGGACTTCCTTAAGGGACCGTCAGGTCACCACTCCTGAGAATGGCTGGTCCCGGACCCAAGTTGGGGATCAGCCTCTTCATTCTAGGGTGTTCGGAATACCGTACCGGTTTTTTTTTGCTCCGGGGAGGGGGTCCAAACCCTCAATCGAAGAAATCCCAATCGTCGTAGTCCTTAAAATCCCTCCCCTTGTCAATCCTCGTACCTGATGTCCGTCTGTCGGACCCTACTTCCGACCGGGACGGTACACTGGGCCCCGTACACTGGATGGGGGAACCCGGAACCAAAGAAGGACCACCTCCTTCCCTTTTATCACGAAAGGAATACCTCGACGACTCCACCTGGACTCGCTTATATCTCACGACAAGTCTCACGTCTTCTCGAGGGTCGAGAACGCTACTAAAACATCGGTACTAATAAATTTTATTGAAGAGAAATAAACCCCGACATAGTCCGGAATCGACTCCGTGCGCTCGAGAAACGACACCAAGAGTCCGAGTCCCTACCACCACGAGTCCGAATCGACGAGACAGCGTACACCTCAGAATCAGGGGACTGGTACCTAACTTGGATTCAAGGGACGTAACCTTCCGTCTAAGAAAAGAGAACCTTCTTTTATTAAAATAAATAAAAAAACAGAAACCGACGTGACCCTGAGATCGACACCTCTCGTCCCGGATGAGAAATCAACGCCACGTTCCCAAAGGGTAACGTCACCGGAGAACAACGCCTCGCACCCGAGATCCCGTGCACCCGAGGCAGTAGTGTCAAGGACCCGGGATCACGTGTTCGAGTCAGCATCAACGCGTGCGTACTCGAATCGACGAAGTGACGTACACCCTAGACCTTACGCCTAAGAATTGGTGACGTAGCGGTCCCTTAAGAGGTATTAATGAATGTCAGTAACAAGGGACGTAAGGAGGAAACCGTCGAGAGGGGGAGGGGAAAGGGTGCGAAAGGGTCGGACACAGAGAAACCTTCGGCAGTGGAGAGACCCCGACAGAGTCCTTCAGACACCACTGCAGTGGTCCACATAGAGGTGCGAGAAAGTAGAGAGAGAAGGTTCAGGGAGACAGGAGAAAAAGGACAATCGTGACTGACGGCTTTCTCGGTGTAGACCCTCAGTCCGCCCGGGTACAAACTTGGGGTCGACGGACCCGTCACCGAGACGTCCGGACAGAAGACTATCCTGTCCCGGGGTCATCGTGGACGGAGGACCCACATCACTTCCAATTCACCTGATTGAGTCCATTTCGGGTCGGGTGTCCTTTGGGAGTCACACACGGTCAAAAATGACAGTGTACAGTAGTGGCTGGCAGTGGGAGTAGTAACAGTGACGGAAACTCGAAGTGTACACTCCGTGTTTCTCCGCCGAACCCCTGAGGTAGAGAAGATAGGAGTACAAACCACAGTGAACGGACCACTGATCTTAGACTTTTTTTTTTGTTCAACGGTTCTAAATTTTGGACTCTGAAGTGCGGTTTTAGCCCTAAAGATCGAAGGAGACCTGGTGTCCTCTGCACCGTCAGGACCCGAGGAGGGGTACACGGTTGTCGGTAGGTCTTGACCCGCCGCGGTGGAGAGGACTGTCGGTGGACGAGTCGACGGGGCAGTAGACGCAAGAGACCTTCTTGACTACAAACTTTGGGTTCATCGTTTTCCCTCCCCGAACGTTTGGACATCAATCTGTTCTCCTTCCTTACACAACGAAAAAAAAAAAAAATTCAAATAAAAAATTTTCAAATAAATGAAAACCGACACGACCCAGAAGCGACGACGACGAGCTCGAAAGAGACAAACGTCTTTCGCCCCCGACGGGAAACAACCACACGTCCGAAGAGAACAACGTCTCGTGTCCTAGATCCCGTGTACACGAAGTCACCAACACCAAGGGCCCGAGATCACGTGTCCGAGTCATCAACACCGCGTGGTCGAATCAACCAGGTGTCGTACACTCTAGAAGGACCTGGACCCTGGCTTGGGTACAGAGGACGTAACCGTCCGTCTAAGAAATGGTGAATTAGTGGTCCCTTCGGGACATAAAGATTTAATTTTTCTTTTTTTGTCGGGTCATAGAGGGATCCCACCACACGAGTCGAGGTGTTCCGTCGAACACTCGACACTTTGTACCTTACGGCGTTTCCCTCCCCGAGAATGGTAGTAGGGGTAAGATGTCTACTCCTTTGACTCGGACCTTTTTTCCTTCGGTGAACGGAGCCTAGTGGTCATCGTTAAGGGACCCCGACTCATCGACGACGGGGAATGGTACTCCTCCGTAATAGGTGTGGGAGTCAGGGGTGGTCCGAGGAAACTGGGTAAACCCTAGGACGTCCGTAACCTAAAACATGAGGTCAAACTTTTCCCCATTGTCGATTGTGACAAAATGTACTTTTTGAAAGAATAAAATCGACAGTCCAGAATCAATGTCGAGAGCCCGAAGAGACCAGTGACCGAAGAAAGATCAACGTTACACGTCCGAATCCTCAACGGCGTGAGGAACAGGCGACGTAACGTTGCACCTAAGAATTGGTGACCTGGTGGTCCCTTTAGGCATAAAACGTAAACAAATATGTCCGTTCAGAAGATTCTCGAAATACACCTAATGAAGATATCTATTATACGTATCGTCAGAAACTCCATTTACCATTCCTCTCAATTTTCAGGGGACGGGTCCCTCCCCGTACGTCGGACATTCACCGTCTCGACCCCGAACTTGGGTCCGTCGGACTGAGGTTTCAGGTACGATAGTCGGTGGGAGAGTCGACAGACGACCCCGTCCCTGGAACCGGCACGGACGGGGAGGGAAATTGGAGGACGGAGAGGAGAGGAGACGTCCACCATCCGTCAAGGGAGGAGAAACACGTGCTGGTGTGGCCGGACCGGTTCCAGACCTACTAACTGAAGCCGTTCTGGCACCGGGACGGACTGGTGGTCTGTGAGTCGGTGGCCGACGGGACCCGACTTCCGTTAGCGCTCCTACCGATGGAGACCCCGGACCTGTTGTACTAGACGGACGAGGTCCCGGACCGGGTCTCGACTGGACGAACAGGTGTTGGTCCAAGTAAATAACCTACCACGGGTAGACCGACCTCCCCGGGGCTCTACACTCCCGGGACTCTAGCCGGTGTCCCCTCGACTTCAGGTCCCTACCCTCTCCACCGTAGCGTGTGGTGCGTCCTGGTCACACCTTCTAGGCTTCCCGGAACCTCTACCCCCACCCCCGGGCGCGGTGGGAAACTGTTCTACCCTCCAACAATTCTTGGCCTCTCCGTCACACTGGACCGACCCCGGGCACCAACTCAGTCTTGGTCTGACCCGGGGACTGGTCGGTCCTCCCCTACGTCGCCGGCGTCGATTTGGTGCGCGGGACTTTCTTGCGTCACGGGTGCGAACGTGTCATGTCCGCACTGGAGCCCGGACAGCGGTGTTCTCACTGACATTGGTACCGGGGAGGGAGACGCCCGACCGACGACCGCCCCGACCTCTCGGTCTGGAGTAATGGATTGTTTGCGTCGTCGAGAGGAGGGTGGGTCGTCAATACCGGGGATGAGAAGTGGACCCCCACCGACTCCGTGGACCCCCACCGACTCCGACACGCCCACACCGCGACACCCAACCCGGACTCCCGACTGTGGCGACCCGTCCCGAGCCAAGTGGGACAGGATGACCGGGGACAGGGGTGCCCGAGGAAGGGACGAGGGTCTTGACGACTGGGGGACGGCTGGCTTTGGTGTCGGTGTAGGGCACGGCGGTGACACTGTCGTGGTAGAGCTGGGAGTCCGTGGTCGGAGTCGACCCCTGAAGGAGGAGGACGGGAAAGACAGAGGAAGGAGGATCTCCCGACGCCAGCGTCACTCCCGAAAGACTGCGGTCCGTCTGAACCCGGACCGAGGCCTGGGTCGATGAGAGGAGCCCTCGCGGGGAAGAGACCGGAGGCGACCCTTCTACGGGACGAACCAACCCGGACTCCACGTCCCACCCGCCCCGACCGTTGGACCAGGTTTGGTCTTCTGGGGTCGTGGGACTCCACGTCCACCTCGGGGAGACAGGAGGACGAGGGTTGAAACCCAAGGACCGGGTGGTCCGACCCGACCCCCTTCTCTCCACGGGGGAGGGGGAATCGATTTCGAGACCGCACCAGAAGGTCCGACTCCCAACGAGGAAAAGATGACTGGTAGAAATATGAATAAATATACTCTCCATCAAACTACCCCAGTGTGACCCCTAGTCCTCCGTTGTAGCGAAGTGACGGAAGGGGGACGTTGCTGTGGGGTTATTTGTGTAAACATCAAGTAAAGCACCTCAGAAAAAAAAAATGTAGACCTCGAATACCCGAGTCTCGAGTATTGACCCCGTAATCGCGGTGTACTCCACTCCCCTACTGCTGTCCAGACCCCATCTTCACCCGAGTCTCGACCACCAAGTAAGTAGTCGAAGTGACTCAACGATAAGAACCCGGACCGGGCGGGGCTGGGGTGGACAGATCCACGACACACGGACCGAACTTAGACCGGGACGGTGACCGGTCGGGACACTGGAGTCCGGTCACTGTCATGAAGAGGTCGGACAAAAAGGGAGTTTTTGTCCCTCCTAGATCACGGGAGGAATATCCCAACCTTCTGAACTACTCAATTGACACTTCCCCAACCGTGTTTATTGGTCGTCACCTTCGGAAGCGAAAAATTTAATCCTCTCTTGTGTCCACCCCCTCCACGACTCGGACTCCCGGAGAAGGGACGCCTTCACTATTCCTTGGTCCTGACACCTCAAGTCCCCAACATTGCCTCCCGGCCCATGTCCGTTTCCTGGGGTCCGTCGACTCTGCGGTGACCGCCGTCTTTCACACTCCTCCTTGGACCCCGCTCCCTCTGTCCACTCAAATCATAGGTCCTCCTACGTCGTGCTCCTCGTGCGTCCTCCACGGCCTTCGAAGAGACCTCCCGTCACCACTTTGCACCAAACCCAAAACAAAAACCGGTGTGGTGCACCGTGCGTCCTAGAATCGGGGGTTGGTCCCTAGTCTTAGACATGGAGGACGTCACCTTCGTGCCTCAGAACTGGTGACCTAGCGGTCCTTCAGGTGTCAAACACAAAATTTTCCGAAGAGACCGAACTGCACTTCTGTGACCCTCCGTTCCCCACGTCCCTCTCCCATCAGTCGTCGGTCTTTACCCACCTACGTCGTGACTACCCCCACCCCACCCCACCCCACCCCCCAACAACTTATCGGGACCCCAGAGTCGCCAACAGTGAGAGGGGACGTCTCTCCGTCGACCAGACACACCGAGGACCGATATTGGGGTCGGGTCTCATCCACGAGTTATGACCCTCCACCCGAACCCCCTCAACCCCACTACGGGTCCTACCTAAACCCCCTGGGACTTACTTCCTAGAGACCAAACTCCAAGTCAGGTTGGGGAACCCGACAGCGAGTCTCTCTCTTCGGCCCGTGAGACACCGACCACTGTGTCGACTCGACCCCGGTGTCGTCGGATCACCGACCTCAGGACACCAGCTTCCTCGTCCCGGACCGGTGTCTCCGGCCGAGCGTGGGGCGGTCGTCCGTGGTGTATGAGGGCCGGTAGGCGTCGGGCTCTCCCACTCTTCAGACAGTCGACGTCTAACGACAGGGCCTGAACCAGTATCAGGGTGTCGACCACCACGGTTGAGAACGGGACGAACCGCTCCTCCATATGTCGGGGGCCCCTCGGAAGAAGGCCGTCCCTGCCACCGACAACCCCACACGGCCCGTGACCCACCTTGTCCGGACCGTCGAGCCCTAGGAGACTCATCGGCTCCGACCCGTGTACGACGTGTGGGTCGTCCTGGGGACGCCCCTTCTCCCCCACCGACACTCATCCTCGACTCGGGACTGCTCCCCGGCCCCGAGGTCCTCAGGGGGGTGACGGGAGGCCCCACCCGCGACGGTACTAGGGACGTGACTGTGCCGCACCCGTGTCGACCCGAACCTAAACTTGGGTACCACGACCCGAGGTCTTGACGTCCGTAAATTTCAGGTCGGACGTTGTCGGACAGTCGTGTCCCTCCACCGGTTCCGTCGTTACTTGTCTCGTCTGTAGTGGTGGATCAACGACACTCGACAGATCCTCTCGGCACGAGTCTCCACACGTTGGTCCCGCGGCGGAAGATGGTCCGTCCACCCTTCTGCTTCGACGACTGATATCGATTGTGATTGACTTTGTACCTTGGGTGGTCCGTGGTAAATTTCTCAAACTTGTAAGTTTGTCGGGAGACGGGACCCCTGACAAGTGGGACCAAAGGTCTACCCCTGGACCTCTAGGTCTCAGTGTCTCGGACCCTCACAGACCTGGTCCAAACGTCGGGTCAAACTAGGAGGAGACACGAGACTCGAAGAACAAACCCTTTTTGGGACTAACTGTCTACGACTTCATGGACGAGGGCCGGTCCTGGGACGCTTAATGGGACATCCCTGTTTCCACCAGGTTGGGACCGAGGACGGAACTCGTCACACCTCCCCGACCGTGCTCCCACTCGTACACTCCTCCCCTCTGTCCTAGTCCCTCTGGGTGCCACTCCCAGGTCCCGTCCCCTCCCCTTGGGTGGACGTGAGTGTCGGGTCACCCGGAACACCGGGAAGGAGACTGTGCCGAGCACCAACTTCAGGAGCAGCATCGACGCGACGCCAGTTCCGGTTACGACCCCCCGTCGGGGCCCTGTGTGTGTGTGTGTGTGTGAACGGGGGCTGAGAGGGGTAGGGTCGGGCCGAGGGAGGGACTGGGACCCTATGCCCTATTCCTCCCCCACAGGCCGATGTTGTACGACGTCCTGCACCAGAGACAACCCTGGCGGGTCCGGCGGCGTCTCGTGGAGACGGACCGTCGGGTCACGGAGGACCCGGTCGGACGGGTACAGTCGGTGACGTCCCTGTCTCGTCTGTGTGCTCCTTGTCAGTGACACGTGGTCCGTGACCTCTTTCCGAAAATCCTTAGTCACGGATATTGGGAGTGACACTGGTAGTAGAGAAACACGTTTGCACCTTTTGTTCGGTCTCTTTCTGTGTCTAGGACATAATTACGTACACACACCTTAAATCTTTTGACCATGTATACTAGGATGACCGTTTTGTCTGTGACTGTGTGTCTGCGTCTATCATTTACATACCTATGGTTCGCCCGCCCCCACCCTCCTTGACCCTCTAACGTTAACTGTGGATACATGATCACTATGCTACATACTTTATCTGTTGATTACTCTTAGATCACATATCTTGTCCCTTGAGTTACGTGATACCACTGGACTTACTGTTCCTTCAGGAGTTCTCTCCCGCATGTAGATGCACATACCGACTGACTAGGACGACAGGTCGTCTTTGACTGTGTTGTAACACTTCGTTGAGATGACGTTTTTTTTAATTTTTTTTTTTTTTTTTTCACTCCGTGTCTCTCCTATTCAACGAACAGATACCACTGCGTCGTCCTTCACCGTCTCGACCCGACCCTTGGGTCCACCGGACCAAGGTCTCAGGTGGAGTATTGTGAGACGAGAAGAAGTCGTCCCGCCTCCTCCGCCCCCTTCTTCTTCCCACGTTTCGTGTCTTGTTTCAGGGGGTACACGGACTGCACAGGGTCGGTTCGAGAGGTCAGGGGAGGACGTCCTGTAGACCCATTGTGGGAAGGTGTGGGTTGGATGGACTCTTGTAGAGGGGGACCTGGCACATAGGAGAGAGGTACCGGTGGACGTGCTCGGAGAGGTTCCCCCACGGCGACCCCCCGCGGTCCTCCCACGGACGGTAGGTGTTCCGGTGGTCGGGTGTGGACCCCTCTCTGTCCGGGTCGGGGGGTTGGAGATTAAGCTCAGAAAGGACCGGGGGAGACGGGACCTTCGACCTCACATCCCTTGTCAAACGGCGGTACCCCCTTAAGGGAACAGAGGGTCCAGTTCACCCCTCTGGACTGAAGGGGGAGGATCGTCTCTCCTACCGGTTCCGGACTTAGGTTCCGACCTCCCGATCCCACCTCACTCACCCACCGTCCAATCCGTCTGTACAGTGGACCCGAAGGTCCTCCTCGTCCACGGTTCCCCCTGAGTCTCTATTACCTGAACAAACAAAGTTAAATGACACGTACGAGGGTCCTGGGACTGGACCCATTCAAGGGGAAGAGGAAGGGGGATCCGACGGACCCTGCTTGGGTGAGAAGGGTGTGAGGGGCCAGTTAGGAGTGTCTCCCACCACTCCCGTTTCCGAACTCCCGTGTCGGCCGGTTCCCCGACCCCAGGGCTTAGTCCCATGCATGACTCCCGGAAGAACATACTCCCTCCCGTCCAGTCGTGTCTTCTCCTAGGTGACGTCCAGTGAAGACTTTGACTTAGTCTCCGCGTAAGTCCAGTGCTCCCTTGGTCTAGGATCCCAGTGTGGGAGTTCCCGACGAGAACCGACCCAGTCTGACGGAAGTAGGGACTACTCTGTGAAGGGAAGGGGTGAACAAAAGAGTAGACAAGTTACCCTTAGTAAGAAGACGGACGATGAGGGACGAAAAAGAGTCGGTAACTTCCCCGTTTCTCGTCTACACGTTTTCGAAACGTTGATCCTCAGTCTCCTTAAATAATCTTCCCCACAGAGATATAGTACAACTCGGGATCACCGAGTCACCATTTCTTGGTCGGACGGTTACGTACTCTGAGCCCAAACTAGGGAGTCAGCTCTTCTAGGGGGCCTTTTCCCTTACCCTTAGGTGAGATCATAAGAACGGACCTCTTAGGGTACCTCTCTCCTGGGACCACCCGATGTCAACGTTTCTTGAACTGTACTGAATCGCCGACTCGTGCGTACGTACGAGATGTGGTACCTACTTTTTTAATTGCTTTCTTTCTTCTCTTTTAAAATAACCTCGGTTGGACTCCTAATATTGGACCCTCTGTCAGAAAATCTTGCGAGACTCCTGAAGAGGTGGGTAGTCTACAGTTTTGTCAATATACAATTCAAAAACTCCGTTTCCCAACGGTTTTATAATGACTGTCAAATGAGTTAGGTCTAGATGTTCATGTTTCGTTCAACTCCCTGTACCCAGTAAAACTGGGGAATTGTTCTAATTCTTCCTTTCAGAAAACTACTCTAACGACGACGACGATTCAGCGAAGTCAGTACAGACTGAGACACGCTGGGGTATCTGTCGTCGGGTGGTCCGAGGGGACAGGGACCCTAAGAGGTCCGTTCTTGTGACCTCACCCAACGGTAAAGGAAGAGGTCACGTACTTTCACTTTTCACTTTCCCTTCAGCGAGTCAGCACAGGCTGAGAAGCTCTGGGGTACCTGACGTCGGATTGCCCGAGGAGGTAGGTACCCTAAAAGGTCCGTTCTCATGACCTCACCCCACGGTAACGGAAGAGACAAACTACTCTAATTCTTCCTTATAGTGAGACATTCCTCCAGACCATTTACGTGTGATTTACCCTCCCTCCTCCGGGTTTACCCGTTTCTTTGTTAAGTGTAAATTTAAAATAGAACGACCCTGAAGGGACAACCAGGTCACCAATTCTGAAACGGAAGGTTTCGTCCTCTACGTCCAAACTAGGGACCAACCCCTTGATTCTAGGGTGTTCGGGTTTGCTGGTTTTTTGGTCTTGTATTTGTTGTCTTCGTTATGACATTGTTTAAGTTATTTCTGAAATTTTTACTAGGTGTAGTTCTTTTTCTTTAAAAAGAGCAGAACGGTATTTTGTACTTAAATTAAAGTAGTTACGGCTTCGAGAGGTACAAAAGAGGAGAGTTCGGACAAGAAGAGGGCCAATCCTACTTTTAGGGAAGTGAGTCGGAACTCGTTTTGGTCCACTGTCGAGGTCCGGATTCTCTAGTGACTATTCTCAGTCCGGGTCGGGGAAGATCCCCTCCGGTGAGTCTTATAAAACCACTAAGGTTAGGAAGGGGGGAGGGTTGGTCCCGAGTCCTTCACGACCCGTTACACGAATATAGAGATAGGGTTTCGGTTACTTTCCCGTTCCGACCCTCCGTGGAAGGACTACTCTCCTCTATGGTGTCGTGTAACCAATTTTCGTCCCGTGGTGGGGGCGGGGCGGGACGTTTTTCGTCCCGCGGGGTAACGGTACGGGAAGGAGAAGATTCGTGACACCGGTTCACTGAATTGGTTACACTTAGAGTCGAAGGAGTAGACTTTTTACCCCATTGTTATCAAGGACGGGACTCTCCCCTCTCTATTTAAGTTTCCAACTCAAATTTTGTCTATACGATAAAACATAGACCTCCTCCCGTACCGTTGGGTGAGGTCATAAGAACGGACCTTTTAGGGGTACCTGTCTCCTCGGACCACCCGATGTCAGGTACCCCAGTGTTTCTCAGTCTGCGCTGACTTCACTGAATCGTACGTACGTATATACATACACACATACACACAGACTTAGTAACACAACATGTGAACACGCAGGTAATGACCACTACACCCAAAATAAGGACCAACCCCTTGATTATAAGGTGTACGGTGTGTCACGTCGTCTTTGTTTTTTGTTTTGTTAATCAGAATGATATGAACCCCGGAAATCCTGACTAATATTTGAACAGATCTCTTGACTTTTAAGGAAGGCCTGTCCCTGTCCAGTAAAGAGGGAAAGGGGAAGTGGGGGTCGGGTACAGATCCCGGGAAGGTAGGACGGACCCAGAGACCCACGAGGTCGAAGGAAGACCCGGGGATCGGAGGTCAGAATGGTAGAGGTGAGGACCTTCCGTCGGAGGGAGGGAGGGACCTTCCCGTGTTTCGGGAAGGTGTCGAGGGGTCTCGGGAGTCCTGTCAGGTGGAAGGAAGTGTCGTTGGGAGGGGCGGGGGGGGTCGAGGTTACGGGACACAGTCCGAGGACCGGTGGACCCTTTGGGGTGTAAACGGGGAAGAGACAGTTTATAAACGTCCAGGGACTTTTGTTGTAGAGAAGTAAAGTGAAAACCCGGGTCCGTTTTCGATAAATGAGAAGAGTAGTTCTTTGAAGGAGCTGTCGTGAGTCCCCAAGGGAGGAGATCTGTTCGGGGACCCTGGGGGTTGAGGACTCCGTGGTTGAGGGAGATCTGAGGGAGGGCTACCGAGACTGGAGAGACCCGACAGTGACAGACCACCTCCCTCGTTAGACAAAGAGGGTGACCTACTCCACGAGAGTTCCTCGTCCTCGAAAGAAGTAACGACTTCCGTGTGTCGATGACTTTCGCAGATTTATCCCTCGACTTCGTCTGACAAACGGGAACTCTTGTACCCTTTGGGGTTCTCTTCTACTGACTTCAATACACCCCTCTCCACCAACCCACTCTGGTGCCCACCCTCCCTACCCGGTACCCTGGGATGGCCAGGAACACGTCGAAGTCCTCGGAGAAGTGTAGGAGAGACGAGGGCCCCTGACCCGGCCGGGAGAGGTTCCGGAGGAAGTCCTCCACTGAGAAGAGATCCGGCTTCTGTACTCCCCCCCGTTTGGGTCACCATCCCCCGCCTCCGCCGTCACCCCCACCACCCCCTTGTCCCCAGACCTTTGAGCTCCCACCTTTTCGATTAAGCCCCTCCAAATCCCCTTCCCCTCCTTCACCTTATAATTCCCGGACCCTACGTCCCCAAAGCCCTCCTCCTTAACCACCGAGACGTCCCCCTCTTGTACCTCTTTAGTAAAACCCCAGACACTGAATCCGACCTTCCAGCTCTTACCCTCTCTCCCCTGTCTAGGAGGTTTTACACCAGTGTCCCTACCTCTCAGACTGTCAGAATCTCGACTTGAGGACTAGACCTCGACTTCAACCCTGACGTTTTTTTGTCCCGATTTTAGACATTGGAACCCTCGTCCCTAACTTCGACTGCGTTTAGTGTTTCTTAGACTCCCAATTCCCCAGGAAATTACACGTTTGTCTAGACACCATGTCTCAACCCTACGTCTCGAGTTTCTCACTCCGAATCATCCTCAATTGAAGAATAGGTCCCGAACAAATCTTTCAATCCTTTAATACCCTGTGCTTTCGGGTCCGGACCCCGTTCCGTGCATTTCGCACCCTAACTCCTGGGGACCCGATTTTTGACCTTCTTAAATCTTCTCTAGGATGGGGGAAACGTAGAGTCTGGGCTCAAACCTTGGAATCTCGACTGGAAACTCAGTCTCCAGTTTTCCTGTGAACCGTCCCTTTAATCGGATCAACACCTCTTTCAGGACTTTAGCCCCGCGTTGTCCTTCAGAACACCCGACCTCTTCCGAGTGTCTAACCTCCAGCAACCCTCGGGGGGTATGCCGACCCCATTGTCCCGGCCCGTCATTTTGCGCGGATGGGAACGGCGTTTTACCGACGGCGTCGCATGTCGGAAAGGGTTTAGGGCGCCATTCTGAGCGTTGAGTTCGGGCGGGGAAATTGCTAGTGCACTGTCTCTGCCCGACGCTTTCTTTCCGGAATCTTCTCTGACGGCGTTCTTGGCTCAGGGCTAACCGTTCTCCGCGCACTCCCCCGCGCCGGAAGTGACTAACCAGGCATCAGCGCACGCGGCGTTTTCCCAAACGTCCCCGACCCGCCTCAAAAAGACGACTCCGCGCTTGGGTTAACGGCAAAAATAACCGTTTTAGACCCAGGCCCTCGATCGGAATGAGACTAACCGGTTCGATGGTTCAAAGACGCGTCCCCAACCGAACATCTATCTGTTCCGCCCAGATCTCCTCCTTCAAAACACCAACCGCGAGTCGTCGCATCGTCCGTAGCGAACGCCCTCGACTCAGACAAAGCCACTCATAGGAACCCGTGTTTGCCGGCATCCGCGGACCGCCGACTCGCGAACTGCGGGCCCGAAAGGATGCGGAGCACATCACCCTTGATAAAAAAAAGACGAGCTCCGGTCCCAAGCCGTTTGAGCAGGGCGGACGGAATTGACCGCGAATGTAGGCCCGGTAAAGAGGACCCGACCGGAAACTCGCGCACCCGGTCACCCTTAGCGGTGGATCCGGCGAGGCGGATGATTCAGCTCATCTCGTAGGACCCTGAGCATCATTTGGAGTGCTCTAAAGGGAGTGGTGCGCCCCTCCTCTTCGACACACGACGCAAAAGAAACAAAAGGCTCGGCACGAAGGGAGAAAGGAGGAGAAACGGAATGAACTGAAAGAGAACCTTCCTTCTAGGAAATCATCGGGCGCAACCCTGTTTTCCTAAAAGTCTTTGGGTCCTGACTCACCCTGAAAAAGTAAGAAAGTCGGGATGGAGTCGTTGAATGAGGTACCGTCAAGGGCTCTGGGCGGGGTTGGTGTGATAAATATAGTTGTTAGAGTTACTCTTCTAGTTCTTCCTACCACTCAAAAGCCCTATCAGGCCTGTGGTCCGATAGGGCGTGCTTGGACGGGGGAGAAGACAGGGGTCGTAGGTACAGGGAAGGAGTCGGAAGAGGTCGGTTTGAGAAAATTCAAGCCGGAAACGTGTTCGTCACGAAAACTAATAAAGGAGTAAAAGAGAATGTGAAAAGGGCCATTGGACCATTGAACGAACAGAAAGTTCCAAAGTCGAAGTTCTGCGGGGAGGAGGTCCTACGGAGGGGGAAGGGAAAAGGTGGGTGCACGGACGGAGAACTGAAGGATTTTGGGACTTGGAGGGGTCGGTTCAGGACTAGACCGACAGTCCCCTGACAGAGAAAGGACCGGAAACTCGAGGTCCTCCCATTCTTGACGTTGACAACCAGTGACAGTACCGGAGTTCACTTATTACGTGTCACTTTTCCAAAGTAAAGTTTTAGTTCACTTTACTTGGTACTACCGCCCATTGTGACCCATGGTCCACGACTAGATATTTATTACCAATGTAAATTGAAAGTGTCGTTAGGACGTCCTTCCTGGATAACAAGGGTAAAGAGTCTAATCTTTGACTCTGAGGTCTCCCTACACTAAGCGCGTTCCGTATGTCGTCCCTTTGCACGAACTCTGGTGATTTACCTTAAGACCAATTCTTGAGCTAAGATCTATACTGTATGAAAAGAAAAAAGAACTCGTTCATTAGTGAAGAATAACTTGAAGTACAAAAATATATATATATCCTTTCGACCCGTTTTAGACACGTGTCTACAATACCCCTTATATACTCGATTTGAAGGTACGGAAAAAAAAAAATACCACGGATCGACAATCATTCCCAACCTATATTCATAATCGAGAATAATAGAGGAGTTCTTTTGACAATCCTCTTGACTTCCTCGAACGACCGTAATTCAACTCCAATGACTATTTCAACGATAACTTCTATTATTTGTTCGGTACATTTAGGGAGTATATGACAATCTCGTAACACGGGTCGGTCAAGAGACACCTCGACACCTGTGTCACCACTGACTCTGTCAGGACCAGGATTGAAGTACCTTGATGTCAGATCATCTCTACTGTCTAGACGAGGGTCTGTCACTATCGGGTCTCATCGGTACCGGTATTAACCCCCTTCAACTCCGTATCATCAGTTCCGACCCTAACCCGTGAACCTTTCCCCATAAGTCCAAGTATCTTGTCCTCTGTAAAACCCTTTCGGATGGTCCCTCTCCTTCGTCGTAGACACAATGTTACTCCCTCTTCTCACTGATTGGACCTGGTCGTACCCGTTTACAGGTCCCCGTTTTCTCTCGGGCCCCGTTTTCTCTCGGGTCCCGTAAGACCCTTGGTGTACATGACGTCAAAACCCACGGACTCTGAATCTCCGACCACTAAGTACCTCTTGTAAGTCCGTTCGTCACGTGAGACCGAGGACTACGGAACTCCCGACCCACCCACAAAATGAAGTAGGACTCCCGAAACCCCTCGGTCCGTTCCCTACGTCAATTAACACTTTCTAGAAAGGTCGACACCTCCCACTTGAACACACCCGTTCTTTCCTCTGACCCCTCTCCGGGCCGTGGGTCCCCTTACTGAGCCCGGGCGTGACCCAAATGCCCCTACCGTTCACCTCTGTTTAGAGTCTTTACAGTAGTCTTAAAAACCGATAAACGAAGGGAGAAATGGGCTAGGGGGAAAAGAAAGGATGACAGAGAAGCCGGTCCACAGAATTCGAGTCCATGGAAGAAACGTATTCTGACCATGGGAAAGGACCGACAGGTAAACGATCCCTCCAAACCACCAGGACCCAAGTCTACCTGAACCCAGGAGCCAGTCACTGTCTAGGAGACTCTCGGAGATAGGTGTAATCATTTTAACCCCGTCAATATTAACGATTGAGTACCTCATCTCCATTTTTAAGTCACTTCAATAAGGGTCTTTAGTAAATTACTACACAAATAAGTCCGTCCACATAAACCTCTAAACACACGACCGTTGATATGACAAGTAATCCCCAAACAAACAACAAAAAAAAAACCGAGTGTGGTTCCCCGAATACCTCTTCCGTTACTGTGAGGTGAGGTCATGAGAACGGACCTTTTAGGGTACCTGTCTCCTCGGACCATCCGACATCGGGTACCCCAACGATTCTCAGTCGTGTGCTGACTCGCTGAAATGAAAGTGAAAAGTGAAAGGACGTAACCTCTTCCTTTACCGTTGGGCGAGGTCAAGAACGGACCTCTTAGGGTCCCTGTCCCCTCGGACCCCCGGACGGCAGAGACCCCAGTGTGTCTCAGGCTGTGCTGACTTCACTGAATCGTTCCCCGAATACCCTAAAATCAAGGGACTGGTCCCTAACTTGGACCTGGGAACAGTTATTCTCGTGTCTCAAGATTGGTGACCTGGTGATCCCTCAAAGGACACCCCTATAACACTATTTGTTTATCCTATCTGAACATGGAGAAGTCTTTCTCCTGGTTTGTTTTTCCTTTGTTTGTACTACAGTCCTCCACCCTTCACGGTACTTTCTTTTCGTTCATCCAAGAGTGCCACTCTCCTCACTGTACTCCCCAGAGAGTAAAGTGGTACCACCAGTCCCTTCCGGAGTCCACCATTGTAGAGACGACTCAGGACCCACTGACCTTCCTCCGTCGGTACATGTGTAGTCCTCTATCAACGAGGATCATCTCCCTCGTCAGTCACCTTTCCAGGACTCCGTTCCAACGACACTGCTCGGACTCTTTCCCGACCCTCCGGTCACACCGATCTCGATATCCTCACTTCTACCCCGTACCCCTCTCTACTCCATCCTCTTCAGTGGTCCCGGTCTAGTCTCCCCGAACACAGTGTCACGACCTCTGTTACTTTCAGGAACGTAAATAGCTCGTAAACGACACACGGGAGACATACACACTGAGTACAAGGGGACGTCGCTGGAACACCCCATCCATAGCACAGCACTGACAACTGGATGATGTCTCAGTTGCGTGTACTGGTGGACTCACCAAGATCTGACGACTACCATAACGAGTCATGAGAACAGTTACCCGACTACCAAAGGGAAGACCCGACGTAAAGGAGACTTTTCGCCTCGAGGTCGGGGTCCTGTACTATGGGGTCGGATGTCAGTGGGGACCCAGAAAAGAGAGGGGTGACGTCTCGACTTCTTCAGGGACATACGGTAGAAGAGGGTCAAACCGGTCTAGGACCTATATGACCACAGTGCTTCGGACTTCTACTCCCCGGTCCGGAAACAGTAGAAGTTCCTCCAGTCGTCACGGTGGTTGCGGGACGCAAGGTACGTCCCGAAGGGGAAGATGCTGTTCGGGTACCACTCGTGGTCCACACCTCCCATACCTACACACGGGCACGGTTCACAACAATGTCCGACCTACCCAGACCTGATGACAGTGGACATCAGGTCTCGGAATTCCTACCCTCAAGGAGGACAACCAGGAGCCATAGGTGACAAGTGACATGACCCCGTCACCTCTGTGTGTCGTCAGTACTCTTCAGGGTCGAGACGGGAGTATCTGGGTGTCACGGCGACCTCTCTGTACGGACAGAGGTCCACCGCTGCTGGGCTCCCCAGTCCCGACCCTGTACGCTTACGTACCTTGAGTCCCTCGAATGAGAGTGGGTCAGACCCTCAAACGTCCCCTCGGAAAGACCTACTCATTCTCAACCTCTTCTCATCGACTCTTGCTGTTTATTTGTTTCCTACCCTCTATTGGTTCTTGGACACATTGACTCCTTCACTCAGTCCAAGTAAGTCGTCTTCACTTCCCACCCTCTACCACCCCACCCGCACCGGACCTCTCAACAGTCTTCAGTCCGATTCCTCGACTAGGACTTCCACCTGAACTGAGGTTCCAACGGCCGTTTAGTACCTTCCCAATCCCTCTACGGACACCGACGACCCCTCCTACCTAAGTCAACACCCTCTACCCCAAGTCAACACTCCCACTCCGACCCAGTCCCAGGGTCCAGACCCTATTCCCCTCTCAAGTAGATCGTAGTCCCCAAGGTAACTACCGATTGTGACCCATGGTCCACGACTACATATTTAGTGACAATGTACCCCGGTACCCTACCCTCCTTCACCCAATGTCTACAAGTCATCCGGAACTTGTCTACCCTCAGATAACAAGTCTCAGGAACGCGACTAGGTCTTAAGGACAGTATAGTTAGTCAAGAGTGGACTAACCTTATACGGAGGGACTTGGTCATCCCACCACTGTCGTTCACAGTCACGGACGTCCAGGGTCCGTCCAACGAAGTGCACCTGCTGTAACCGGGGTCCCCGTGTCCCGCCCGGACCACGGGAGTGGGGGAAGGTCTTCCCCGGCAAGAGACTGAGGACGAACACACAGGACGACACCCACACACTCGGGTGTCAACGGTGCAGAAGGTAACGAAAAGACCTCATCGACCTCTAAGGGAAAACTCCTGATTTTTAGTATTTAGTAAAATGCACCTGGAAGGAGGGGACGAAAAGAGATTGTAGTGACGAACTTGGCATCCTTTACGACTCGGCGACACTCGAGATAGTCCCTTAGGACAGTTCAGATGGACCCTTTGGAGGTGACTTTTGTTTTAATTTTTTTGGGTTGTTGTGTTCTTTAGGTTTCGAGGTGAGGTTTTTTTGGGAGGTGACTAAGAAGGGCGAGGAGGGGACCATGGGCGGATCAGGACCGGCGCTGGGAAGAGGGACAAAACTGGGGGACGAGGAGGGTCCGGAGAGAGGTAGGGCACCGGTGTCGCGAGGAACCCTCAGTGTTCACTCTCGAACAGTAGGGGAACGAATATTGTGAGACACTGAGGACCGAACGAGTCCTTTTCTGTTTCAGGGTTCCGGGGGACAACCGAGACACTACAGCGGAAGGAGGAGTGGGCGCATCCGGAGGGACGACAAGGAACTTGTGTGGGGTATGCGACCGAGAAGCTCCGAGAAGGAACACGATCTTACGAAAAAAGGGATCTACGGACACACGGGGGGGAGGGACAGAAATGCGGTCGTAATAGAGGGACTCCAGAAAGACCGATGTGAGACTTTTAAAATGAAGAAGAGTAAAGTGAAGAAGAGTTGAGAAGTGGAGGAGAAGGACAACCAAGTAAAAAACTAGAGACGGTATAACAGGGGTCACTTGATTACGGTGCTCCCGCCCCGAAAACACACTAACCGAGTAACGACTTAGGACTCGTGTAAACCCATGAGACATTGGGTGACTTACTCTAAATCAAACCTCGGAGCCAGAGCACACACTACCTTTCGGGGGACATATCACGAGGACAGGACCGGACAAAGGAACATGGGACTCGTTACGAACCCCGACAGGGTAGAAGGATAGTCTTAGGGTCGTAGGTAAGGCCTCTCGAACGACGTGCGGTCCGTGACAGATTTCGTACAAAATCGAGGACCAGGAGGACCAGTAGGAAACTTCACCCTTTATGAAGTCATGGGTAAACTGCCTACCTCTGTAGCTCCGGTTCCCTAAAGATACTACAAAGGGTGGTTCGAGGTCCGTTCCAGACTAAACCCGAGGATTCAGGTCAGAGGAAGTGGAAGACGAGAGACAACCCGTCGCGTAGGTTATGCGGTTCTGGCTGAGCCTATAGTAACGGTTCTACTTCCCGTGGAAGCACCTCGCCCTGGCGTTCGCCCTTTTCTCCTTCGGGTTCTCGGTCCTCTGGGGTCGACGGTTTTTTCGGCACGTCCCTCCCCGTCGGCGGGGACACCACCCGTGGCACGTTCCCGGACAGGGCCATTCGGTCCCGCGTGTCTGCGTCGGGAGAGGGGTAGTCCAGAAGGAGTCGGAGTATCCGACCGCACCCCCACGTCATCCCTTTCCATAGGGGAACCCCTAGGTCTGCAAGGGGGGTGAAGGTAAAAAGAACACCTCTAACACACGGATAGACATCGCCCCACTCGTATACTTACTACCATAGAGGTGAACCTTTACAGACTACAGATATGGAGAGACGGTCAAAAAAACCCCAGAAAAAGACACACAGAGTCAGAAAAACAAAAAAGAGAGGAACTGGAACTAAAACAACACAGAAGATTTCAGTCACAGATACATCGTTTACGTCTCCTTTGGTGATTGGTCGATAATCCTAACTTTTCTTAAAGTAAATTGTTCCAGTGGTCTAGTTATACCTTTTCAGTCAAAACAAAGACATGTCATCGTTGTTTGTTCCTATGAAGTTTAGCTCTTTGTGGGGTTCCTTTCACACGTTCCGGCGGGTGACTTTGCTATCTTGTACCGACTCTCTTTAACCTTCTGAATCACGATAATTCTACAGTAAAGAGAGATTTGACGAAATCCTCGGTTGAGACAAGGTTAGTCTTAGGGATCTCCCTAAACACCCCTGTCTGTCCGACAGACATTTACAGACACTACCGTTTCGACCCGGGACAACAAGTCCTTACCATACTATAATCGGACTCCTACCCTTCTACCTGGTCACCCCGTCTCATCTCAGGTCTTTGTGTGTGAACACATACACCAGTGAGACATATACTGACTCCAAAGTGACGAGAGGTCACCACTTTCCCGAAAAAGGGGATCATTTAACATGACCTGGTCAACCTATAAACATTCTCCTTTTTCAATTCAGGACGGAACCGATGTATATTCAATTAAACTCTATTTACCATCTGAACTTACACAGTCGTGGTCATTAGTTTCAAGAACTTCTTTTGTCTTTTTACAGAAATACTGGAACCACTCCGGCATTCTCATCTTTGTAGGACAAAAGATTTGTTCTATGTCTTTCGTATTTCATGATTTCTTTTCTACTTACTTGACCTGGGTGACACCAGAGGCTTGGAAGACTACCGAACAGAACACAGCCACAGGCACAGACCCAATTCGACGGGGTGAGAATGGGGGAGACGAGAACGACACGGGTCGACAGGCAGGTTGAAACTGAAGTGTACCCAAAGTCGAGGACAGAGGGGACCCTCGTACACGAAAAACGGAAGTCGGAGAGAGGGCAGGGGAACAACAGTGGGGAAGGGTACAGAAAGACGTAGTCGGGACTGGTAGGGGTAGGTGGATACGGAAAGTGGCAGACAAGAGACCCGGACAAAGAAAGAGGTATGTCAGACAAATAAACCGACACAACCCAGAATCAACGCCGTACGCCCTAGGAGGACAAAACTGTGTGGCTGAAAGGTCAACACCACACGTCGAAATCGACGAGGCGTCGTGCACCCCAGAATCAAGGGTCTGCTCCCTAGTTTGAGCACAGGGGACGTAACATTCCATCTAAGAATTGGTGACCTGGTCCCTTCAGGGACATTTCAAAATTTCGTCACGTCGTACGACGAATATCACAAATAAGGTAGGGAAACTCAACCATTACAAAAATAAAAAGAGGATCAGAAAAAAAAGGGTCATCCAGGGATTGAAACAAGTATACAGATGTTCGTTTTAATCCGGTAAGATTAAAAAGGAAAAAACCCCAGCCCCTTCGGTATGACTCACTGCACACCCTAGAATCAAGCGACTGGTCCCTAACTTGGACAAGGGGGACGTCATCTTCGTGGTTCAAGATTGGTGACCTGTCGCTCCCTCAAGGGATTGGTTAAAAATATACAATTTTTTCAAAGATAAATAAAAAGATTAAACTACAGGGGACACTCGAACCCGGACTAGACGAGGTAGGTAGGGAGAAACCTACGGAAAGAACGGAAAAGGTTCAGACCTAGAAAAGACACAGAGTGTGGACCCCAAAGGACATTGTTGTTGGAAAAGAGGAGAGACGAAGGAGGGTTGTGACTTTCGTGTGGAGGAGGGTGGACGACCACGGGGAGTCGGGACGGGAGGAGAGGGGTGTCCCGTACGGCGGCTACTGAGTCCGCGGGGCGTAGTACGTGGTGTACGGCCCGGTCGGGGGGATGTACGGCGGTGGCCCGTACTAGGGCGGAGGTCCGGACCGCGGACCGGTCGAGGGCGGCCCCCGGTACGGCGGTGTCGTCGAATACGGCCCCGTCTACGGTGGACGGGTCGGACATTCACAGACCAGGAGGGCCCCAGACCATATCAGTCCTCTGTCCTTACCGTCCGTCCCACGACAAAATCCAACCCACCAGACCCGTCCGGAGGGGCTCCTCCACGACAACCTCCTACTTCTAAATCGTCACCGAAGTCCGGGACCCTGTCTCCTTAACCACACAAACGACCTCGTCCAGTTCCCCTCCGACCTTGCCCCCACCCGACGTGGAGCCAAGTGAGACTTGAAGACGACTCGTGGGTGAATGTCCACGTTCACACGAGAGAACACCGAATGTCAGATCCCATGTCAGCCCATCTGTCCGTTGTTGTACCCCAGACAATCCACTTTCTGCTCTTTCTTAGGTCCGTCCCTCTCCGACCTCCCGTCCTCCCGGTATCTAGGGGCTGGTCTGAATTGCCAGAGGGTAGCGAGAGGACGTCGAAAGTCTCTTAGGTGGTTTAGTGTAGAACAAGGAATGGTTGGATGGCCTTCTCTGGTTGCTCGAGTACGAAAGGTACGAAAAGTTGGTCATTCACCCCGGACACCGACCCGACCCGGGTCTCCCACCACCGGCACTCCACCGTGGTGTCCCTGTTCGGAGTACCAAGACAAGCACCTCCGGCTCGGACACGTCCGTCCGTGTCACGGACCTCCGGTCTCCCTCCTCCGACTCCGGCCGGGACGTCGCCGGCCCGCACCGGCAGTCGTCACCGGTCCTACCCGTCTGACAGGAAACGGAAATACCTCTACTGAGACCTAAAGTAGAAGGGTCAGAGATTGAATCTGTTTCCGCTCCACGTTCAGGTCGTTGTCACTCTACAGTGACTTACGACCGATCTGACCTTCTTCAGTCGGACAAGTCTAACGTCCACACCCCAACCCCCTACGAGTTGGGGAGCCCCTACACGTACCTGCACCCGGTAAGGCACCACATTGACAGGCGACAAATCAGTTCACGAGTGGATCTAAAGAGACCACCGAGTTGTCATTTATTAGGTGACGATTAGGTCCTCTACCTCCAAACTAGGGAACCTTTTCCTTTACTGTTGGGTGAGGTCGTAAGAACGGACCCTTTAGGGTACCTGTCACCTCGGATCCCAGTGTCTCAACCCGCACTGAAACACTGATTTCTTGTTGTGAACCACTGAAACGAGGACTGACATACTTTAAGACAGTACGGGTTCCCCGACCCACCCCGTAAGGAGTACCACACCAGTCCTCGACCTCCGTCGGACCCTCTTCCCGCTTCAGTTCATGTCCACGAGCGTCAATCTCCCTCGTCCTGGGAAATATGGGTCCAACTCTCCTTTAAAACTTTTTGACTTACTTTGTTTTTAGTATGGTAAGTTAAAATATGGTACAGGTGTTTTGTTACGTGTCAAAGATTCTTATGACTACCCCTTAGGACTTCTACCAACGGATTACCCCTTCCTTGATTCCTTACTCTTCTCCCTTTACTTTCTTTGTCGTCTAGTATTTTCATCTCCCATCACCAATAAAACCCCGAAGGATCCACCGAACAACCATTTCTTGAGCAGACGGTCACGTCTCCTACGTCCAAACTAGGGGCCCAACCCTTCTAGGGCACCTCTTCCTGTACCGTTGGGTGAAGTCATAGGGACGAATCTCTTAGAGGTACCTGTCTCCTAGGACCACCCGATGTCAGGTACCCCAACGTTTCTCAGCCTGAGTCGACTCGTGTAGTTGAATCGTGACAGAGGTAAAACCCGACCTACTAGGAAACAATAGCCCCGGTAGAAGACGTAGTACCCCACAAATCGTCATAAGGACCGGGGATGAGTGACCTACGACCTTACAAGCTCCCTTCACGACTCCGACCTAGGGACTCCAGAGACGGAAAGAGAGTCCAAGGGACCCAAGTTCCTCCAGGCCGACCAGGGACCCGCCGTACTGTAGCGGAAGCACCTCAAACTGTTACTCCACGTCCGTCCCCGGCGAGCTCTACGGGACGTCCCGAAGTTCTAGTGGGTCTTGTTGCGGTACTTCTAGAGGAAACGGTTCTTCATCGTGGGAAAGGGGTACGGACAGGGCCGGGGGACAAGACCCCGGTGGGGGAGGGGGGAACCAAGTCGGGGGACTTCCATTCAGGGGGAACCCCCGGAAGAACCTCGGCACACACTCACTCACCAGCGGTGTGTCGTAACATGGGTCTCAGACAGGGGTCTGTAACGTGGACCGCGACAATCCGACCTTAATTTCACAAAAAACGCCAAACAAAAAAGTGTTGGTAAACAAAAATAAAAGAATAGGAGGTACAAAGGGAAGGGACGTGTGGTCTTATAAGAATCACAAACTCGTCGAGTCGTGTAACTCCCTAACGTTGGAACCCTTTTATGTCTTATCACATCGTAGTGACAGGTTTGAAAATTAGTGAACATGATAAAACCGTCTAAAGACAAAACAGAGTTTAGTCTTAAGTCCCGTTCTTCAATTTTGGGTCCGACGGTTTATGTCAACCCGTCCAAGATATGACGTGTTCTACGACGAAAATTACCGTGTGGTAAGTGACATATCTGAGTACAACTAACGCTATTAAAAGACTGTACTATCTCACAATTCTTTCTCCAAAAAGAAATGGAAAAGGATCTTTTTTTTACGGAAGAGAGTATCGCCCTCAGAGTGCCTTTGGTGAGATCCATGAAGTCCTTCTTTCCCTTCCTTCTACTCATAAGTACCTCAGTAACTTTCCTACCATCCTTACCGTCAAACCTACCCTCTACTCGACTCAAGTTGAAACGTCGGGGACTAACTCGACGTCAGAGACCTCAAGTCCTTCTCCAGGGACGACGACGACGCCACTCCCGGGTACGACTGAACTAGTGTGTGTCCTCTATCGTCGGTCCTCGGAGCCCGTCCACCGACTTAGTCAGAGGGAGGTCACGACGTCGACGTCACCTCCGATCTTCTACACCAAACACCGACCTGTCAATGTACGGGTCGACTTCGACCTATTCTTCCCCTCTAACTTACCCCCTGGAAGGAGTCGTCAGACAGTGTCTAGACTGAACTGTTAAAAATTCAACTGATTTACACACACACATTTATATATATCGAGTTTTGGGAAAGAGTGTGGTATATCTATCGTTTTACTCTAGGGAACGGTCTTTATCTTTTAATTGGTGTCTTTATTTATGTTACTCCGTGTCACAATTTAAGAGGGACCTACAGAAAAGGGCACAGTTCCGAGACTCGGGGTCGAACGTAGATGAGACGAGAGAGGTAATTTCTTCTTGCTGTCACAACCTTTGCGACTTCTAAATGCCGTGGTGTACGTGTGAAGGAGGATCATCCTAGACTTTCTACCTTCGCCCTCCCACTAACAGTGGAAGTGATGTAGTTCAATAACGTCTGTCGTGCACCCTTGTACCAGAGACCTGTCAGGGGGGGTTGAGGGTGCTATCTGTTGACTACAGGGGTGAGACTCGAAGTAAAGAAGGACTCGACACGTGGGGTGGGGTCCATGAATCGTTCGTGAGTCATTTAAGGGGTCTATTGAACGGTTCATGGATTATGTGTGGTTCATGACAATACCGTATCCTATGCGTCATCAATTACTTTGTCTGTTCGATTAAAGTCTACGACCCAAGACTATCCTTATTTTGACTGTACTACCCCACTACCCCACCACCTCGACCCCTCGTCATTGCCCACTAGTTCCCTTCGGAGAGATCCTCCACTGTACTTATCTCGATAAACTACGAACGGACCATGAACCACGACCCAGAACGCACACACCTCTACCGAATCCGGGTCAGAAACTGGTCCTCCTTAGGAAGGGGTGGGGTTCGGATACAAACAGGTAAAAGAAGGGGATTTTGATTTCAAACCTGAACGACCGATCTCCACTCTTATGGACTCCTTGCTCTACCCAGAAGTATCCTCTGAACTCAAGTGTAGGAGACGGTGAGAAACTAAGACTGGAACCCGTCGACTGTCGAGGTTCGGGTCATCACTACCCATACCCGGACGTCGGTCTAGATCGGAGAGGTGAATGTGATTGGGACCTGTCCAAGGAATTCCGAGACACGAAGGTAAAGATGGATTTTACCCTAATACTGCCAGGGGGAAGTTCAACCACGTCCGATACATGAACTCGATTAATTTTTATACGTACCACTTAAGAAATGATTTCTTGATCATAGGGTCTACTCTTTCCACTCCGAGACTCTCAATCACGTCAGTCCTTCACCAAAGACTCTTCTTTATCACTAGCACCAACCTGTAGCGGATCGGATTCCGGGTTGCATATTATAAGTGAGGCATGAACTCTCGACCCCGATAAAGACCGTTAGTCTCCCGACGGAACAAGACGACGGGGAGTCGTGTCCTTTAAGGTTCCACCAAAAAGGTATGACCGAGGAGAACAAGACAAAGGTCCCTGTGCCGGCTCCCCGGATCCAGAGGTTCGGTTGAGTTTTTTCTACCTTAACTTATAAAATTGGACGGACAGACCCGGGGAGACAACTCCCCCCACTGAACAATGAACCTCACCGGACCCGACGGAACCCCGAGAGACCCATAAAGGAACACGACCGTTGGGAGTGGGACAGCAACTTTACCAAGACGGACCCATCGTCGGAGATCCACCACACCCGCTTTAGACCCTGACCAAATTCCTCCCCTGGTCTGGGTCTTGTGTCCAAAGGAATACGATGACGGCTCCCTCCCGTCCTCCTTTGATCTCTGGGGTAAGGACGGAATCGGTGACAGAACGGGTCTCAGGTACTACCGAACCAGGAACCACAAAGAGCCACAGCAGAACGACAGACGGAAGGGTCCCGGACCACGACCCCCGGCGGGGTACGGGTTCGACCGACTGGCCTTCTACACACGGCTACTCCTTACGTCGGCATTCGCAATCCCCAGGGCCTCCCACACCTCCCGAACCCAACGATCGGACACACTCCTCCCACGGAAGTGAGGGAAGATATAAGGAGGAGGTCTGGGGTAGAGGTACCGGCACCGGGAAGTCCTGATGCACCGGGGACTGACGGCAAAGAACTGGTATGTGGTCCCGGTTCACCACATACAGAAGAGGTTCGAGTTCCCGGCTCCCGCCGAGAAGACCCCTCCGTCACACTCAGAACCCTCTTGTCTCCTCCTTTCCCATCTCTCGACCCCACCCTCGGATGGCATGAAAAAATGGATGTCCCGCTTAGACCCCCCCCCCACTTGACTTTATCTCAGTCGTCCCCCACCGACGACACTAGGTGAGACAAAAAGAAAGAAGTCGTTAATAATCCCGTACAGGACATCACGGTTTAACGATATCTGTGGTTTCCATACTATTTCTTACTGTGAAAATAAGATTACCTTCCTCTGTTCGGTAGTTTTTATGGTTGAGCACACACGACGAAATTCTTAATCATATTTCACTGACCCACTGATTAAGTGTACCCCACCAGTCCCTCCTGAAAGATCGTCCACTGAAATTCGAATCTAACCTGACTGTTCCTACCTCGGTCAATTCACTAGTCCCTCCTCGTTCACACGTGTCCTGAACTCGTCCTCATTCGAACGGTACAAGGGTCTGGGGCCGAAAATTGAAGAGAAGGGATCCAAGTCCCTCTAATGATACCTCTGCCTCAACGAGCGGACCCGATAAAGGGGTCATCGTAGCATGCACTTCTGGTCTGGGACTTTGGACGGTTTTGGCTACACTTCTGTCTACACTCATAGAACCCCCGACCATCCTTACCTCCCTCTTGGAAACGTGACGTTACTGTCCGTTTCTACGAGGATTGGAGCCGTGGGACCGTCGGATCGACGTACACGACCTTGTCTGAGGGACGGAAAAGAATAGACTTTCTACTCACTAAAGATTTAGGATCAAACTAACTCTCGACGTCTCAACTCCCGAGGTCCGATTAAACGTATCGTAACACGTCGGTTTGGACCAGGGACTCCGACGTCGTAAACGATTTTGGTGATCTAGGAAACACCACACTGGTGACCAAAAGAGGGGTGACAAAGGGGAAAGAGAAAAAGTCTATACCCTAAAGATGACGGTCACTCGAGTCAGATACGACAGTCACCACCACAAAGAGGGGCTGAAATACGTTTATGTAGTCGGTTCACGTTTAACCCACAGACACCAGAAACACCACACCCCTAGATCTTTTTTTACAAAGAGGGTCCAAAGACTTAGATCGGTTAGTTGGGTGGTTGACACCACTGTTTTCACCAACGATCCGTCTCAAAGTACCTGACTTTCGAGACGGGATTCGAGCCAGCTCAACCCGAGGATTCGAATCGATAATGTCTGTTTACTCTTCTACCTCATTGACTTGTCAGTTTAACCCCTTAATATCACAGGAGAGATCTGGTTATCCTCTTGATAACTTGACAACCCTCACTCGGTTACCCTGGTACTCCTTCTGTTTAGTGTCTCGTCTCCAGAAGACCCAAGAGAACCTTCTAAAAGGAGTCTTCCTCCATCCTTCCATTAAACACACATGGTACGGTCAAAAGTAGGAAGACGGAAACTCTAGTCATGAGGGTCGAGTTCCATCAAGGAGAAAGTCCGAGACAGTTAGAATGTGAATAGGGGCAGAAACGTAGGCATAGGGGCGGGGGTTCAGGCGCGGATGGGTTAGACCTTAGAGCTGAGACGGGGACCCGAGGACTGGTTTAGGCAAAGACTCGACCCGCTTCGTAGACACCGTGGTGGTTAGCGAGCAGAACCAGGGCGGACGAGGAGAGTGGTGGTTAGATGCGGAAACAGGGCGGGGAATGGACGGCTCAGGAGGTTAGGGCCGGAACCTCTTCGCAAGGGATCATAGGGCGTCGCAATCGCCCAGCGCGGCCTCCCCCCACCTCCGCCTTCACCGCCGCGGCCGGGGCCCTCATCCTTCCTCGGCCCCGACGTGGGGCTCGTCTCGCCGACGGTCGGCTCCTCGTCCGCGCCGGCACAGCGGTAAAACGCCGGGATTCGCCGGCGCTGGCTCAGTACCGGCTCTGGATGCCACTCCCACCACCCGCCTGCGACCCAGACCCCAGACCCGGGTCCTTTCTACGCCGGACACATACCCCGCCCCGGAATATACAGTCCCCCGCCCCGGACCATAATACCCCGTCTCGGATCTCCTACGACCCTCCCCAAATCACCCGGACTCCGACTCGAATCAGTTAAACCCGCCTCGGACTCCCAGACCCCACACCCGCTTCAGACCCCGCCCTAAACTCCTTACGTCACTCCTACCCAGTCCTTCCTTTCCTACTAGGAATGACACAGACCCGCCTCGGACTCACCTACCCCGCCTCGACTGACACTTACCGTTCCTAGTTCGAACTACCCGACCCCCTATGACTTCCCTACGAGACCTGGGTCCCTAATGGGACCCTCTCCCGACCTTACGCCAACGCCCACTCAACAAAAAATTTATCCCCCACCCTGATCGCCGTTCCCCACCCCAAATTCGAACTCTGATCGCCATCACGGAGCCTGACGCCCTCCCTTCCTCTCTGTCTCAACCTTTTAGGCCTACATACCTACCCATCTTTCCCCCTCTTGTCCCACGTCATCTTTCTTGTTACCTAATCCTCAGTCTCCCTCGACGTAAGAAAGTTGCTTATCTCCTTCGGCTCCCTTGTTGCGTTTCTGCGACTCCATCCTTTATCGAACAGTAGAAGTGCCTCATCTGACGTCCGGTCTCCGACCTCACGTCACTTACTTAGTCTTTCACCATCCTTCGTTTCAACACCCCGCCCCACCCCCTCACCTCGTTCCTGTTCTAACATCAGGAACTATTTTACTAAAAGTTCTCCGAAATCGTTTCATTATCAATGAACCTGAGGCCTCGGTCAACCAGACCCAAACTTAGGGTCGACATGGGTCGTCACCCTAGAACCCGTTCAGTCAATTGGAAAGTTCTGGAGGCAAAAGAGTAGACCTTTTACCCTTATTAATAATCATATGGAGGGAGTGTCTCGAAAGAACTCCTAATTCACTCAACAACTACATTCATTTCTGGAAATGAAGACGACCCATACACCATTCGCGAGACGTTCTTAATAGACATTACCAACAATGGGTGTCAAGACATAGACGAACACAGACAAAGAGAGGGACATTAACACTACAAGGGGACCAAAGGTAGAAAGGTATAGAAAGAGAGGCTTACCCAAAAAGAACTTAAACCGAGGTAGGCGAGTCTGAAGGAGAAGTTTAAGGACCACTAACCGTCACGTCCTTGTCCGTTTAGTACAGAGGAAGTAGTCAAGTAACTTTTATTTACACTCAAAGACCCTCACCAAGACCCACGTGATTTGGTACCTGTCCCGGTACCACCCCCGTTCATCCGTCGACAACCCGTCCCCACCCCGACCGGAATCCATGTTGAAGTCACGACCGACGGTCCAGGACTGAAACCATATGTGAGAAACGCTCCAGGAGGAACTCGGAGTCAGTTGGGTCGTAACTCTTACCCAAACATATCCGGAGTCTCCTGTCCCTTAGGAGACTCGCGGGAGGACAGAGAAGAGAGGGAAGGTGAGGGTCAGTTTGTCCTGAGGTTGGTGTGTTAACCGCACCTCAAACCTAGAGCCCACCAGTTGCACCCACCCTTCTGGCACTTCGATGTCTAAACCCTATGTCGACCGGTCCTCGCCAAAGCCATCCACCCGACCCGAGGGTCACTCTTTCCCCCACCCCCCTTTCCCCTCCTCTCTCCTCTCTTTCTCCGTACGTCTCAATGGACCTTTGTATTACTGTCCTCGTTCCTGTGTGACTCTCCCACCCGTTCCATCTCTCTCTCCCGTTCTCTCTGACACTACTCGTCCAGGTACATCAGTTTCTTTCTTCCACAGAACTTCTCTCCTACCGTCTGTCTGTTTTTCTCTAACTCTTCCTTCGTACTAATTCTCACTCTCCCGGTCCCTCCCTACTGACTGGGATCGCTCTGGGACACCCTATCTGGGTACACCGACCTTCCTACCTCTGAACAGAGGTCCCTCGTTACTCCGGACCCGTCCTCCTCTACGAACCCCACTCCGTTCCTCGTCTCTCTTTGACTTATACTGACTTTGTCTTTTCCTTTCAACTCTCCATGTCTACGAGTCCTTCCCTCTTTTTCTCTGTCTGACTCTCTCTTCTCTGTCTAATCCTGTGAGTTTATCTTCACTCTCTGTTTCTGTCCCTCTTACCCTGTCCACACCGGTCTCTCTACCTCTTTACCTACAAAAACCCCCTATCCCGTTACACCTCCCGAGTCGTGTGTCAAACAGACGTCTTTTCCACTATCTGTGTGCCTTTGGGACTCACTCTTTATCGGTCGTCTTTCTTTGCTCCTTAGGTCAAAGACCCTTTCCCACCAGGGACCAGTCGTGACTCATCGACGACTCAAGTATAAGTACGTGCTCAAGTAACACACTCGACGGGTCTCTGTCTCTCTCCTACCTCCCCTCTCTCCACACACTGACGCGGTCCTACCGTCATGCACAAGACATTTACCAACACCACACTAACGTGCTTAAGGTCTCCCTAGGTCGGACCGCTGTGTCACTCTTCGTCTGTCAATTGGTGGGACCCTTTCTCCGGAGGGGGTTTGTCGTCCTCTCCCGGTTCGCCTACATCAACGTATCACGAACCGGTCCTGACCCGTTTCCCTTCTACTGTCTTTTACAACTTACTTACCCTTTCCTACTTACTTTCCCTTTCCTACTGTCTCGGTCTCGTTGTCTCTACCTCTCTTTGTCTCTTAATTTCTATGTATATGGATGTTCTCTGTCTTGCCATGTATGGTTCCTTCTCTACGTCTTTCTGTCCCTGTGTCTCTCTCAGTTTTCATCCCTCTCCCTTAAGGGCCGCCGGGTCACCAATCCTAACCGTGAAAGTGACAGCTCCAGGGGTCCAAGGTAGGGACCAGTCCCTTGATTCTAGGATGTTCGGTGTGCCACACCGGTTTCTGTTTCTTTACCATCCCTCTCTAACACTGTCTCCGTCCGTCGGTTCTATTCCTGACTCCCTTCATCCGATGGTCACCCTCTCTGACATCACTCTGGGTCTGGTACCGGTCCAAATCCTCCTCCCCGGTCGTCGCGTCCCCCCGGAGGCTTGGTGGTCAGAGAGAGACGTCTCCCCCCGCCAGAACCCGTCTGGGGTCGGAACCCTCACTGACCCAGGGGGACCGGGGTGTCCAGCCACTGTGCCTCAATAATGGCTCCCCGTCGACCTCGGGACGACCATATACTGTAGTGGTCCACCCACGTGCCTCACCCACCCCACCCCGGGCCCGACGGGGGACGACGACGTGGACGGAGGGAGGACCGAGGGAAAAGGTGTCGGCCCTCTGGATGTTAAGTGACCGACGAACCGACTGCCTACGCGCGTGTGACCGGTCGGGGTTGTAGCACCAGTAAGAGACACCGTTGTTCTTCCTGGACCTAGGCCTCGCGCTCCAGTGAAAGGACCTCCGGAGGGCGAAACGGGTCCTCTTGCCACTCCCGATCCACCACCTAGTCACCCCGTCCCCTGGTCGTCTCCCTACTCCCCGTAAGTCCCCCTCGGACACTCTCGAGGGATCGAGAGACACCGAGACGGGTCGTCCCGTTGTACGTTGAAATCTCCAGACACAAGTTTAGACCCACAACCGGTACATGCCCGATGTACTGGTGAGACAAAGGGGTAGACCTTTTTACCCACGGGGGGTCTGGTGGAGGGACTTGATAGCGTGTGAGACGAAGTGTCTACCAATTTCCCCCCACCAGGTCCCCTTGAGGGCCGTACCGAACCTACTTACCCACGAAGTACTTACAACCGACGATTCTTCCAAAGCCGGTGGTACCCCTCTGTCATATCTTATAACCACATTCCACCCCTGACATTTGAGACTGCCGATATCCCCTGTCCGTGTAAAACACTTATTCCCTCTTCCCCGTCCCCTCTGGGAGTCCAATCGTCCATGTCTGTAATCCCCTTACCTGTTCTGACTGTCGGTGTGACTTTCCATACGTTCATGCAATAGTAGTTTTTCTGGTGTTTACTGTTTAACAACCGCTCCTAAATCTCCTTTATTTGGGGACCATGCGACAACAACCGTGGGGTGAGGTCATGAGAACGGACCTTTTAGGGTACCTGTCTCCTCGGACCACCCGACGTCAGGCACCCCAGTGACTCCCAGTCTGTGCTGATTCGTTGAAGTGAAAGTGAAAAGTGAAAGTACGTAACCTCTTCCTTTACCCTTGGGTGAGGTCACAAGAACGGACCTCTTAGGGCCCCTACCCCCTCGGACCACCCGACGACAGATACCCCAACGTGTCTCAGCCTGTGCTGACTTCACTGAATCGTCGTCGTGCGACAACAACCCTTACATGTGACCACATCGGTGAAAACTTTTGTCATACCGTCAAAGAGTCTTTTGATTTTAACTTGACGGCGCACTGTGTCGTTAGGGTGAGGATCCATATATAGAAAATGTTTTTACTTTTTGCCTAAGTTTTTCTATGGGGTTACGAGTATCGTCATAACAAATATTAACGACTCTATACCTTCGTTGGAGTCACAGATAGTTACCTACTTACCTATGTCACCATATATATGTGTTACCTTATGATAAGTCGGTATTTTTTCTTACTTTATTACGGTAAACGTCGTTGTATCTGCCTGAACCTTCCATAACGATTCACTTCATTCAGTCTCTTTCTATTTATAACAAACCATAGTGAATATACACCTTAGGTCTTTTATTTGATCACCGATGTTCTCCATACGTCTAGATTTGAGTAAACTTTTGTAACACAACCAGGTGTAGACGACTGAATCCCAGACAGGTAGAAGGAAGAAAAACATTGGAGATCCAAATCTCCTAAACGATAGTCTTTCTACACCCAAACTTACGACCGAGACTGAATGACACTCCGGAACAGTGTACCGATTACCCACCTGATACTTACCCCGGACACGACCTACCACGACCCCTGTGTCACTACTTTCGTCGGGACCCGGGTCGAGAGTACCAGAGTGTCGGGTCCCGCCTCCCTCCTCCTGGTAAAGGTCTCTCACTGTCGGGTCTCTCGAGTCCCGACCCTTCCCCCTCCGCTTACCCAGTCACTCTCGGGTCCCCTCCGTGGACCAAGTAGGACCCTTCCTGAAGGACCTCCTCCTCTATCCTCGACTCAAGACTTCCTTCTCGAGCCACCCATGGACCCCTTCCTCCGAGAGTACCGTCCTTTTGTGTACATACCTCCGGGCTTCACTTCCGAACTCCCTGTTTACTCTCCATCGTCCAGTCTCAGACTCACCTTTGATCTGACTGACTCCGGGACTGACAGAACTCACAGACAGGGGGACGGGGGTGGTCTCGATTACAAGGACCTTTGTTCGCGAGAGTGCCCACTCTTACACCTCCTCCGTAAGGACTTCACACGGGCGTGGTAAGACTTGTTCTAGCTGAGTCCACTCTGGGGGTTGACTGACCTGACCCTCACCTTCCGTCTCGGGTCTCCAAAGGTCCCTGACCAGGACTGGAGAGGGGAGGGAGGGGGGTCCACTTGACCTGGGGCTCTCCTACCCGAGGCCGTAAGTCATACCACTACGGAGGGAAGCGGTCAACGCCGTCGGAGCCTCACGGGTCCGGCACCGGGGAGTCGGGACACCGACGACTCTGGACGTCTCAGTCCACCCTAAGACCCCTGGACCCTCGACGTCCCGACCAGAGGGTCGTCACCCTTCCTGTCTCGTCTCTGTCGCTGTATCTTGTCCTCTGTGTTGGTCCTTTTTCCCGGTAGAAGGGTCTGTACCCTCTAGGTGGGTAAGAAGGGTAGGGTGACGGTCGAGAGACGGGACGTAGAGGCTGGGAGGACAAGTATTAAGGAGTTTACAGACAACTCGTGGATGATACGCGGTCTGGGACAAGTGTCGTACCCCCTATTGTCGTTACCCCTTTTGTCTGTTCTTACGGACGGAAACACCTTCTCTGTCTGTTATTTGTTCTGGGTCCTCGTTTGACATATTGTCGGTCTCTCTATTTTCGATACCTCTTCCTGGTTCCTCCCACCCCTCCACCTCCTCACCTACCAGTTTACCCTACTACTCCCCTCCCGAGTGACTCTTCCACTGTAAACTCGTTTCCAACACACCCCTGGACCCCCTTCTCACAATATTCGTCTTTCTTCTCGGTCACGTTTCCGGGACTCCATCGCAGGACGGAGGGGACCCACTCCTTCAGTTCCGGTGAGGTCACACCGACGTCACCTCACTCACCTACACACACACCTACACTCACATACACACGCACGCACACTCACACAAACCCCCATCCACTCGTCTACTCCAACCCCACCCCCTTCGTCTACTCACTCCGGAGTACCCAGTGCCCCTTCCGAGACCGAATATGTTCGTCTCTTCCCTGTCCTAGACTAAGTCCAAAAGTATCCCGGGGAGACCGACGTTTGTCTCTCTGACGGTCCCCCCGCCCCCCACCCCACCCGTCCCCACCAACGGGTCACTGGTCACTCCTCCGATGACGTTTCAGTTCTGACACCACCTGTCCTGGTCCTACCCCCGTCTCCTCCTCAACTTTCCACTCAATCCAATCTAGTAGACACGGAGGTCCGCACAGGGGAGAACTACATTAGAGACCCAGAAGGATTTCGTGTTTAGACGAAGAAGGGGAGACAAGAAGACCATCGGAGGGGGGGGGGGGGGGGGGGGGGGGGGGNGGGGGGGGGGGGGGGGGAGGTCCTTCGGAACGAACAAGGGGATTACGAACCAGGTTTCAGGAACCGTCCGAACTTTCTGAACCAGGGTAGGAGTGGAGAGACACCCACTGATGCAGCACTGTCAAGAACAGAGAGACGAAGTTTGGGTGAGCGGCGGTGGGGGGTGGGGGTCGGTAACCGTCGAGGTCCTACCGGAACCTCGTTTCACCAATCTGGAACCTGTGTCCATGAAACTCTCGTCCTGGTTGTATTAAAGGTCTACTAACCTAAACTCTCTCTACTCGGTTCCCACTCGAGAACCCCACCCCGAAGAAAGGAGGGTCCGGAGGCGTAGTCGGGACGGACAGGAGGATGGAGGGAAGAGTCCGGTTGAGGGTAAGTAGTAGTCCAGAGACGATTTTACAGAGAAGGGTTTTCCCCAGTGAGAGAGATCTACCCGTCAGACGGAGAGGAAAAATAATAATAAGGAAAAAAAGCCGACACGACTTACCGAACACCCTAGCATCAGGAGGTCGGTTCCTACCTTGAGAGCGGGAGCCGTCACTTTCGCGTCTCAGGATTGGTGACCTGGTGGTCCCTTCGGGACAGGGAGGAAAAATTTCACAAGTTGAGACAGGGGAGGCAGTAATAAATACCACAAAACAGAGGGGGCAGACTCTTCCACTGTCTAGTGTCTGAGGTCTCGACCCGACGGACGTAAGTATGAGGCTGAGAGTGACGTATCAACGCACTGACAGCCGTTTAATAAATTCCAGAGACCCGGAACCAAAGGAGTAGACATTCACCCCGATTATTATCATGGATGGAGTTCAGTCACAACTCTTCTAATTAATTCAGTACATTTCACGATTCTTGTCCCGGACTGTCAGTCATTTGATTCTGAGTTATTTGATTTCTGACAAATAATAAAAAGAAGAATAGGTTAAATTCCTGAGACCCGACATATCTTTGTCTCCCCACACAAGAGAAGTGGAATCCTTTATTAAAACTCAGACAAAGTCCCAAAAGAGTCACTTAGTTTAGATTATTCTCACGTAAAAGTTTGACAACTAACGTTACATGTCCTCCTTTATGTGAAACATATGACAAGATTACGTCAGTGTGTGTGTCTTTTGATTTTGTGTGTAAAGGGAGTATGATTATAAGACTTTTGTCTCCACTTTAAGTGTATTTAAATCGATAAAATTTCACATATTAAGTCACCGTAAATCATGTGAGTGTTCCAATACTTTGGTAGTGGAGACAGATCAAAGTTTCGTTAAAGTAGTAAGATTTTTCTTTGGGGTATGGGTAATTTGTAAGTGAGAGACAAGGGGAAGGTCGAAGACTGGATATGGGTGAATGAAAGACACAGATACCTGGTTGTAATAATACATACTTCGTGAGACCATAAAAAATAAAATAAGATAAAGTTACTTTTTAACGAGTTCCGGGTGGTTTGACTAAAGGGTGGGGTGATTACGTCAACACGTGTAACCTTAGTGGACCTCTCGAAATTTTCGATGACTACGGAGTCGGAATGGGGTCTCTAAGACTTCACTAGGCCCATAAAGATCTTCGAGTGTCCATTACGACAGAAGTCTATTGGTGTTTCGTTCTTGGCTAACAGTTTATCTAGAGACTGAACCTTTTGGGACCTTACTCTGGATCTCGGTCCCACCAGGTCCTTGTATCTCCTTGTGTCTCTATGTTTCCACCCCTGCGTCTTACATCTGTGGCTCTGCGGGGAGATGTCTGAGTTCCTCTGTCGAGAGACTCCGTTTCTGTCCCCTTACGTCCACGGGAGTCTCACTCTCGGCGTGTAATGGACGTCTGTTCTTTGTCTTTCAGTCTTTTACATCGTTCAATCCCTCTTTTTCATATCTGTCTTCTCGTGTCTATCCTCCCGTCCTTCTATGGGTCTTTCCTCTGTTTCGACGTCGACTGTCTGGGCCCTAGGGGGGTCAAGTGGCGTGTGAAAAGAACGTCGAGTGGACGAGAGGTCCTGGTCGGGACAGGAAGGCAGACCCCGGGTCTGTGTCCGGGACCCTCCGGCTCGGGGAGTGGACGGGACCGGGGTCTCTTCGACGGGACGGTGGCCAGAGGGAAGGGACCGGACCACCCCGGACCGACTCCCCGTTCTGACTCGGTACCCCCTTCCCCCTAAGAGAGGCACGGACGACGACGAAGGAGACAGAACCGATTGGGACAAAGGGGACTCGGGGATTGAGGAGAAACTCGTATGAGTCTCTCAAGTGTTTCGGACTCTGGTCCCGGTAAACCGGAGTCGTAGGGACCGGGACGGTAACGCTCATGCACAATAAATAATGGACCTCCGGACAGGACAAGGTTACGGGGGGGGGGGGGGGGTATTTCGTAACAAATGTGGACACAGTATCGGAGACAGTAAAACCCCACCACCCCTCCCTTCCCTCCGTCTACTCCAGGGACTAATACAAACCTCAGGTACAAAATCCCAACCTGTACCACACCCCAGGTGGTACTGAGGTACCGAGTCCACAGACAACACCTCCTTAAAACGGGTGTATACATTGTGCGCCCAGGGAGACAAACACTACCCACACTACCCTAGACATCCTTACTCACGACGAACACACACACACTGTGAAACGAACACTCACGAGACACGGGAACCACTAACACAGATGTTCCCACTACAACAAACCCTGCGACTCCGATCCCTTACTCTTAAGTCCGGACACCCACTCGGGACTCAGACGAGTCACCCACTATGAATACGTAAAGACTACGGACTTTCAGACTCCGTCACAGATCAATCACGAACTGACACGTATACACGGGGACTCTAGACACACACAAAACCACACATAAACCGAGACAACTGTGTGGACACACACTGGTACTTGGGACACACACGGGGACTTCTGACACACCCGAAAACATGATGGGATTGGGGGTACGTATGAATTCTAGTCACACAATGGAGGACACAGGTCCACCTGGCGACTGTGGACGTGTCCGAGACGGTCCCTGACCACGTTGGGTGACTCCTGTGAGTGTTACCGAAAGGGAGGGGGTCCGACCGGAATTTGGCAGGAGTTCCCTCCGGGCTCAGGGACGAGTCGGACCCCGACCACCTCCCCCGCCCCGTAAATTTACTGGAGTAGACGTAAAATAGGGGGATCCAGTCCAGCAGGTCTGGCAAGTTTTCTGAGAGCTCTATCAGTACGGTCACAGAAGAGATCGAAAGGATCGACCAAAATAAGCCTGAGGTGTGTCAACAGGGCTTCTCCGTCCCGTCTCGCCCAGTCTTGGACGTGTAGGGAAGATCAGGAGAGAGGGAAGAGAGTTCCTGCAACGCGAAAAAAGAAAAAATATTTTACAGGGATACATTTAATGAACGACAGCACGTTTAAATGTATGTAAAGGGTTGATAGACAGGTCTGCGAAAAGTCAGGATTAGAACCCGACACTCTTCCGCCCCGACAGGTACAATTATTGTAGGTACTATATGGACGGTGAGGATCTGGGGTGACGAGTAGGAGGGCGTCGCAAGAGACGAGGTTCCTCTGCCCGGCCGGACAGATACATTTATCCGATTAAATGTACGGGGAGGGTGAGCCACCGCAGCATATGCTCGGGGGGCGGGGGTGGCGGGATAGGCCGGGAAGGATTGACGCAAGGAGGAGAGCGTGTTTTCCCCGCCCCGCCTCCCGCGGTTCTTCGGGCCGCAATGGTAGCCTAGGTAAATAAAGGGGAAAGAGGACCCTCTCCCACAAGCCTTGAGGCAGCGGGGCGGGGCGCGCCGAGCGCGGACGCGGACAAGTAGAGGAGGCGGGCCTGCGCCAGTGCACAGGTGGCCCGCTCCGCCCCCGCCCCGCAGCGCCCACCACCCCCGCCCCATACCGCGCGACACGCCGCGTCCCGCCGACCGTGTTTGCCGCCGCGGCCCCGGCCTCCTTTTTCGAGCCACTCCTCTCGGGCCCTTCCCTTCCCTTGCTCCGCCTTTTCCTCAACCTTCAGCCCGCGGCCGCGCTCGGCCCGCGCCACACCCCCGCGCGCGGGGCGTGNGCCTCGCGGCGCTGGGGCCCCTCCCCTCCCCTCGCCTCCCCTCCCCTCCACCCCCACCCCGCACCCCCTCCCTCGCGCGCGGCCCGTGCAGCTCGCGGCCGGCAACCCCCACAACCCCACCCTCGGCCCTCGCGCGCAGCCCGCCTCGCCCCCCCTCCCCTCCCCTGTGCCCCAGGGTCGCCAGGGATCCGGAACGGAAGCACAGGACGACGCGGGGCTCCCCGGAGGCCCGGGCGTGGCCTCCCTGAACCCTCCCCCCGAGAAAAAGGGGCGGAGTAGGGCAGGGACTCACGCACTTGGGAGGAGGTGGGAAGGGAGACAGCGGCACCTGGGACGAGGGTGCCGAGGGAAGGCAGACAGGCAGAGTCCTGGAGGGAAGGCAGACCCACACACAGTCGGGGATTGCCCGAAAGGAGGACAACCCGAGCCCAGCTGGGAAGGTGGGCCAAGACGGGCCGACAGAGTCCGGGTGAGAGAGAGGAGAAGAAGCGACATAATAAAAAAGACAAAGCCCTGGGGGGGGGGGGCGGTGGTCAAAGGTGACAGACATCTAGGGGGGGGAAGGAAGACACAAAAGGTCTGACTAGGCGGGGGGAGGGGGGTCAGGAGGGGCAAACAATGATTGAAGATCAAGAGTGAGGCGGTAGGAAAAGATGATTCTCAGGGGAGGAAATGATGAAAAAACAAACACCCAGACACACACGCCTACATAGAGTGAGCATCGGGGGTGACGTCAGGAGACCGACACCCAGTGGATGGGTCGGAGTGAACAGGTCGACAGGGCAAATGACGGGGAACAGAGAAGCACTGAGGGGGGTTCAGGGTCTCAGAGGTGGCGGGGGTGGGTGGAGGGCGGTACTGGAGTCCAAAACCCCAGAAACATCGATTCAGACGGAACGAGAGATGACGGGGATGGTGACGGGGGTGAGGGGAGGTCACGTGAACAGACACATCGAGAAGAGTGGAAGGAAAAAAAAGAGAGGTCGGTGACACTGTCCAGGAAAGGGTTCGGGGATCCCTGTCGTCTCCTGAACCCCTGGTCGTTCGTGGGGGTCCCGCTCTCTTTTCGGAGACGGTGGACGGGACGGAGTAGGACGGGGTGCGGTCCGGGTCGGCGGGGCCGGGGGCCGACGTAGTTCACCTCCTCCTCCTCCACCTCCTCCCACCGTGGTACCCGGACCCGGCACGGGAGGTACGGGCCCCCTACTTCTGTGACGACGGTACCTGTCGGGCACGGTCGGGGTCGGGAACTCAGTCCGAGAGGGAGTCAACGGCCCAAGTCACAGTCTCGGGAACCTCGGATCGGCCCGGTCCTACCCCCACCTCTCAATGGACGGGACAGGGGACGACAGGATGGTGGCAGGTCCTCGCGGGTGACTCCGGAGTCGCCCCTCACCCTGGGGGTCTCGGTGTCGATGAAGACGGTGTCCGTCGGGGGACGCCCTCCCGAAGCCACCCGTCCTACCGCCGCTCGACGCCGGCGACGTCTCACTCCCACGACGCCGTGACCAGTGGTTCCCCACGGTCGCCGACCGTCGGGTCCCGCGGGCCGGGCTCCGGGGGTTTGCCTTTACCCGTCTCCTACCACCCCTACGGGGACGTGGATCGTTCGCCGGGACCCGGTCCGTCCTCTTGGTCCTCCGCCTCCCCCTCCCGACGTCGTCACCGTCGTCGCTCCGGTCGCGGCCCGACTCCCTCCTCCACGACGGGCGCCGTGGGCTCGCGGACCGGGACCTGATGTAACACGGGACGTACGCCATGATACCGTAGACGCAGTTCCTGTCGAAAGACCCCCGCCGGGACCCACCGGTTCACGACCGCCTCCATCTTCGGGACTTCGCCCCGCCCGCGGACGCTCTGCCCGTCGAACACTCGGTCGCCCGATAGGGCGGTGCGTCGTAGGCACCCCTGGTCTAACGGACCCACCTTCCGGTACTCGGCCCGACGGTTTCGTAGCCACGGGAGTACCGGGTGCACCTACGGCAGTAAGCGGTGACACGACCCTCCGACCCGTCGATACAGTAGTTACCCGCGTGGTTCCACTCCGGCGCCTCTGGACGACACTCCCCACCACCCTGCCCCGGGGGGTCCGTGAACCTGCGGACAACAAGACTCATAGTCACTCAAACCCCTGTCCGAGGACCCCAGTGTTTTCCCAAATCCGTCGGGACCACGTCCCTCACAGTCTCGAGTGACACCCGAGAACACGGGACACCCGGAATCAAACACGTGGACGTTCGACACCCAAACCGGGTATCAGTGGCCCTAAGAACTGGAACGGCCCCTAGGAGAGTTTCTTCGACTTCTCTCCACAGCGGTAAGCATCGGGACGTAGACACAGACTCGGAAGAACCCCAGTCGTCGGGACACTACAGACAAGTACCCGGAATCTCGCTCACCCGTTCCAAACACAGAGGCAGACAGACGGGTAGAACACAAGACAAGGGAATAAAAAAGGAGGTAGGTTCACGTAGATCAGGTAGGACCGGTGACACGCACAGAACAGACCAGACAGAGGGTCCGTCCTCTTGACCCTCTCCATCCACCGTCACCACTCCGGGTGGTACGGACCACGACCCGACGTGACGTGGGACGTACGGTATGACCCTGCAGACGGAGTGCGGTCGAAGGGCCCCACCGGCACGCGACCGAGTCCACCTCCAGTGCTGGGGTAGAGCGGGTAGGACGGGGTAGGATCAGGCACAGGAGGTAGAAGAGACAAGACAGGCAGGGAGTGAAGTAGGGACAGACCGAGACCAGACAAATGAACTAGAAGACGGAAACCCAGAAGAGAACTAGGGGAAAAAAACAAAATCTCATCATCAATAATTAGAAAAAAAAAAAAAAGAAATTTAAACGAGTTTTGGTTTGGGACACAATTCTTTTTGCGAGTAAACTAATCTCAAATACCCGTCAGTAGTCCCGGAAGACCCGGAGATCGACGGGTAAGTCCTTAGACCCCAGTCCTCGGGACGTGTTCTGTTATCAGGTATCCCGGAAAGTCGGACGGTTGAGTACCTCCCTACACTCCCGGGACCGGACCTCAAGTGCCACACCACAACCAACCTGTTCCGGGACATCCCTCACGGACGACGGGACGTGGTCACTACGGACCGACTGCCGTACCGACACAAGACGGGACGTCCGTACTCCGACACGAGGACCGCAGGAGTAGGAGGGAGTCTAGGGTAGAACCCAAGACGGAGACGGCGAAACGAGAGTCCGTCCTTGACCGAGTCCCTGGTCCCGAGGGGGTCCGACTTCGGTACGACCGGAGGGGTGGGGTCGACCTTAAACAGGGTGAAACGAGACGGAGGATAATGGAACCATCACCTCTCGGTCTCCGCCGGTAAGTCCCGGTCCTCCAGTTACCCTTAGAGGGATCGGTGTCCCACTGGTCGTGGAAGAAGGGTCCCAATGGGTAGGAATGTCCTCCCTCCAATCCCCCTCTGGTGTTCTTGATTTATCGGGTTCCACCCTATGAAGAGACTTGGAGTCAAACGAATAGTGTCCTATCCTTTTGGTCCAATTGACGGATCGATCGGAGACCGATAGAATCCTCCCTTTCCTCTTATGCACTTAGGAGAGAGGAAACCACGAAACCTACACCAACCTTTGTCCCGGGACCTCCCCCACCCACCGACCCCCAACTCTGTAAAAATCGGGATCCTTCATTCTTTTTCGGACCGACCTGACTCTTCCCTCCCCTCCTCGGTCGGGTTAGTGACCTCAAGGAGAGACTGGGAGGGGACGGGGTCACTCTGTCGTTGAAGTCGAAGGAGTGGAAGTGTCCCGTTGTAGACCCAAGACAGGGTCCGAGACCTCATTCTACCCCACCCCAAGACTCTACGCCCCACCGGTATCACCACCACCCCGAGTCCAGTGTCACACCGACGCCGGTTAGTGTCGGACGGAGAGACACGAAGGACTTGAGCGGGGGACACAAGGAGGCGGAAGGAGGAGAGACCAAGGAGACGAGTCAACTGACCGTCCACCCTCCCTTAACTAAACGTGACCGAAGTTCCTGATGGTATCCCCAGGGCCCCTCCGGGGAAATTCTGGTCATACCTCCACCCCGGACGACAACCCAGTCAGGACCCAAAGACTGAACCCATGACACACACACACACACACACGAAACACCCCGAGAACCGTACAACGAAGACCGACAGGGAATAGGATCGTCGGGGAAGGGCCTCTACCTTCACATTTCTTGTGCAAAGGAATAATGAGACGAACACAGGGAAAAGGAACACCCGCACCCTTCATCTACGAAGAGTCCGGTCTCCTACGAATGGGGTGGGGGGTGAGGGTCCACTCATAGACCGCCTCCTTCTCACCCCGGAATTTCCCGGACAAAGACACAGATCGGACTGTGTCCTCAGGACGAAGTACTTTCTGATGTCACACACAGGGACGGACGTGCCACCCTCCAGGACACTCCCCCGTACCCACCCTGTGTACCTCCGGGGCTCTGGGTCTTCTTCTCACGAAAGTCAGTCGTCGAGGGAAGAACCGGGATCCCTCGGACCGGACCGGGACCTCCGGTCACGACCCATTTGTTCACGGACACGACTAAAGTGAAACTCCCCCTACCGTCCCCTTCACTCGGGTCCACGGAAGTCAATCTCCTGAGGTCCACGACGACCAGGGCTCTGGACTGACTGCTCCCCCTGGTCACCTTCTCACAAGGACCGTCCACGTCTTCGGACCCCCACTCGAGTTGGACCAGTCCCTTCTCAGTCCTGCTGACGCTCCGGTCTCCATCAAATCCTCCGACCACCGGAACCTCCGACACCAGTCCTTAAACACAAGAGACCCCTACGTCACTCCTTGAACTTTCCTAAACTCGACACCACTCCCCCTCATTTCCCACAGACCGTCGACACACCCCTACCATACACCCCCTTCTCCAAAGTCGGGACCTGGGGAAACGAGTGGGGTAGGAGTTTTGACCGTTTAAGAGCCGAACCTAAGAGTTACCCCTCCCGAACGGACAGGGATTAGTCACTGAGTGACCAAGGTCCGGTGGGGGGTAAGACCGGTGTCGGTCCCTAGGAAAGGAGCACCACTTCATCAACGAGTCTCGTGACTGGGCAGACGTCCCTCACTCGCCACGTTTCTTTCAAGAAACCTTGGACCCCGACACCCCCGGTTCTGGAACGGGAGTACAACGGTCTCTCTTTCCGCGGGGTGACCCATCGGTACCACCACCGTCAACAGGACCGGAGAACCGGCCCCGTCCACGACACCACCCGGTCCACGTGTGCAAATTGTGTCTCGTCGAATGCCAGGCGCGACCCCACTCGGGGCCCCCTATTATTCGACCCTCCTCCGGCTCCCCAACTCAGTCGGACCGGACGGTACCTCACGGACCGTTCGGAGGACCAAAACCGTCGTCTACGGCTAGAAAAACTAACCCTTACAAATGGGGTCCCGACACCGTCTACCGGTACCGGGGGTCCACATCGACTCGTAATACCCCTCGTCCCCGGTCGCCTCACACAGGACCGTAGTGATACGCAGCTCCCCAGTTGTATCTCCCAGGGATCTACCCCTCGAAGTACGGTCACGAGGGAATAAGTGGAACAAGTCGGAAGGGTCACCGACACCCGTCTCCTGTCCTGTCCCTGGAAAGTCTAAAGTCGGACACGAAATTGACAGTACACAGTCCGTGGTAGGGCCCACGAAAGGGTCTGTAAATACAGAGTAAGTCGTTCGACACTTCATCATCAATGTGAGGTAAAGTCCCTACTCCTCGGACTTGTTCTCAAGTCGGGTCAGGGGACGGGTCGTAGTGTCGAGAACTCCGGCGTCACTCTGGTCACTTGGGTCCCCAATCGAGACGCCTCCGGCGTCACTCTGGTCACTTGGGTCCCCAATCGAGACGCCCTTGTGACCCGGAAAGGGAGTGTGGTGTGGACAGTAAAACACGCATGTCCGGACCTCACCGGTCCGGGTCTCGAGTCGCACCGATCCCGACCGAACCCGTCGTCGTCGTCAGTTCCTCTCTTCCCCCTTGGGCCACCGATCTGGAGAGGTATATCTTTGGTACCGGACCCTACTCCGGATTGAGAATCCAGACACCCCCAGTCCTCGGGGGTTTCAGTATAAGAGCCTCCCCAAGTACGATGACGACACTTGTCTTCCACAAACAATAGGGGCAAACTGTCTACTCTATCTACTCCGTAAACTCGGGTTTCACTGAATCGTCGTCGTCGTCATCGTCCACTACTCTGACAGGTCCCGACGAACTGTCCGACAGGAACCTTGACACTAATCTAGAGTCCAAGATCAGTACAATGTTCAAAACCATGACAAGTGTACACATCCTCTGACATAGATCGTCTATGAGAAACGGCAATACTAGTCACGAAGAGTTGTAACACGTTTAATCTCAATGGACCCTTGGAAATTGTTAAGGTCCGACGTGGACTCCGGTTCATGTAGTCTTGGAGACTCCACCCGGACCCGTAGTCACAGGGTCCAGTAAGGTTGAGATGTCGAGACCCTCTCTTGAGTACACCCCGAAACTCCGGTGTAGGGACATATGGTCTTTTGCAAATTTTTGTAAATTTAACCAAAATAAGATGACTTTACAAACTCAAACCCTAGCCCAATAGAAAATTTTTTTTGGGAGTTCAGTGACTCGACACAGAACCAAGGTGTGAGACCCGTACACATACGACAAGTCAACGGTTCAACACAGGTTGGGAAACACTGGGGCACCTGACGTCGTACGGTCCGAAGAGACAAGAAGTGACAGAGCTCAAACGAGTTTAAGTACAGGTAGTTCAGTCATCACAATAGATTGGTAGAGTTTGAGCCACGGGGGAAGAGGAAAACGGAAGTCAGAAACACACGGAGCACACACACCCTTCACCCGAGAACCCCGGCCCTCGACTCCAAAGAACACCTATCTCCGAACCGATTTTTCCTTGCAGACCCACGACCTTGGGAACCTCGGGGGTCCTGGGAACTCCTCTCCACTCCCCGACTTTCCACTCTTTCTCCTCCATTAGCGACCGAACGAGTTTTCAGGGACGGACGAGCGGAGTCATTTGGGACAGAGGTAGTAGAGACGGTCCGGTACCACCGTACAATGGGTCCTTTGCCCGACCCCATGCACTCTGTGCACCTGTTAGGGGTACCGCTGCCCGCGACGTAGTGGACATAGATAATGGACTTAGTCTTGACCCTGCAGTTCCATCCTACCACCCGACCCCGCCGCAAGTGGGTCTCCGAAAAGGAGAGGAGCGAGTCGACGAGCATACCAGGGCCAGGAGCAGAGTTGGGTGACCCCCCGCAACATTAGAAAATCCCCGGGAAGGACCTTTACCGTGGAGGAAGGTCGACGGACACACCACCACCGAGGACCACAACCCATTACCACGTCGGACGGGTCGGGGGTCGGATTCCTCGTGAAGGGGGCGGGGTAAAGGACAGCAGAATCATCGAAGGACGGGCAAAGGTACCACTACGTCTGGGACCCAACAGTAAGTAAAAGTCTCAGACTCACCACCCTCCCTCACTATGCACGTCAATGATACGGGGGACCGCCCGGGAACACCCGACACACCGACACGTTCCCCTCCGCCCCGAGGTCCGTCACGACCGGTCGGAGGACGGAGTAGGAGACCGGGCGGGAGTCCACGTACCGCCGGACGACGTCTATAAGGGACTCCCGGCCGGGCACCATCGGTTGTAACTCGGAGAGAAGCTGGCCGACGAGTAAAAGACCAGACTAGCCGCCTTGGGGGTACTCCACTTTGGTCGGATACGGTGGTCCATCCTAGGTATAAAGACCCCTACACGGGTCGATGAGACGGACGCGATCGTCAGAACAGTCTGGGGACCTCGCTGATCCTTCACTCCCCTACGGTTCTGCCTCCCGCCCCGACCCCCCCCCGCCGACTCCCCCACCTCTATCACCCACCCTAGTTCACACTAGAGATTACCGGGAGACCCCGACGAAACCAGGGGTCCATGCGGTAGTGACAGACCATAAAACTACGGTTCCTCGCTCGTCGTCGGTTTCTGTTCATAGTCGATCCATGGACGAAGGGTTTACCACTGGGGCGGAGAATTCAGGAAGGACAAGGTACATGAAGAAATCCGGAGTTCGACAGAGTAGTTAGAGACTACTTAGAGTAGTAGAGAACTACTTAGACTTCAGTGACTTGGAACGTCGAGCAAAAAGGGGTAGAAACGGACGAAAGGGATCTGTCAACTGAGTGGACCACAGGGGTCGTACTCGGGGAGAGAAGACTATGAGAGGGTTAGAAGGGTCAAAGGGAACCGGAGACAAGGAAGGGCTACTGAGTTAGGGGACAGGGAGAAGGAGGGGTCGTAGTCCTGTCTTTCCACAGGTTCACGGGCACAGTGTCGGCTGATGCGGGTGGATCACCGGTCAGGGTCTCGACGTACCTGTCTGTCGAACGGGACCGAAGTCCTCTCGGGACCCGGGACCACGACGGGCAGAGCCACGGACGAGGAAGGGGCGGTGGTGGTGACGAAGACTAAAACGGAGGTAGGACGGACCACACCTCCCGAGGCAGGTAACGACTCCTGGTTCCTCCTCCTCTCTGGAGATGACGGGACCCTACCCCTGCCCCCAACACTGGACCTGTCCTCGGTCACAACCCCGGAAGGCAATGACCTCGACCCCCGGACACAGGACGGGACAGACCAGTACGGGGAGAGTCCAAACCTCTCGACCTTCCTCCGTAGCGGTGGAGGACGGTCCTGCGTCCTAGACCCCAACCCCACTCAGTACCGGAGAACGACCCTTTCCAAACACCCCCTTATAGGGGTTCGGGGGGTGTGGAGGTCGGACCTTACACTTCACTGAGGGATTGGGGACAGTTGGTACCGTGGAAAACCTGATCCGACGGTGACGAACCCGTCCTATTTCCACGACCCTCCTCGTACCCACACGTTCAGGATAGTCGGTTCTTTATTTTCAAATGGAGTCTCGACGTATGTCGACTGAGAGAACGATGGAGAAAAACTTTTCTCAGGAGGTAGACGTCAAGTCCGGAAATAACTGGCTTCTCCCATTCCTCAAGACTCTCGGTCACTCGACTCGACTTAGACGGAAGTCGCCCGGTGCTCCGCCTCGACCTTCCGACCCCCGTGCAACGGGCCCGGTCACGTGACGGCCCACTCCAGACACAGCCTCACCGAGGGGTGTCCCTCGTCCTTCTTGGCGTCATCTTACCTCCACTCCTTCTAGAGCCAACCCCGGTCCGGACGTGGGTCCGTGTAGACGAAAGGACCCCTGTGCCCATACCTCACTCTTTGGGTACGTACGGTCCCGTACAGGACTGGCCAGGGGAGGGACGGGTCGGGTCTGGATCCCGTTTCCCGTACTTCCGCAACAACGAGACCTTGAGCGGGACCAGCAATCCTTCAACCACCCCAAATTCGTAAGACCCAAGAACTTAACCCACCCCTGGGTCACACATCTGTTCGTCTCCTTAGTGTTTCCACGGGACCCCACTACACGGTTCCAATGAGTTTTTTCTGGGGTCAATCTTCGGTTGCGTTCCTTAGTAAACACGTAGTCGTCACTTGCGAGTCTGGGCGACTATCCGGGAGGGGCAAGGACACGTCCTAGGGGTCTGAGTTACCCGTGGAACCCGTCCTTCATCACAACGTCCACTCTCGTACGCCCTCGGGCTTCCCGTGGTGTGACTACTTTGCGACCTAGAGCACATCGTGTCACAACCACGTCCCGCCCACGAGAGCCAGGAGGTCCCAACCCCGTACGTAAGCCGGTCGGTGCGGTAGGTCGAGTCGGCCGTGAAACCGACCCCGATGGCCTCTACACCTGACACGGATGGCGTCGGAGGTCGACTGGGGTTTGGGGTCGGGGGAGCAGGGATCGAGAGGTCGAACGTCTGTATTGTGGAGACGCATAAACTCGTCTTACTCCTCAGGTATCGCGTCCCACCACGGACACTAGAGACATGGTGGTTTCTTCTCTAATACGCAGCAGTAGTGGTTGTAGAGACGGACCTTTACCGAGAGACCCAAGAGACAAGGACACCCATGTCTTCTATCCACGACGACGCACGGTCCGCGGACGACCACCCGCCGTCCCGACCTCAAATCCCGTCGTCCCGGGACATGGAATAGATAAACTAGGTCCTTCGATACCTACTTTATCACCCCGAAGGACCCGACGGCGCAGACGACCACGTCGACCTAAACGACTCTCTACTTTTGGGCTTCGCTACAAAACCTTATAAGTCACTACACCCGGACCCTCGGGCAGGTCCTCCCTCCCCTTTTACATGTAGAACCCCCTGTCCTTTAGTTATCCTGGAACTTGTTCTGGTAATTAAGGGAAACCCCCGAGACCTGACCCTGAAGCTACAATATTCAACACTTTGAGAAGGTAAGGTTGTAAGATTCTGACGAGGTAAGATTACCAGGTACGTGAGCCCAAACCGTATCTGACCCGTGTACTGGAGCGCGATGGACCTCGAGTACTACGCTTTCAACATTAACTTTTCCAGGTCCTCGGAGTCCTTGAGGTACAGGAGTATCGGTATCACCAAGGGTTTCTGGTGCCTCGTCTATTGTAATCTATGTCGTAATAGGTCATCGGCGGTCCCCAACTTGCCCCGAGGATCTCTACCCTTGTACTGCTCCAGTATGCGACCCACCAAGTCTAGGGTGGGTCGAGAACCCAATGACCGAAGTAAGGTGGGTTTGCGGAAGTGAGCCAGGAAAGAACTGGTCGCAGGTGCGGGTGTGACCAGGGAGAGAAAAAGGTCCGGCATAGAGGTCACCGAACTTTAGGTGGTTCGTCTGTTCGGCGGAGAAGGTCCTGTGCGAGAAGCTGTCAGGCGCATGGGTTCGGTTTGAGGAATTCACGAGGTTCACGTTTTACCGCGTCGCAGCCGGTCGCGCCAGGAAGTCTTTTGCGATACGGAACCCCCTCGACATCCCCCGCAACCCTTCTCTTCCCCACCCCACTATTCAACCGGTGCGGGGTAGGGTCTTCGTAGGGCGCTACCTCGGCTGAAAGAGCGTTGAGAAGCGAGACGAAGACAAGGTCTAGAAAACCTACGGTGGTGGGGTCGGAAGAGCCGGGATAGGTGTGTAACTGGGGCGGAGACGACCAGGACTGGGGACTGGTCACGCACGAGATAAACCGAAACTGAGAATCCGAGAAGATCCCCGACGTGTTCCTTGGTCAGGGGGATGAGGGTAAGCTGGGGATGTTACATCGAGGCGGGGTTGGAGAGGAGAAATCGGAACTGAGATCCTCCGGGGCGGGCTAAAGAGTCTAGGTCGAAAAAAAGCGGCCGACCCATAAGGGCCGTCGAGAAGGCGGCGAGGGGGAGGGGGTGGGGGCGGCGGGTGGGGGCCCGGAGTGGTAAAGGCGCACACTTCGCAAGCTTCTAACGGCACCGGGGCGCCGGTCTCTTCCGCAGGCGAACGACGTGGTCACGCAGGGCGTCGCGACGCATCGCCGTGTCGTGGTGACGTCCCGCGCACGGATCGGCGTGGCACTTGTGGTCGGGGATCGCCGGTCTCTCAGTGTGCCTCGGCCGCCAGTCGCCCGGGATCAGGCCCGAGGACTGGGGAGGCGGCGGCTCTGGGGTCGAGGGAAGAGGAAGCCTAGGTCCTCAGGTCGGGGAGGCGGAAGGCAGTTTTAGATCTTCAAGTCCAGGGGTCGGGGGACGGGGGAGTCTTGATCCACAGACCCAGGAGTCCTGGGCGGGGGGAAGGGGGTGGCGGAACTCGGTTTTGTCTGGAGAGACGCCGGCCGGCATCCGAGGGGGAGGGAGTCCTGGGCCCTCATTCCCAACCGCACACCGTCACTCTGAGGCGGGACTTGGTCCTCGAGTCCGGGTGACGGGTAAAAGGGAGGTCTAGATGGAAGGGTGGGGCAGAGGAGGAAGGGGTCCTTCGTCCTAAGATCGGGGAAGTCGGAGAGAGTCCGGAGGGGCCCAGACTCGGGAGTCGAGACAGAAGTAAGTCCCTCGATTCTTAAGGTCGGGGGTCGGGGTAAAGGTCTTTACGTCCTAAGACTTAAGACTGGGGGGTGGGTGAGCCCCGAACGGAGGTACTCACGTGTCAGGTCCGCAGGTCTGAGATTGACGTCGTTCAAGGGGTCGTCGCCCTCACCTCACCCGGATCCTCCAGCCCGAGGGACGGAGTCACGACGCACGTGGGGTTGGGGCGGACCGACCACGGCCATCGTCCTGGTCGTTACTGTCGCGACACTCCGGTCTCTAGTAGTATGGGACTAGGAGCTCCGAGCGTGGAGGAGTAAAGAAGACAAAATAAGGGGACCCCAGAACCCACCCCGTTCCCACCTCTGACTCACACCCTCCTCACCCGTGGACGGTCGGAGAGTAAGACACTAAACAGTTGGGTCAAGAAAAGGTACAGTAACCACACGAACCGAAGAGGACCGACACACACACACACACACGTGCGTACACACGTGGACACGCGGACGGAGTCGGACAGAATAAACCATCAGAATTACGTGATCGTAAAAGTACAGTCGTGTGGTTGTCCATGTGGGAGGTATCGTGGAAACCCAGGTAGAATGAACAGGACATCAACACGTAAGGATTTAGGGGGTCTCTGGAGACCCAGGTACTTACAACCTGGAATATGAATTTTTTTTTTAATTAACCGACGTGACCCAGAAACAGTCATGATCACCCGAAAGAGATCAACACCGTTCGTCTCCGATGAGAGATCAACGCCACGTGCCCGAAGAGCAACGTCACCGAAGAGAACGACGTCTCGTGTCCGGGATCCCACGGGTCCGAGATCATCAACGTCGAGCTTCCATCAACGGGGCACCGTACACCCTAGAAGGACGTGGTCCCTAGCTTGGACATGGGAGACGTAACCATCAGCCTGAGAATTAGTGACCTGATGGTCCCTTCAGGACATGGAACGGGAAGACTAACGACTTATGTGGGACTAAGGATTTAATAGAAGTATTTTGTGGGGATCACTACACACGTAATCGGACCACGAGGACACACAACCCTCGACACAATCCGTAATCACTGTTTTACCTCCGTGCCGGGGTTGGGGGAGAGGAGTAGGGCGTCCATGCCAAGGTCCTACTTCCTCAATCCGGAACACTAGGACTGAACGAGAAAGGCAAGAAGGCAACTCAACCGACCTTTTTTACAATTCCACGAATAACAAGAACTCTCTTCGTACTCTTTCGTGTTTCGGAAGACGTCAACACGGGTCTTTTATATTTCATTGGTGACTGTAAACAAGTTCCTAGAAATGTTTTTACAAGGTCCTACTCGTGCATCCGACGTCGAACTCCGGTACCCTTCCTAACAATAGACTCTGGACAAACACTCCCTTTATAAATACCGTTTTCTTCAAACGACTCGAATCCCAAATCCTTCTTAACTCTTATCCATCTTCGGAAAAATCCTCTATCACTAGAATTCTACGATCCCCGTTTGTCCTAAATCTTTCTATTCTTTATTTGACTCCTTACATTGTACCCAATGTTACATTAGTGTTCAATTCATATTCTGTATATTCTCCTTCATCTATTATCTATCATTTCGACTAAGACTCTCTTAGCGACTTCGTCCTTGAGACGTCCCGTTGTTACTAAAGACCTCTGTTATTTAGACCCACCCCTTTTGATTTTTACAGTTTGGAGACTGGATTACGAAAACAGTTTCATATTTTCTTTTGGACTCCGAATTTTATTTGTACATCAAGACATGGAGCTCAGTCTCCGATGTAGTAACAGGTGACTGTGGCGAGTGGGGAAGTCCGACTAAGGGACCGACGACCTCGACCTGAGGTCGTGGACACGAGGTACGGACACAATGGTGGATGCCTGAGTCGTGGACTCGGGAACAGTTAAGGTGTGAGTAATGAGAACCTCGGAACATACGACATGGACAGAAGATCTACGAGTGATCCTCGGGGGATCACGGTGAGTCGGACGGTGAAGGTACGGATAGGATACTGAGGACCCATGGAAGGGTGTCAACTAGGGGGACTTAGAGGTATGATTCCGGGACAGGACTTGAGGAGGTAGAGACAAGGGTTACAGGACCGAGGGTCTACGGGGTTTACAGGATGTGGGAACGACGATGTGGGGACCAGAGGTCAAGGGGTCCAGGGAGTCACCCGTGGAGATGGACTCCGGTCTGGTGCTACCGTCTATTTGAACGGGAGTGAGGTCGACCGGGACCCTCACACCCGACCCCATCCCACCACACCCCGTCTGGGTCCGGACCTACCCGGTCCCCACCCCCTACACCGACTCAGACATGAGCCTTGTCTGACAAGTCCTTCCGCCGGGTGGGAGGGCGGGTGGGACGGGACGACCTGGGTCCGAAGGCGGTCCACGGACCGTGTCCCGGCTCTGGGTCCCACTACTACCCCCCTGACACGTCTCAGGTCCTGACCCGAACGGAAACCTTCACAGAGAGTGAAAGTTAGGGAGACAAAGAGATAAGCAGAGAAAGAGAGAGAAGGGTAAAGAGAGACAAAATGAAAGTCCCAGACGGAGACAAACACAGACTTTTGGTCAAAAGAGAGACCACACGGGAAAAATTACAGGCAGAGAAAGAGAGGGACTCGGAGAAAGTGAAACAGAAATGGAATTAAAGGGAGACAGAGACGAAGGGGTAGAGGGACGGACAAACACATGGTGTAGAGGGATGGACAGTTGGAAAGGGACAGACCACTTACCGTCTCCAAATCCCCGTCCCAAGACGAATTTCCGCGACTGGGAAGTCTGTCGTCCCAACGTCGTTCACACGGGAGGACCTGAGATGGGAGGTTGAAGGGAGTGTCTAAGAGTCTACCTAGGAGAAAGAGCCCGATGAAAATTCTCCAAAAATGACCTAAACAATGTGATAACGAAGACCCATAAAACCCAAAAAAAAATTGAATTAAAAAAGAAACCGACGTGACCCAGAAGTAACGACGTGCGTCCAAAAGAGATCAATGCCTCTTGTCTCCGATGACAGATCACGACGACCGAAGAGAACAACGACACGCGTCTTCGATCTGGCGTCCGATTCATCAACACTACGTACCGGAATCAACGAGACGTCGTGCACCCTAGAAACTCCTGGTCCCCAGTTTGAGTACAGGGACCACGACCGTCCCCCTAAGAATTGACGACCAGGTGGTCCCTTCAGGCAAAGACAAAGTACAAAACCAAAAAACCGGTGCTCTATACACCCTAGAATCGAAGGACTGGTTCTTAGTTTGGGTATGGGAGACGTAACCTTCCTTCCACTTCAGAATTGGCGACCCGGTGGTCCTTTCAAGGAAAGTTCGAGAAAAGTTCTCCTCCGTAAAACAAAACAAGTGAAGACATAGGGGTCGTGGATTTTATCACGGGTCGTGTGCCACCCGTGGGTCATTCACAAACAACTTTCTTCCGTACCGAAACTAAGTAGGGACAAAGACACGGAAAAAAAGAGACAGAGAGAGATTAAGTCTGAGACAAAGAGAGACAGAGACAGAAACCGACTTACGAACATTTACAGAGAGAAGGGCGGAACAGAGATAAAGTAGAGAACTCCAAAGAGAGGTCAAGAGAAAAACAGGAGAGTCTAGCGACGGAAAGAAGTCGGAGAGAATTAAAGGTAGAACCGAAATCGCAGAGGAACAGAAGGTAGAGAAACCTGTGGACAGAGAGGGGTAAAGAGTTAAGGAGAGAAAGAGGAGGAGACAGAGAGAGTGAGGGTCAGAAACTAAAAGTCCTAGAGCGAGATACATAGAGAGACAGAGAAGGACAGAGAAAAAGAAGTGGTACACAAAGAGAAACGACAGAGAGGTAGAAAGAAAGAATCCTGGACACTTAGAGGAAAAGGGGGAGGTGGAGACGTAGGGACGGACCCGGAACCCCGTCTGAGCCGAACCCCACCCTTGTCGTACCCCTAATCCCTCGACGGCGGGGTACAGCCCTGACGGATATTCGGAGGGAGATCGACCGGGGTATGAGTCGTTTCGAGAGGGTTGAAGACTTACTGGGACCCTTTGAGGTGAGTCCCTTCCCGGAGGGTGTAGTGGAGACGGGGACCGACTCCCCGGTCGGAGTAAGACAGACGGAGGTCGAGTCACTTCGAACTCTACGGACGAGAAACTCTTTTCGATGACAGTCGTCCTAACAGTCGAACAGTTTAGGTCAGGGTCCAACCCTCCGGGGTACGGACCCTGACGATATCTGGGGTTTCCCTCCTTGACGTTCTGTCTATTAAGTCACTCTCCCTACTCTTTACTCACTCTCAAACTCGGAAGGTCACGGAGTGAAGGGGTAATTAACGGGAAGACAGACAGAAAGAGACCAGTAACAAAAAAAAGAAAGAAACAGAGATAGAAGATAAGAGAAATGGAGGGGTCCAGAGTCAGGAACAATAGAGAGAGGAAAGGAGACATAGAGACTGAGTATTCTAAAGTTTCTCGCCCCACCCTCGGTCTTCTAGACGAAAGACGTGGGCCGAGACGAGTAAAGACTGACACTAGAACCCGTTCAGTGAAGTGGAGAGACTCGTTGGAGTCAAAACGACATTTTTATACATTATCGTGAAGGGGTGACCAGGTCACCAATTCTTAGGCGGACGGTTACGTCTTGTACTCAAACTAGAGATCAGACTCTTCTATGGTGTATGACTCCCCGTTGATTCGGGGACACAGTATTGACCGTTTCAGACGTGTGGGATCTCGGGTACGAGGTGTTCTCTTCGGTGACGTTACTCCTTAGACACGTGGCGTCGATCTGATCGGGGAGGGGGCAAGCGACGTTGATCTCTTTCGGACACACGTCGTGGCTTCTGGGTGACGTCGGTTTTTATCATTTGATTTATTTTCGGATGGAATAAATTTTGTTACATATTGTTTTAACGAAACACGGTACACATACACACGATTCAACGAAGTTAGAACAGGTTCAGAAACGCTGGTATACCTGATATCGGACGGTCCGAGGAGACAGGTATTCTAAGAAGTCAGTTGTTAAGACCTCACCCAACGGTACGGACGGAGGTTCCCTAGAAGGGGTGAGTCCCTACCTTGGGTGGAGAGAATACAGAGGACGTAATCGTCTGTCCAAGAAGTGGTGATCGCGGTGGACCGAAACGGGGTATCCTTCTAAATTTACTCCGTAAACCTGGTCACACACTTATCCTTCGTGATTCAGTGTCTTCCGTTACCGTTGGGTGAGGTCATGAGAACGGACCTTTTAAGTACCGTCTCCTCGGACCATCCGACATCAGGTACCCCAGCGATTCTCAGCCTGTACTGACTCACTGAAGTGAAAGTGAAAAGTGTAAGTACGTAACCTCTTCCTTTACCGTTGGGTGAGGTCACAAGAACGGACCTCTTAGGGTCCCTGCCCCTTCGGACCACCCGTCGACAGATACCCCAGGGTGTCTCAGCATGTACTGACTTCGCTGAATCGTCGTCGTCGTCGTCGTCGTCCATTCACCATCGTGAACACTAAAGGGTCAGAGGTACAGACAAATAAAAAGGCATAGAGAGTGAAAGAGACGAATGTAGAGGTAGAAACATGTCGTGGGACGAAGAGAACGTCTGGATACCTTGGAAAGACCCGACGACAGAAAAAGAACCGGAACCAAAGAAATGAAGACAGAAGTGAATCCGGGAGGGTCGGAATTGGAGGGTCAGACAGAGGTCCTTTGTGAAAGAGGGAAAAAAAAAAAAAAAAATTTGAAGGGATTCTCACTCCCAACTTGCGTTTGTTCGGTCCACAGAGGGAAGAGACGTCGGTCTGGAACGAAGACAGGTAGGATCTCCTGACAGGAGGAGGGAAATTAAGTCGGTTCCATCGAAACTTAGATAAGATTTCTATTAAATTATCTTTGCCCATGTTTTTCGGAAGAGGTGGTTTGCCACACGTCATCTTGCTTAAGACACCTAATTTGTTCCGTGCACGAAAGGGAAGGGGTACGAAGTCCCGGCGTCTTCCATTTCTGTCCTTACAACCCCTTCCCGTACGTCGACCGCGTTCCACTACCCTTCGCTTACACTGTCGCTCTCCCTGCCCCGCGTCCCCTTGCTCTGCTACCGAGCTTCGTGGGGAGGTGTGTCCGGGGTAGCGAGTGTCTGCTTAGACCTTCCCTAAGCCGCAGTCGCGCGCGCGTACGTCTCGACCATTCCGGCCCCGTGTAACGGCTCCGGGCTCGACTCGCCCCAGTCTAGCTACAGGAGCCCGCGGGGGTCGCCGACGTCGCTCTTCGAGACGTCCTACCGCCACTCCATCTCCTTCTCGAGGTACGCGCGGTCGCGGAGCGGGTCCGTGTCGGCCGCAGGACGTCCCTCTTTCCTGCCCCTCCTCGTTACTCTGTTTTGCCTCCCCTTCCCGGAGGAGGTGAAAGTCTCCTTTCGTACTCTTGTTACTCACCCCTGAGTGTCTGGGTAGATAGATTTCCGGGCCCTGTCTGTCAAATTCATGTAACACCTGGAGGATGTTCACGTCAGGACTGACGACAATGATCAAGACACTAGAACCCGTTCGGTCTCAGAGACCCATCCACAGACTTCACCCCTCCTATTATCACGAAGTTATCCAACGATATTCCCTGAAAAGGACCACCGAGTCTGACACTTCTTAGACGGACGTTACCCCCAACCTAAGGACCCGGTCCTTCTAGGAAACCTCTTCCCTTACCGATGGGTGGGGTCATAATAACGGACCTCTTAAGGTACCTGTCTCCTCGGACCTTTGGTGACTCGTTCATTGCAAAAGTGAAAAAAAAGTCCAACAACACTTTCCGTTTACCTCCACTTTGTCACTCTTATATTACGATACAGTCAAATCATACACACACGGGAGCGACGAGATTCGGGATGATAGTTAACTAAAGTAGGAACATTGTTGAGGGTCCCCACCCGAAAAAATACTAGCGGTAAAGTATCTACATTTTGGGCTTCGTGTCTCTTCCGTTCCTCGTATAGGTTCCGGTTCACCGATCTTATATTGTTTCGACCCCAGACCGTCGTTTCACGTAGAGAATCGGTGGTGAGAATGTCAAGAGTCTCCATCGTGACCACGTGTCGTCCGTTACAACATCCAATGGATAATAATACGTGGGATGAGGGAAAAGCTTGTGACTCAATTCGTCCTTTTCTCCAAAAAAGGTCGGCAAATTTCTGGTTTCGGTTCTTTTTGGTCTTGGTGAAGTTGACGTGGTGGGTCACCTCTCTGACTATTACTGGTACAGGTTCAATCTACTGTTAGGACAGTGGGACGAAGGGAGGTGTTCCGAAAGTCAACGATAGTCGGACATCCCCTTCTCAACCCTTCCTCTTTCCTACAGACGCGTAGATTTCGACTCCTAACCCATCCTACTTCTTCACTTTCCCAAACCTCTCAACTTAATCCGAACCCCTTACATCCACCTTATAACCCGGTCTTTCTGACTGACAACGGGGGGGGGTGAGAGTGGCCGACTCTTTCCGTACTTCCGTCCTGAGAAGAACTTCCTGTATAACCGTAGGTCTTTTACAAGTCCCAACTTAAGGAACCCGAAGTCTTTAACCGAACCTAGCATCACCTGACATAATTCCTCCCACTACTGTAACCACGGGACGCACCCACCCCTCCGTCTTAGTCACCGGCCAATCTTCCCGACCCTCCAAGGGTCATCTCCTAAAGGTGAGATGTCTCGGACCCAGATGTAGTCCTCAGGTCCTTTACCCATAGACACAGATCCCAAGGGTCACTACCCACGACTTTTACTAAGACAACCCCAGACTCCATCCCTACACCCTATAGGAGGAACATCTTTGTTTAGACCCCAAGGACCCCTCCCTCTTTCCAGAGGGTCTTGTCACAAATCCATGTCCCCCAGGGGTCTCACTTCAGAGTCTTGAACCCCTAAAGTCTCTCTCCAGGATCCCCAGTGTTCCTTCCTCGGACCACAAGTCCTGTCCCAGATCAGATCATACCATATCCTACTCCAGAACCCTTCCCAGACTCCAAGACCTAAATTCCCGGAGTCTACAGAAAACGATCCCGGACCCAGAAGGAACGATCTTGGGACCTACGGGGTATAGCTCACACCCTACGGAGAAGGATTCCAAAATCCATACCAAACGGTCCACAGGGGGCGTGGGACCCATAGCACTTCGGAGCTTTCAAGCACAGGGCTCACTGTGCCACGCCGTTCGAGTACCCCTACTACAGACGCTTCGCGACGTGAAGCACTTAGTGACGCAGACACATTCCGTAGCGGCGAGCCAGGAGGTGTCAGCCGTCGGCGAGCGCAGGGTGGTGCGCCAGCTAAAGGAGGACATGCGCCTGACCCCACCCCCCTCCCCTCTCGCCAACAACTCCCCTAGTCGTCTGAGCTGACACGGCTCTTCTCCACACACGTACGCACACCTCCGTCAGGTCGGTGACGAAAGGTCAGCTCCAGCCCCAGCGACGTCCCCACGTACACTTCCAATCTACCTCCAAGTCTCCCTCCCCGACCCAAGTCTCTACGTCACTCCCGCTTTCAAAGCAAGGGCGGACCCGAAGGTCCCCGCTCCAACACGCCTGTCCCATGTCCCGACGAACCTCAGGTCCAGGGTGTACCCTAACGGCCGCCCCAAAGCTCCTGATCCCGACGACCTCCTACCTACCTCACTCGCCCCACACGTCCTGTCGACTCTTTAGTCCCCACCCCGCCCGCCGTTTCTAGGTCGACCAGAGGCGTGTCGCAGGTCCGCCGGTCCTTCCAAGTCCCCTTCTGGGTCTTCGTCCCAAACCCCTCCGCCCCAGCGTCCGACACGTCACCCTCCCCTCCCTAAGAACCCATCCGGGCCCGAGACCCGCAGACACGCTCAACACACACGTCCCAGTCTCTACCCAGGGTTTCGTTCTGCAACGCCTGCCCCAGAGGCAGGCCTGTCTTATACACCTAGCCCCCTCGGCGCACTCCCCCAGTCGGAGGCCACCCGAACTCCCACACCGACACCCTGGGTCCGCACTCGACCCCCGAGAGCGATGGTCCGTGTGACCCACCCGCGAGTTCCAGACACCCGCCCCGAGGGCCGCGAGCGTGGAACGTGAAGACCTATGAAGTACTCGTCAGCCTTCCGCACCGCGTCGCACCATGGGTGCCAGAGCCACGGCGGTTTCTCGTCTAACACACACCAGTAGTCGTCTCATAGGTACTTTTTCACCGAGTCGCCCAGAACGAAAAGGACGTCCCCAATCCCGGCCCCTACACTCAGTTCCGCCTCCCTCTAGAAACCCGCGACTCAGAGACGCTGGGTGAGGGCCGTCTGGACGTGTCGATTATGACCCACGGTCAAGTCGGGGAGGAGACAAGTTAAAGGAAAGGAACCCCCTAGACCCCTCGAGACTCCCGTCCCATCCCTTTTTAGAGTCGGTACGCCGGCTAATTTATTTGTTTGGGACTTCCTAAAGAATTACTCCGACAATTAACCGCCTCCGGAACTCACCGAGGTCTTCTCGGTCCACCAGGTTGAAGTGAAGGACCTATACCCCTCAAGTCTGGGTTTGTGCGAGTAGAGCTCTAGGAACAACCAAGCTTCGTCCTACCTTCCAGTCTAGTCTCTACCCTGAAGGTCCATCCCGAATGAATGGACACGGTAGAACCATTCCTTCGTTAGTTACTTCAGGGCCCCTCTCAAACCCAGTTCCCTTCGGACCACAAGTGCCTGCGACGCCCGCTACTCCAAGAAGTACGCAGGCATCAAGAATTTTTCCGCAGCCACACCGGGCCCGTGGGTCAGGTCCTCCAAGCCTTTCTATAACATGTAGATTCCTACCTCGTCTCAACCTCCCTAACCCTCCTCGTCCGTCGTCGTCTCTTCCATTCCACTTCCCCACACACACACACACACATCTCACCCCGTCCCGGACACGCAGTCGTCTCTGGGACGCCTCACCCGCCCCGGCGTATGGAGCCCCCGCCCCAGTATGCCTCTCCCGCCCCGGTTATCGTTAAGGAAGGGATGGGTGAAGAAGGGGCTCTCGGGACTTGACCGACCTGGGGCGTCGGGACAGCGGGCACCTTGAGCCAGAGGACTGGAGAGGGGTCCCCGACGAGTACTAAACCTTCAAAAGTAACTACTCCACCTATTACCACTCGTCTGCCAGCAGCAGCATCAGCTTCGCCCTCGGCTTCTAGTGACTCGTCTATTACAACCTGTGCCTCGCCGAGTGGTGTTTGCACCCCAGCTTCCCGAACGGACTTCTACTACCCGCTTACCCAGTTCCCCGTACCGAGTCCTCTGTGTCACATGCTGTTTGGTCCGGGGTCCGTCGTTGACGTGCTGTAGGTTGGGTTGGTATAGTCACACTGAGTGTCGTGACTTGAGGACGAGGACCGGTGGATTGTGTCGTGTTGTCGTGGGTGTTTTATAGACCGGTGTGTTGTCTGTCGTGTCTTGCGTGTAATGGAATGTCGTGTGGCTGTCGTCATGATTTGTCGACGTGTCCTATAAGAACCACTGTGTTATGTGTCGGATGTGTTATGTTGAAATGTGGGTCACGGACTGTTGTGATGTCGGAGTGAGTCGTTACTGTGTGTTAACTAGACTACTGGACTGTGTTGTGGATGTTGTGTTGTGGACTGTGGGTTACTAGACTACTGGGTTGTCTAGTGTCTTTCGTTGTGGTTATGTCACGTAAGGGTGTGACCGGTAATGTGTTGTCGTGTCGGGTCTTCTGACTTAGACCTCAATTGATCTGTATCAGACCTAAAACCGAACCGGACAATCAGATGTACACTGGACGACGACGACGACGACGCAGCGAAGTCAGCACAGGCTGAGAAACGCTGGGGTATCTGTCGTCGGGTGGTCCGAGGGGGCAGGGACCCTAAGTAGTCCGTTCTTATGACTTCACTCAACGGTAAAGGAAGAGGTTACGTACTTTCACTTTTCACTTTCACTTCAGCGAGTCAGTACAGGACTGAGAATCGCTGGGGTACCTGACGTCGGATGGTCCGAGGAGGCATTTACCATAAAAAGTCCGTTCTCATGACCTCTCCCCACGGTAACGGAAGAGGTTGTACACTGGATCCCCTTGGTTTAAGGGAAGAGACTCGGAGTCAAAAGGGTAGATATTTTACCCGAACTACTATCAGAAGAGGAGTACCCCGAGAATATTTCTCAGTCACTTACACACCGACCCTTAGGAATCAATTCGCGGCAGTACGGCAGTGTTCGGTTTCTTTCCACTATACCATCTGACTCATTACGGGGGTCGGTGCGAGGGGTGGGGGGTGGTTCTACAGGTACAGGGTTAAGGTTTTCGGACACGTATACACTAATTCCTAGAACCCTACCCTCTAATAAGACCTAATAGATCCACCCAAATTAGTGTACCCAGGAATAATCTTTCGTTTCCCAGACTCATCCTTTCCACTACACTACCCTTAAGGGACCACCAGGTCACCAACCAAGAAATACGAAGATGACGGTTCCCGAGTCCGAGTGAAGGACCAACCCCGTGATTCTAGTTCGACGTGTCACACCGGTTGGGGGTTAGGGGGTTTTTCACTACACCACTACCTTTCTCCCTCTCTCTCTCCTTCTCTGTAACCACCTACGATACGACGACCGAAACTTCTACTTCCTTCCCCGATGTTCGACTTCTTACGTCCGTCGGAGATCTCCGATTTTTTCCACTCCTTAACCTAACAGGAGATCTTGGAGGTCTTCTTCGGTCGAGATGACTGGGTCAAATTTGAAACCTGGGGGTTTTGACCTCTTATTTAAACATAACAAAATTCTGTGATTTCAACACCGTCAAACAACGTCGTCGTTGTCCTCTTATTAAGTCCGTCAAGAATAAGAAAATGAATGTAGTGCAGTCAATTAGGTACTCCATAATGGACGGTGAAGGGGGGGATTTCAGTCGTTCTAAGCCTCTAGTCCCATCTCCCGGTAGATGGAAAGAGACGGAGTTAAAGAAGACATTTTACCCCAAATACTATCGTGAATGAAGACTCCAAACCCACTAAAGAGAAAAGATTTCCTCTTGACTTTGAAAATTTAAATGAAACCGGTACGACACGTCGTACGGTCCAGAATCAAGGACTTGCTCCCGACCTTTGACGTGGGGGACTTCACCTCCATACCTCGGACTTGGTGACCTGGTGGTCCCTGTAGGGACCCACTAAAAAGTTCCACTATATGTGTCTCAAAACCTTGTCACGACCGTATACCATCCGTAGTGAAATTTACAACTAATAATTGAAAAAAAGTACCAGCTGTCGAAACTGACCCCAAATATAGGGTAGAGACCGTGAAGGGTCCGTGTACTGATTTGAAAGATCCGGAGTCGAAACAGTGAACATTATTGAGGGATCCAAAAGACCCTCCCACGTTGAACAGTTGTGTACGTTTCTCAAATGGTATCATGGACCTTAGACATTCGTGACCTATTTACTCATAATTACAAACCGTACTCCTGAAACCATAGATTCTGAATCCAAATTTAGAACCGAGAAGATGAAAGATCGAAATAGTAAAGTTCGACCCAACGAGTTAGAGAGACACGGAGTCAGAAGAGTAGACGTTTTACCTAACAAGGTTCCGATTTCCCCGAACGCGGACTTTTACTCGAATTGTGTCCGGGGGTATGTACCACTCAAAAGTTCTCGTCGTCGTCGTCGTATAACGGGCGGTGATACTGTCCTCGTAGTGAGCTTTTTGGTGTGTCTCTGTTACGTTGTTTCCCTGGTCCTGTATGAGACGGTGGGACACGTACGTACGATTCAGCGAAGTCAGCACAGGTCAAGATGCTGGGATACCTGGCATCGGACGGTCCGAGGAGACAGGTACCCTAAGAGGTCCGTTCTTATGATCTCACCCTCCGGTCCCCTATAAGAGGTCCCCTAGAAGGGTTGAGTCCCTAGCTTTGGCGTAGAGACTGTAGACGTAACTATCCGTCCAAGAAATGACGATCACGGTGGACCCTACGGGCGACAGTGGTATGGAGTTCCTTTGTGTCGCAGTATTTGACTAGGTGGAGGTCCCCCGCGGAGAGAGTAGTGACCAGTTCATTCTTCGGAGATCAAGACTCATGTGTGGGTACGATACCATACCCCGACGGGACTAGGGGATTCATCCACTTACTCCCCATACCCGACGTACACCCTTTGATCTGGAACTCAAAAGGCTTCGAGGAGGTCGTCCTTCACCGGAAGAAGGTCCTAGGCGAGGAGTTACCAAGAGAAGGGGTACGGCTTCAACGCGTCTTAAACTTCTCTTATGAAAGATTCCCGAAAGGTGGCCAGAGGTAACCTCTTCCGTTACGGACCCATCTTCCCTTCCCCGGTCGAGGTGGTTACTGGATAAGGGTTCTGTCGACAGTAGACTTAGGGGAAAGGGTTACAAACTATTCTCTTTCTGGGACTCAAACCTTAGAGAGGGGTCGGAACGGTCATTCAGGAAGGTCTGGGAGACCCGACCCAGTCCATGGAGGAAACTCGAAGGCGTCCCGGGACCCGAAAAGAGGGGTGTCAGGACGAATGGGACAGAGACAAAGACGATAGTGTCTGGACGGGTGAGACCCGACAGTGACAGACTGTTCCTTGGACGGGGAAGTCACTTGGCACTTCCGCCCCACCCTCGGACAGAACCGGCAGTGACACGAGGGTCCTCGTGTTATCCTCGACGTTATCCTGTACGCCAGAGTGTACACAAGTAGAGACTCAGGAGATCAGGAGGTCAGGAGTCTCTTGACCTACGATTTCTCCTTCTTTCATAGCACGAAACGGAAGTAGCACACGTAGTAGAGTAGCTGGAGAGCATCGTCGGAAGAGTACTATTATCTGACTCCCAGCCTCTCCCCTCACGGTTTTCACGTCCGATCCGCCTTCTTGGGACGACAATGGGAGGTATGACTTGTTGGTCTACGACCGATAAAGATCATTGTCTACTCCATATATAGGTCTACAAAAGACACATTTTCATCGCCCCCGTAAAGAGATGGAGGAACGTAGACCTGTCCACTCCAGTATTCTAGTTCGGTCCTCTGTGCTTCCATCGTTCACATGAGTCATAGGTTATCCACAAGAAAGAAAGAGAGAGAGAGAGAAAAAAAAATTTTAATCTTGAAAGGTTGAAGTCTAGGACCCCGTCGACCCTGGGTAGATCACATTCCCGTTTCCCCTCGGTATCACTAAGAAATCCCCCTCTGCTTATCAGGTCCTCTGTCCAGAGGTCCTGGGGGAAAAGCAAATCTCGTTGAAAGAAGAAAGGGAGGGTGGAGGGAGGTGGAGGGAGAAAAGGAGAAAGGAAGGAAAACAAAAACTAGAAAGAAAGAGTATATAACCCGGTACGGTGTGCCGAAGGAAACTCCTTCTCTAAATACAATGTTTTTTAGGTGTTCTGATCCACTGAAGGTCTAGATGTCTCCTGTTCGATGACTCGATCCTCTCCAAACCTCACTCACTACACTCAACGACCCACCCACCCCTACTTCAACCCACACTCAACCCTACCCTTACTTTCACCCCTACTCCCCTCTATAGTCCCTCTACTCTTCAACCCAGACTCTAATCACACCCCTACCTTGACCCATCTTACTCTCGCTAACCACCTAACCCCAACTCTAACTCGAACCCCAACCCAGGTATACACCATCATAACCAAAACCACTGTCATCTCCCTATATCCAGTTTTCACTCTGGATCCCTGACGCTTGAAGTCATCCGCTGACTCTATCTTTTACCCCGACCCCTCCTTTTGCTATTACTTTAACTCAAACTGATTTCCTAGCCCTACTCAATTATGACCTAAAATGATACCTCTAACCCTCTCCAAACATCACCCCTACCTCCAACGTCACTCCACATCAGTCACAACTCTCTGTCTACCTCAACTCTAACTTTACCCCTTGTACCTTTGTCCCAACCACCCCTGACGCCTCTTCACCTGCTGTGTCTGCCCGGTCTATTAAATCGGTGAACTGACTCTACCTTTAAACTACTGCACCAATCCCATCTCTCTTCGTAACGCTACCCCCAACCTCAACCTAACCCAACCTCAACCCACCTCTACCCTTACCCATATCTTCATGTTAAGTTCTGCCGACTCCCTCCCTAAAGGGACCTTCAGGTCACCAATTCTGAGACGAATTTTACGTCCCTCATACTCAAGGTAGGAACCAGTCCCTTGACTCTAGGGCGTACGGCGTACCGTGTCGGTCTCTTTCTTCTTCTTCTTTTCCACCACCACCCTAAACCCCCACCACTTCCACCCTGTCTGAAGTGGGATGAACCGAGGTGAGGTGAACCACAGTAGTCACTCTAGTCTCCAGGACTCACAGTGGTTTTGACCCTCCGGTAAGAAGACGGGATAAGGGAGGGAGTCACACCTTACCCACCCCCCACCTCCTCCGCCCTCGTCCGAGTGGCAACGGGAACCACTTCAACTTCTTCCGTCCCATCAGCGGCGCCGGTGACTTGAGGAGGCGGACCAGGTGGTCGCGGAGGAAGTGCCGAACCATGGGTGACTCCTGGTGGTGGGCAGACCCGGGGTCCATGTGACACATGTGACGCGGCTTAAGGAACGAGTTGACTCCCGTTCTTCTGTCTCCAGTGCCCCCGAGACCCCGGTCTCTGGGGAGAGGGAAGTAGGTTCGGATCAGGAAACTGGAACCACTCCCTCCAGTCGTATAGAACCCTCGCTTCGACGTCGTCTAAAGGGTCCTTACCCTCCCGGGACCCCGGACCCCCGTCGGCCGGGAACGGGAAACTCGACCACCAGTCCTCATCTGTCTGCTCTCGGTCCTAGTCCTCGTTCTACCGACATGAATACGACAGGTACCACGTCCGTCAACGTCCCTGGACCCAACCCTCGACCCACCCCTCTTCCGTCGCGGCCCCTCCCTCACTCTCGGAAAGTGACGAGTAGAGGGAGACCTTGAACGGAGGGGGTCTGGGGTCTTTATCCTCGTCTACCTCTCTTTTTTCCTTCACCTCTCCCTCTGTGACCCTTTTCCAGTCCCCTACCCCCTTCTCTACCTTCCTCTCCCCTTCCCTCCCTCTCTCTCCTTTTTCCCGTACTCCATCAGTTTTATGTCTCTCTGTCTTCAGTTCTGGCTACCTCCCCCTGTCTTCTCTCTATCTCTGTCTCTCTGTCTCTGATTCTCTCTGTCTCAATGTACGTCTCTATTACTCCTCTGTTTTTGGTCTCGCTCGATAGACCTATAGCCACGTACAGACGGAAGATACATAGATAATAGACAGACAGATAGTCCTCCTTCTGTGCGGACTTGTTGTTACTATTAGATAATAGACAGACAGACAACAGACAGAAGTCAGATAGACGGACGACGACGATGACGACGATTCAGCGAAGTCAGCACAGACTGAGACACGCTGGGGTATCTGCCGTCGGGTGGTCCGAGGGGACAGGGACCCTAAGAGGTCCGTTCTTGTGACCTCACCCAACGGTAAAGGAAGAGACTACGTACTTTCACTTTTCACTTTCACTTCAGCGAGTCAACACAGGCTGAGAATCGCTGGGGTACCTGACGTCGGATGGTCCGAGGAGGCAGGTACCCTAAACGGTCCGTTCTCGTGACGTCACCCCACGGTAACGGAAGAGGGTCGATAGACGGATGGTAGATAGTTAAAAGTAGATAGTAGAAAGTGTATCACTATATATCTCTATCTCTGTGTGTCCCTGGCTCTGTCTGTTTAGTTCTGTCTCTTTATCGGTCTGTCTCTCTTTAGTGTCTTTCTCTCCGTCTGTCTCTCTCTGATCTCTTCGTTCTAGTTTGATCTCTTCTGTGTCTCGATCTCTTTCTCTACTCTCTCCACCCCTCTGTCTCTCTGGGGGACTGACTCTCTGTGACTCTACCTATGACTGTCTATCCTCCTTCTCCTACTGTTCGCCTACCTCTCTCCTCCGTCTCCGTTCGGGTCTCCGGCCACCTCTTCTCTCACTGCCTCTGTCTCTCTGCACCTCCCTCTCTCTGTCTGTGAGTCTGCCTGTCTGTCTGTCTGCCCGTCCCCTGTAAGCTGCCTCCGTCCGTCTCTGTCTCTCTGGTTTTGTCTACTCTGTCACCCTCCCGTCTTCGTCTTTGTCTGGCTTTCCACAGGACTTGGGTCCTCAGTATCAAGTCTCTCTCTACGGTGGACCGGTCCATTTCACGTAGTGTTTCTCACGCGTCACGGTCCGGGACCGAGCCTTGAGACTTTGTGAAACCATTTAAGTTCTTGTCCCAGGGTCTCTCTCGGGGACTCTCCATCTGGGTCTCTGGGGGGGAGTCTCCTCGACTGTTCCGTCTGGGGCCGGTCAGAGTCCTATCCCTCTACCTCGGTCACTGACAGAGAGAACTCTCAGTGGGGGAGAAGACACTGGTCGGGAGATGGACGACTCGACGAGTGCCCCCTCGACCTCCCTGGTCAGACCGACCGTCGCCGACGAGGTCTACACACGGGTCCTCGAGCCTTGACTCCCCACCCTCGACGGGAATTTAGTAGAGGCAGGTGGCGACGAATGGTGGGAAAAGGGATCAAGTAGGTCACTGAAAATTAGGGAGGGTGAAAGGACGGAAGGAACGGGCCCGGCCCCGAGTGTCGGTCGACCTTACTCCGGAGCTTACTCACGGAACCCTCGGGACGGAAGAGAAGGGAATCCGACTGGAATGGAGAAGAGTGACACCGGTTACGACCGGTAGACAGGACCTAACCCCCACTTCAGAAGAGATAAAAAACAACAACAACGGTGACCCCTAGGACCTAGATCAAGACCCAGACCAAATCTCAACATCCCGAAACCGGTTTACTTCCCCATCCCTACTCCAGCCCCAGAGACAGGACTTTTCCCCTTCCTAAGAGTGAGAGACCCCGGGGTAAAAGTGTTGAGAAGAGTCGGAAGAGACAGAGAACGTCAAACAGAGACTTTAAGACATGCACAGAGACGAAACCGGAGACGTAAAAGAACAGAGAAAAAATACAGAGACAACGAGGGGCAGAGAGAAGGAGACACACAGACAGAAAGTGGTAGAGAAGACGGGGGACTAAAAGAAACACCGGAAAGAGAAAAGAGGGACGAAGAGAGAGAGAGAGGTGTCAGAAAGAGTCAGTGAGACAGGAGGACTGACTCACAGACAGACAGAGAGTATGGAGGTTCTCCACCTCACGTCACCTGTCCTGACTTCGGTCTGACTCCTAGTTCCTTCTAAACCTTCTTCCCGTCCCGTCAGTCCTTGGAGTGATCTGTCCTGGAGTCTACGTTTTCTATGGGGACGATGACGGGTGGAGGTAAAGACGGAGAGAGGATTCGGGGGGGGGGGTTGGACGAGACTAAGATGGGAACAGAGAAATGTGGGTCTTTGACTGGTGTGAGTTGAGGATCGATCCAGTCTTCCCGTCCAACGTTTTTGGACTTCCCCCCGATCCTGAGATCAAGGAACCTCCCATTCTACACCCTCTCTCGGGGTCTCCAGTTCTCAGACGTTCCGGTTCACCTCCAAAACAAGGCGGGGGGGGGCGGAGGGGGCCGTTGGTCCAGGCAACCATCTGTGGTACCACCAACAAAAAGGGTACCTCCCAACCCCTCCTTCACGAACCTCCGGGACCCCTTAAACTGTGGGGTCTAGAGTCCGGGGATAACCCTACCTCCACCCCGAACACGATGACAAAGTCAGGGTCTCTCCGACCAATCCCGTCCAGGACCTTCTCCCCACTTCCGAACTAATACCCTAGTGTCTAGAGATCAAAGGGAACCGTACTTGGGGATGAAGAACCCCTCTCCTCATCATGAACTGGATACCTTCGGGGTGTTCACTGAAAAGAGACTGGGGTCTTGACCAAACTCTCCCCGGAGAACCCTGAACGGAATCACCCCTTGAACCCTGAGGACTCTTCCCCTCAAAATTCCCCGAAACTCAAGAAGAATACCAGACTGAACGACGGGACGACGTCTCCCTTACATCCCATCCCTCCCTACATAACACTCAAAGGAATCGGAGCCGTGATAACTGTAAACCCGATCATTAAGAGAACCCCACCTTCGACAGGACACTCACCGTCCTACAAATCGTCATGGAGACCAAAGATGGAGGATCTACAGTTATCATTGGGGAGAGGGTCCACATTTTTATTTTTTACTGGGGCCTATAGTAAATTACAGGTGAACCCACGTTTCAGGTTGGGTCAACCCTTCACTTCCACATTACCCTCTTTGACTTTCTGTGGGTTCCCGTCGACTTGAGAGGACTAGAGGTTGACCGGAGAGGAACTGAAGGTTGTGAATGTAAATTTAAAAAATTTTAATTAAATAAAATAAAAACCGACGAGACCCAGAAACAAAGACGTGGACCCAAAAGAGATCAACACCGTTCGTCCCCAATGAGAGAAGCCCAAGTCAGGGACGTCAACCCTTCTTAGGGACCTCTTCCTTTACCGTTGGGTGAGGTCATAAGAACGGACCTCTTAGGGTACCTGTCTCCTCGGACCGCCCGATGTCAGGTACCCCAGCGTTTGTCGACCTGTACTGACTTCGTTGAACCGTATCGTACCCATGAGAGATCGACACCAAGAGTCCGAAAAGTGACAGTACCAAAGAGAACAAAACCTCTCATCCGTACCGGTCCCGAGTCACCAACACCACTTACCCCGAATCAATGAGACACAGTATACCTTAGAAGGGTCTCGTCCCTAGCTTGAGAATAGGGGTCGTAACCGTCCGTCTAAGAATTGGTGACTTGGTGACCCCTTCAGGGTTGTGAATGTCATAAGAGACGGGAGAGGTTGGAGGTCTGGGAAAGGAGGGAGACAACTACCAGAGTAAAGAATAGGGTATCTTTTTCGTCGTACGAGTGGACGGATGGTCTTAGACTCGGTGTATACATCGGAACGAAAGGACTGTCTCTTTCCCGTTGTAAAGGAAGAAGAAGAAGAAATAAAACACCCTAGAATCAAGGGACTGGTCACTATCTTGGGCACCAGGGACGTCACTTTCGCGTCTAAGGACTGGTGACCTGGTGGCCTTAAGGGTTCACGTCGAAAAGGACTTCCGCTGACCCGTAGGGTGGGGACAGTGATCGACCTACCGAAAGAAAGAGAAATAACGTAACACAAAACACACCTACACCCGTCTACCTAAAAAAGGATCAAATGTTAACAAACTCCATTTTAAATGTACATTACTTTATGTGTTTAACCCTGATTATCTATGTTTGATGATGTACATTTTATCTATCTATTATTGCAGGATAACATGTCGTATCCCTTGACACAAGTTATGGAACATTATTGGATATTCCCTTTTCTTATACTTTTCTTATATATATATGTATATATGAATATAAATATATCCCCGAAGGGACCACCGAGTCACCATTTCTTAGGTGGAAGGTTACATCCTCTGTGTTCAAACTAGGGACCAGACCTTTCTAGGGTGTACGGAACCTCGATGATTCAGACACGTGGTGTTTATAACTCTGACACGAGATCTCGGGTCCTGGGTGTTGATAACCTGGGTACGTGGTGGTGATGACTCGGGCACTCGGATCTCAGACGAGGAGTTGTCCTCTTTGGTGTGTAGTGTTGCTTCTCATCGGGACAAGTGGTCTTCATCTCTGTTCGGGAGTCTCACACTTCTGGGTCGTGTCGTTTATTTGTTTATTTACTTTCACAAATTTCTTTCTTAACTTCTAACTTCCGTTTTCTTCTTCTCCCGTCGTCTCCTACTTTACCAATCTATCGTAGTGGCTGAGTTACCTGTACTTAAACTCGTTTGACGCCCTCTATCACCTGCCCCTTCGGACCACCCGACGGAAGGTACTCCAACGTTTCTCATTCTGTACTGAGTCGTCGACTTGTTGCTGTTGTTGTAAAATGTTTTCTCATGTACGGATATATATGTATAGACTTAGTGAAACGATATGTGGTCTTTGATTGTGTCCCTGAAGGGACCACCAGGTCACCACTTCTTAGGCGGAAGGTTACGTCCCCTATACCCAAGTTAGGGACTAATCCCTTGATTCTAGGGTGTACGACACCTCGTCGAGTCGACCTCACGGCGCTGACGACTCGGACGTTCGAGACCTCGGACATGGGGTGTTGATCTCTTCTGGGACGTGCGACATGGATCTTTTTCGGACCCACGAATAACTTCTGGGTCACGTCGGTTTTAATTTTGTTTTGATTATGTCGTAACATTTAGTTGATATCAAGTTAAATTTTTTTTTATGTCTAGAACGTACTTATACATGATTCAAAACCAACGTATACGACCACATCCCCAAGGGACCACCGAGTAGACATCTCAGTTAAAAAAATTTTTTCCTTTATAAAATTTAGTTGTCATGTTAAACTAAGACTTTCTAAGACATACCCTTTTTAATCCCAGAATGTGAGATAAAATAAAGGTTTCTTAATTAAATGAATAAAAACCGACCGGACCCGGAAGTAACGATGTTCGTCCGAAAGAGCTCAACGTCGTTCACCCCCCGACGACAAGTAACGTCACGCGCCCGAAGAGTAGAACTACCGAAGAGAACAACGACTCGTGGCCGAGATCTCGTGTCCGAAGTAATCAACACCGTTTGCCTAGATCAATAGGGAGGCGTACTTCCAAGAAGGGCATGGTCTCTAACTTGGGTCCAGGAGACGTGACCGTCCACTTAAGAATTGGTGACCTGGTGGTCACTTCAGGAGAGCTACCGAAATACAATGACTCAATATCGAAAAACGAAGGGGAAGTCACACTGTGTATCTTTCTCGTACCTAAAACGTCAGTCATCTAAGTCTAATTTTAGGACTAAGATATTGAACTTTCAACACACTGTAACTTACTCAATGGCTTACAGAGACATGGAGCGAAAGAAATCCTCGCTTTACCTCCATTACCCGAAATATGACCCGATATATATTACCCGAAATGTAAGGTCGGGTATTACTTCACGGACTGGGTCCTGAGTTCTACACAATTTGTTTACTGACTTTTCACAGTCCTTACAAGGACCATATACCGGACGTAAATTACTATTTAGAAGATGTGCGAATACATACGGACCATTAAAAACTAACCTACAGTCAGAAGTATTTAAAATGGAACACCCACTACCTATAAAAACACAAGGATATTTATAAGAACTCAAAAAAGACACTACTTCAATTCAATGGATCTATAGAAAACACTTGTAATTGTTTTTACATTAAAGTTTGAATTGTTTTTCGAAGTACTTATCATGTTCCTTGAAAATACATGTTAAAGGAGCCTAAATGGTTGACAATTGTAAAAACGTGAGAAATAGTTTTAGAGAGAAAAAGAGAGAAAGAGATACTTAACTCTCATTTAACATCGGGTCCACGGGAATATGGAGATTTCACAAGTCACACATAAAGAATTCTTGTTTGTGTTAAAAATAATGTAACTATCGTCTTCTTAGTTTTATCTTTTAAATCATAACAACGTTATATTAAATTAGAAGACCGTTATAAAGTTAAAATGATCAACAGGTTTACTACAACTAATATTATTAAAAAAAAAGACGAAACCTTCTGGTCTTCTCTCAGAGAAAATTAGCTTCAGACAAGGAGTTGGAAATAAAAAATTTTAATTAATTAATTAAAAACGATACGACTGTCTGGGAACAGTCACGTCCTCTCTTCAGGGTTGAAGACCTGGTGGTCCCTTAAAGGGAAGTTGGAACTAAACAAAAACTTCGGTAACCGTTTAAACCGTTTAGGATCGGTGAGTAAAAAATATGACTTACAGAGACATGAAGTGAAAGAAATACTCACCTTACCTCCATTATGGAATGTAAGGTCGGGTATTACTTCACGGACTGGGTCTTGAGTTCTAAACAATTTGTTTACTGACTTAGTGTAGTCCTTACAAGGACCATGTACCGGACGTAAAGCACTATTTAGAAGATGTGTAGATACATACGGTTCATTAATTTTTTTTAATGAAATAAAAATTAACCTCTTATTAACGAAATGTTATAACACAACCAAAGACGGTATGTAGTTGTACTTGGTCGGTGTCCGTATGTGAACAGGACAGGCAGACATTGGTGGGAGGGTGGAAGATGCGGTAGGACGGGGAGATCCAACAGTGTCTCGTGACCCAACTCGAGGGACTCAGTATGTCGTTTAAAGGTGATCGCTAGATAAAATACACGCCACTACAGACACAAAGGCGTGATGAGGGAGGTAGCCAGGGGGGGCGGGGAAGGGGGTGACACAGGTGTTCACGTAAGAGATACAGACGTAGAGGTAACGAGGGACGTTCAACTACGTACCCATGGTAGAAAGATCTAAGGTATATATGTGCAATTATATACTATAAACAGAAAGACTGAAGTATATTACCCGAGATCCAAGTAGGTGGAGTAATCTTGGTTGAGTTTTCGTAAGGAAAAAATATCGGTTCATTATAAGGTGACACATATACATGGTGTTAAAGAAATGGGTAAGCAGACAACTACCTGTAGATCCAACGAAGGTACAGGATAGAGAAAATTTATCACGGAGTTACTTGTAACACCAAGTACAGAAAAGTTAATACCAAAAGAGTCCCACGTACGGGTCATTCACCCTAACGACCCAGTGTACCATCGAAATAAGAATTAAAAGATTCCTGAGAGACATGACAGAAGTTAACTATCACCGACATAGTTAAACGTAAAGGTAGTTGTCACGTTCTTCTAAAGGAAAAGAGATACAATAGAGGTTGCAAATAACAAACATCTGAAAACTACTACCGGTAAGACTGGTCACACTTTACTATCGAGTAACATCAAAACTAAAAGTAAAGAGATTATTACTCACTACAACCAGTAGAAGAGCACGTAAACAATTGGTAGACATACAGAACCCTCTTTACACACAAATCCAGAAGACGGGTGAAAAACCAACCCAACAAACGCAAAACCCATAACTCAACGTACTCGACGAACATTTACAACCTCTAATTAGGAAACAGTCAAAGTAAACGATAATAAAAGAGGGTAAGACTCCCAACAGGAAAGTGGAACAAGTATCAAAGGAAACGACACTCTCTCGGAAATTCAAATTATTCCAGGGTAAAAAAAAGGGTAATGAGATCCTCCACCCAGTATCTCCCAGAATCTCACTAAATACAGGTTCTCACAAGACGGATACAAGAGTAAACTCTTAAAATACTAAAGACGGACCATTAAAAACTAACCTACAGGTCATGGAACAGTCATGACCTATAAAAACACAAGGATATTTATAAGAACGCAAAATAAGACAGTACTTCAATTCAATGAATCCTTAGAAAACACTTGTAAACTTTTCATATATTAAGGTTTGAATTATTTTTCGACGTTCATATTATATTCTTTGAAAATACGTGTAAAGGGAGACTGAGTAGTTAACTATTGCAAAACGGTGGGAAATAGTCTCAGAGAGAAATAGAAATAAAGGAACTTAATCTATTTAACAAACTCTTAATTAACATCGGAACCACAGGAATATGGAGATTTTACAAGTGACTCATAAAGGTTTCTTCCTGTGAAAAATAATGGAACTCTCATTATAATAGTTTTATCTTTTGAAATCATAACTACAATAAATTAGAAGACCATTATAAAGGTAAAACCATCAACAGGTTTATTACAAGTAATATTATTAAAAAAAGACCAAACCTTCCGGTCTACTCTCAGAGAAAGTTAACTTCTGACAAAGAGTTAAAAAAATTATATTGAAAATAAAAAAGGACACGACTGTCTGGGAACAGTCATGTCCCCTCCTCAGGATTAGCTACCTGGTGGTTCCTTAAGGAGAAGTTGGAAACTAAACAAAAACTTCGGTGACCGTCTACACCGTTTAAGGATCGGTAGGTAAAACATATGACCCATAGAAACATGTAGTGAAAGAAAAACTCACCTTACCTCTATTATGAAATGTAAGGTTGGGTATTACTTCACGGACTGTGTCTTGAGTTCTAAACAATTTGTTTACTGACTTAGTGTAGTCCTTACAAGGACCATGTAACGGAAGTAAAGTGCTATTTAGATGTGTGGATACATACGGTCCACTCAACAAATTTTTAAATAAAAATTAACCTCCTATTAATGTTATAACACAACCAAAGACGGTATATAGTTGTACTTAGTCGGTATCCATATATATACAGGGGGTGTGAACTTGGAGGGAGGGTGGAGGGTGACGGAGGGTGAGGAGGACCAACAGTGTCTTTTCACCAAACGCGAGGGACTCAGTATATCGGTCAAGGGTGGCCGATGGATAAAATGGGTACCACTACAGACACAAAGGTGCGACGAGAGAGGTAACCAGGGTGGGAGACGAAAGGGGAGACACAGGAGTTCAGACATGAGATACAGACGTAAAGGTAACGACGGAACGTCTATTAGTCATGGTAGAAAGATCTAAGGTATGGATACGTAATTATATTTATAAACAGAAAGAGAAAGACTGTATGAAGTGAAACATATTATCCGAGATCCAAACAGGTGGAGTAATCTTAGAGTAAGGAAAAATATCGACTCACCACAAGGTAACACTTATTCATGGTGTTGAAGAAATAGGTAAGTAGACAACTACCTGTAGATCCGACGAAGGTACAGGATCTAGAACATTTATCACGACGTCACTTGTGACCCCAGGTACACAGAAAAAGTGGATACCAAAGGAGTCCCATCTACGGGTCAACACCCTAACGACCTAGTATACCATCAAAGTAAGAATCAAAAAATTCCTGAGAGATATGACAAGAGGTATCGCCACATAGTCAAACGTAAGGGTAGTTGTCACGTTCTCCTAAGAGGTGTTGGAGGGGTCGTAAATAACAAACATCTGAAAAACTACTACCGGTAAGACTTTCTCTACCCTTATGGTCTGGTGGACTGGACGGAGAACTCTTTGGATATACGTCCAGTCCTTCGTTGTCAATCTTGACCTGTACCTTGTTGTCTGATCAAGGTCAATCCTTTCCTCATACAGTTCCGACATATAACAGGGGGACGAATAAATTGAATATACGTCTCATGGAGTACTCTTTACGACCCGACCTTCTTCGTGTTCGACCTTATTTCTAACGGTCCTCTTTATAGTTATTGGAGTATATACGTCTACTATGGTGGGAATACCGTCTTTCACTTCTCCTTGATTTTTCGGAGAACCACTTTTACTTTCTCCTCTCACTTTTTCAACCAAATTTCGAGTTGCAAGTCTTTTGATTCTAATACCGTAGGCCAGGGTAGTGAAGTACCCTTTATCTACCCCTTTGTCACCTTTGTCACAGTCTGAAATAAAACCCCCCGAGGTTTTAGTGACGTCTACCACTAACGTCGGTACTTTAATTTTCTGTGAATGAGGATCAATACTGGTTGGATCTATCGTATAATTTTTCGTCTCTATAATGAAACGGTTGTTCCCAGGTAGATGAACTCCGATACCAAAAAGGTCATCAGTACATACCTACACTCTCAACCTGACACTTCTTTCGACTCGCGGTTTCTTAACTACGAAAACTTGACACCACGACCTCTTCTGAGAACTCTCAGGGAACCTGACGTTCCTCTAGGTTGGTCAGGTAAGATTTCCTCTAGTCAGGACCCACAAGTAATCTTCCTAACTACGATTTCGACTTTAAGGTTATGAAACCGGTGGAGTACTCTTCTCAACTGAGTAACCTTTTCCGGGACTTCGACCCTCCCCAACCCCCGTCCTCCTCTTCCCCTGTTGTCTCCTACTCTACCGACCTACCGTAGTGGCTGAACGACCTGTACTCAAACCTATTTGAGGCCCTCAACCACTACCTGTCCCTCCGGACTGCACGACGCTAAGTACCCCAGCGTTTCTTAGACTGTGTTGACTCGCTGACTTGACTTGACTGAGACTGACGACACTCTACTACCGAGTAACATCAAAACTAAACGTAAAGAGATTATTACTCACTACAACTCGTAGAAGAGTACACGAACAGTTAGTAGACTTACAGAGACCTCTTTACACACAAATCCAGAAGACGGGTGTAAAACAAACCCAACAAACACAAAGCCCATAACTTACGTACTCGACGAACATTTACAACCTCTAATTAGGAAACAGTCAACAAAGTAAACAATACTGAAAAAATGGTAAGACTCCCAACAGAAAAGAGGAACAAATGTCAAAGGAAACGACACATTTGTGTCGTAAAGAGGTTTACACTGGATTCACCACTTTTCCCGATTCCTCAAGACTCTAGAGAGAGAGAGAGAAAATTCTATAAATAAATAAATAAACCGACGTGGCTCATAATCAACGTCGTACCCTAGAAGTCAGAAGTAACTCCGTACGTCCGAGAAATCAACCCCGTCCACCCTAGCTCAAGAGACTAGTCTCTAACTTGGACCCAAGAGACGTAATCCTCGTACCTCAGAATCGGTGATCTGGTGGTCTTTTAAGGGACTTCATATAGGAAATAGTCATGTGATTAGGGTAGGTGCTCCCCCAGGTGGGAGTACTGGTCTAGTGGAGGTTTCTAGGGTGGATGGTTATAGTAGTGGAAACCGTTGTATACTTAAACCCACCCCCCTGTGCAAGTCTATACAGGAATATAATCGATCCGAAGTCAAGTTTATAGTGGTCAGGTCTCTTAGGAAAGGACTGTTTAAACAGATTTAATGGTCGGAGAATGGGGTAACCGAATAGGTCGAATTAAAAAAAGAAATATCATTAATAATGAGAGACTTTATAATAAACAAACACAAAGATCTTAGTCGAAAGGGGTGATCGTATAGTCGAGTCACTCTTACTTCCTAAACCAGTCAAAGTAAGTTTTGGCACAGGGGTCACGGACCCTCTTACGGACTCCAGTTCATCTTATAATTATTTGTGGACAACTTAGTAACTGACTTACACACTTAACTTACCCTAGTCTCCGACCAGACGAATTTTCAGATCTCAGAATTCTGACCTTAAACTTCCGTAGAGTTTAAACCAACTGATTTAATTTTTCTTTTGTGTGACTAAGGTAAATGTACTACAAGTTCTTGTCTGATACACTTAGATTCCACTATTTTCAGTGTCATCAGTAATGACTTCGGGCTCGTAGATCTTGGGTACAAGATGTGGTTGTCTTCGGTGGTGTCACTCTTCGGGGGTGTAGTGTTGATCTCTGAGCGGGGACAAGGGGCGTTAATCTCTTTCGGGTGTGTGTCGTCACTTTTGAGTTGTGTCGGTTTTTGTTTATTTGTGTTAAAATTTTTCTGTTCTGTCACTTCCCACCAGTTATATATACTGTGTTTTCTCAGTACCGAATCCCATTACTCATTCCCTACTGTACTTTCTCAAAATCTTCAGGAGAATTAACGGACCAACTTTCGAAAGTAGGAAGTACGTCACCTTCCTATGTCTTCTTCTAGTCTTTACCGTCCAGAAACTTCACAGAAAATTCTTTAATATTTAAAACTTAAAGGGACCACCACGTCACCTATTCTTAGACGGACGGTCATGTCCCCCGTACTCAAGTTGGGGACCAGAGCCTTCTACGGTCCACAGGGTCTCGGGCACATGGGTGTCGATGATTCGGACGTGACATCTCGGACACGAGACGTTGTTCTCTTCGGTGGCGTTACTCTTCGGACACGTGGCGTTACTTCTTATCGGGGACGAGCCGGGTTGATCCCTTTTGTCGGGTACGTGATTTGTGTTTATTTAATTGATTTTGCTTTTCTTTACTAGTTAAAACTTTATAAAGGTCTCCGTGTCTTTTCAACGTTTACAATGTCAAAATAAGTGGGAAGTAGACTTAAGAGAATTACTCTTGTAGAACACATTCGTGTCTTGTTACAAGTTTTGATTTTTATCATTTCCTTTTTTTTTGTTGGGTTTTCTTGATTTTATCACAACCACGTTGTGAGAATCGATTTGGTGTCTGTAATAAATGAATATAAAGTGTCGAGAAGGTGATACAAGAAAAAGATAAGATAAGGTCCTACGGTAGGTTATAGAGTGCAACCTAAATAAAAAACAAAAGATTTAGAGGAGAGAAAACATTATTAATGAGTCAGAAATACTGGAACTCTGAATCTTTTTTCATGAACAGTCAATGAACATCTTACACGGTGTCAGACTATAATTTTTTTTAAAACAGGACTAAATAGAATACTAATATAACCCTAACGCGTAAAAACCGTTCTTATCATATCTTTACTACACGGAAAGAATCAAGTAGGATAGTCCCCTATGTGCTACGACGGGAGACTATACAGAATAATGACTATTACAGTTGAAACTAGTGAACCAATTCCAAAGAAATGACACTTCAATGATATAAAGAGAAACATTACTTATTTATAGACTTCCTTATATAAATTCTGATACGTTGTAAGACAAAGAGAAGTTTGAAAACGGGTACTTACAACCGTAGGTAGTCACCTAGAGTGTGTGTTAATAAGGACACCACAAACAAGATTTTTACTAAAAGATAAAGGGAGTAAGTAAGATGTAAACAAATAATTATAAATTTAAATAAAGAAACCGGCGTTGTTCAGAAGTAACGTACGTCTTAAAAATCAACACTTTACGTCATAGATCAAGGGACTGACCCCTAACTTGGGCCCGGGGGACGTAACCCTCGGTGACCTGGTGGTCTTTTCAGGGGGAAGATGTAAATAATTGACCCTAAGAAGGTATTCCATCTTGATAGAGAAGAAGGGTCAAAAAATAAATCGGTTATCAAATATAGTGATACCAGAGAATAGGTTCTCTGGTAAATAAAATAAAGTACCTAATATTAGGTTATAAAATAAATATAACAACGAGTTTGATAAAGTCGAAACAGTAACACTCGAAGAAGTCTAACCGAGGACAAAGAAAAACTGTACGGGGTAGAAAAAAGTTGATGAAGAAAAAAAGACCGTAGTATTTAACAAGAATATAAAAGGGAAGGGGTCGGGACCTTAGTTGGTGAAGAGATTCTTCAGAACGAAGGAAAATAACCTTCCACTATAAATCTTTGGTTCTAAACCTATAATCGACACGAGTAACGATCACCCTATAGGAACGAATGACCGGGAGAGTCGCCTACCTCGAACTAAAGAGAGAGAGTCTTTGTTAAGTATAACCATAGAGACTAAAGTTAGATTGTGTGTCCAAGGTAAGATCGAAGGAGATAAACTTTTAAGAAAGGAACTATCGTTTTTAAACCGAGAGTAAAAATGTGATATAAATGAATACACAAGTTGGGACTATATATATATATATATTTTATCAGAGTGTTAACGATTGGGTATGGGTCACTCTTTATTTAAATCTAACTCTCTTTAAATATGTTTCTTAAGACAGAAATTTAATTAAAAATAACTTCATATCGAATAAACGTTACCAGACAATCAAAGACGACATACCGTCTCGCTTAGTCAATATGTATGTGTATATAGGTAAGAAAAAATCTAAGACCAGGGTGACTTAGTAACACGATATGTGGACTTTACTTGTGTTGTAACATTTGATTGATACGAAGGCAAAATTTTTCAACCCTCCTAAACCACTACCCTGTTCGTGAATCAACTGAGCACGCTGGGGAACTTGACGTCGACTGGTCCGAGGAGACAGGCATCCTAGGGGGTCCGTTATTATGACCTCACCCAACGATAAAGAAGGAGGCCCCCTAGAAGGACTGGGTCCCCGACTTGGACACAGAAGACATAGAGGACGTAAACGCTCGTCTAAGAAATAGTGACTCAGTGGACCCGTCAGGTAATTATGGTACATTTTGTGTAATTTTTTTTTTTGGACCCTCCACCAACCCTTCCCGCCCGGGAACATCGGAGGGGTAGATCGGGACTCCAAAAGACAGGGTCCACCCGTCCCAGATCCCCGTAGTTGTCCCGCTACCCGGTGAACTACCGTGTCTCGGTGATGACTGACCGGAAACAACGGACCTTAGAGGCTCCCCAGTCTCCGACGTCGACCTCTGGACCCACCTCAAATAAACCGTAACTCGAAACTCTGTCAGTAATTTTTGTACTGCAAGTTTTGTGTAAACTTCCTTGTCTCCGTTCTTAAACCCAGGTTAATTAAAGAACCATTTACGTCGACTTTAATTATTTAAGAATCATTCCTTTTTACGACTCTTATACGATAGAGACGAAGTATGATTGGAGGACCCGAGGTACGACTGGACATCTCGACGGTACTTCTGTTACTAATTTGTCGTCTCGTCCAGGTAACACTTACATCCTCCACAATAACCAAAGTCTCCTTTGAGACCGGTCAAATACGTGTCACGATTATTTCTTAATCAGTCTAAAAGTGTACGAGAACGATTTCTTCATCGTTCTTTCTTTTAATTCCACTTACATCAACGTGGTCCTAAACAAGTACGTCTATACTGTTTTTCTGAACTTTCCTTTTGTAAATTTCTTTTTATGAACCCTCCAAACCTCCGGGGGAACTACACCGGGTACATCAACACAAAGAAAATATATGAATAAAAATTTTATTAGGTCTATAAATAATCTCTTAACAGATCGAATGAAAGTTGTATGACTGTAATTTTATTTTCTCTTTATCTCGTCTCTTATGTAGTGGTTTAACCTAAAACTCGTTGTAGGTCTGAATTTGTCACGACCCTTCTGAGGTGTCGTGTAGACCTCAGGGTCGACCCTTTCCCAGGGACCGTCGTGTACCCACTCTTAAGTTTCTACCTTCAAGGCCCAAGGCAAATATTAGGGTCCTGTCTACGTTTAGTAATAGTGGTAGTTAGACACTGGTTTAATGTCGAGACCAAACTATAATTGCGACAAACAAAACAACACATTTTGAACCTTACATCAATTCGGATCCCGAACCATCCGGTCCGGGGAGGTCCCCGAGTCGGTAGAGCTCTACAGTGGGGGTAAAATGGGTACCACGACGTTCGGGACGCGATTGTCGTCCGTCAGTGAGGGTCAGTGAGGGTCAGTGAGGGTCAGTGAGGGTCAGTCCCGTCACAGGGCCGTCTACATCTTCGTTCCAGTCTCCAGACGAGACGAAACAGGAACTCCGGATTTGTTCTAATAAGTACATTACAGGGATTGTCAGCCGGGGTCCTAACAAATCTGACTTCTTGTATCCTTGTTCCGTTTTATTGTGTTCGTCAGAATGACTAAGATATTCATTGTTACATCCTGTATAACATCCAAAATCACTTTTGTCAGGTAAGTGTCAATGACTACCTCACAAGGTTATTCGTCTCAAGAGTTTGAACTCTTCAACCAAGTATGTCGTCATGAAGGTAACGGAGACAGTCATTTACCCACGTCAATAGTTTCAGATCTACTGAATTGGTGGAAACGTTCTCAGATACCAAAATACGAAGATAACCGGTTTGTCATCCCGTCCACTTACGAACCCACAACCGGTCCACTATAAAAACATAATGGTAAACCTCTAAGTAAACGACGTAAGAGTTTCTTCGTTTGAATTGTCCTCGTCAAGTCAAGTCAGTGAGTCAATACAGGCTGAGAAACGTTGGGGTACCTGACGTCGTGCGGTCCGGAGGGACAGGTAGTGGTTGAGGTTCAAAATGAGTTTGAGTGCAGGTAACTCAGACACTACGGTAGCTTGGTAGAGTAGGAGACAGTGTGGGAAGAGGAAGACGGAAGTTAGAAAGGGTCGTAGAACCAGAAAGGGTTACTCAGTCAAGAAAAGTAATCCACCAGTTTCATAACCGCGAAGTCGATGTCGTAGTCAGGAAGGTTACTTATGAGTCCTGACTAAAGGAAATCTTACCTGACCAACCTAGAGGAGTCAGGTTCCCTGAGAGTTCTCAGAAGAGGTTGTGGTGGCAAGTTTTCGTAGTTAAGAAACCGGGAGTCGAAAGAAATATCAGGTTGTGGGTGTAGATAGGTATGTACTGATGGCCTTTTTGGTATCGAAACTCATCTACCTGGTAACAACCGTTTCTTTACAGAGACGAAAGATTATACGACAGATCCAACCACTATTGAAAAGAAGGTTCCTCGTTCACAGAAAATTAAAGTACCTACGTTAGTGGTAGACGTCACTAAAACGTCAGGGGATGTTATTTCAGACAGTGACAAAGGTGACAAAGGGGTAGAAAAACGGTACTTCACTACCCTGGTCTACAGTACTAGAAGTAAAAGACTTACAACTCGAAATTCGGTTGAAAAAGTGAGAGGAGAAAGTGAAAGTAGTTCTCCGAGAAATCAAGAAGAAAAGACGGTATTCCCACCACAGTAGACGCATAGACTCCAATAACTATAAAGAAGGCCGTTAGAACTAAGGTCGAACTCGAAGTAGGTAGGGCCGTAAAGAGTACTACATGAGACCTCTCCCTTTACCGTTGGGTGAGGTCATAAGAACGGACCTCTTAGGGTACCTGTCTCCTCGGACCACCCGATATCAGGTGCCCCGCGTTTCTCAACCTGTACTGATTCGCTGAAGTGAGACATATATTCAATTTATTCGTCCCACTGTTATATGTTGGAACTACATGAGGAAAGGGCTAAACCTTGGTCAGATAACAAGGTACAGGTAAAGATTGATAACGAAGAACTGGACGTATGTCTAGAGAGTCCTCCACTCATTCCACCAGACCATAAGAGTATAGAAATTCTTAGAAGGTGTAAAACAACGCTAGGTGTCTCAGTTTCCGAAACCGTATCAGTTATTTCGTCTTTATCTACAAAAAGACCTTGAGAGAACGAAAAAACTACTAGGTCGTCTACAACCGTTAAACTAGAGACCAAGGAGACGGAAAAGATTTTGGTCGAACTTGTAGACCTTCAAGTACCAAGTGCATGACAACTTCGGACCGAACCTCTTAAAACTCGTAATGAAATGATCGTACACTCTACTCACGTTAACACGTCATCAAACTTGTAAGAAACCGTAACGGAAAGAAATCCTAACCTAACTTTTGACTGGAAAAGGTCAGGACTCCGGTGACGACTCAAAAGGTTTAAACGACCGTATAACTCACGTCGTGAAAGTGTCGTAGTAGAAAATGCTAAACTTTATCGAGTTGACCTTAAGGTAATGGAGGTGATCGAAACAAGCATCACTACGAAGGATTCCGGGAGAACTGAAGTGTCAGGTCCTACAGACCGAGATCCACTCACTAGTATGGTAGCACCAATAGACCCGGTACTTCTAGAAAAAACATATCAAGACACATAAGAATGGTGGAGAATTATAGAAGACGAAGACAATCCAGGTATACAAAGACAGGAAATAACACAGGTAGAAACGTACTTTACAAGGGAATTATAGAGATTAAAAGAACTTCTCCAGAGATCAGAAAAGGTAAGATAACAAAAGGAGATAAAGAAACGTAACTAGTGACTCCTTACGAAAGAATAGAGAGGAACGATAAGAAACCTTGAGACGTAAGTCTACCCATATGGAAAGGAAAAGAGGAAACGGAAATCGAAGAGAAGAAAAGAGTCGATAAACATTTCGGAGGAGTCCGTTGGTAAAACGGAAAAACGTAAAGAAAAAGAACCCCTACCAGAACTAGTGACGGATGACATGTTACAGTGCTCGAAGACAGGTATCAAGAAGTCCGTGAGACAGATAAACTAGATTAGAGAACTTATATAAACACTGAAGGTGACATATTAGTATTCCCTAAACTAAATCCCGTATGGACTTACCAGATCACCAAAAGGGATGAAAGAAGTTAAATTCAGACTTAAACCGTTATTCCTCAAGTACCAGACTCGGTGTCAGTAGAGGACCAGAAGAAAAACGACTGACATATCTCAAAGAGGTAGAAACTGACGTTTCTTATATTAGTTAGACTAAAGTCACAACTGGGAGACCACTACAGGGACACATCTCAGAAGAGAACACCACAAACTTCTCCCACAAATGATACTGGTCACACAAGAGAACCGTTTTGAGACAATCGGAAATTGGACGAAGCAAAACATGATGTTCCAGTTTAAACGGACAATGAGGTCCATAGAGAACTGAAGGATGAAAACGTAAGGTCAGGTCTATTTTCGAAATATTTGTTTTAATCTCATAGGAAAATTTTTCAACTAATTTTAAAATTATTATATTGTTGTTCCATCGGATGGTCCGAGGAGGGAGGTACCCTAAGAGGTCCGTTCTCATAACCTCACCCAACGGTAAAGGAAGAGGTCCCCTAGAATGGTTGGGTCCCTAGTTTGGACCCAGAGGACGTAACGTCCGTCTGCGAAATGACAGACTCGGTGGTCCTCCAGTTCACTCCCCAATTAAACATCTTCGTCTTCCTCGAAATAGATGTACATGGTATCTAGTAACACTTTATTATGAATAAATGAAAGGATCTCTTCCTTTACCGTTGGGTGAGGCCATAAGAACGGACCTCTTAGAGTACCTGTCTCCTCGGACCACTTGATGTCAGGCACCCCAACGTTTTGAAATAGTTTCATTGTTTTCTAAAATGTTCGGTTATATTTAGTGAATTTCCGTTTCTTTAAGTGTTAGACACTAGTTTTCGACGCAATATTCTTTTGAAACAAGAAAATTGTCTCTCTCTTTTGGTTTAAGGTCAGACCATGGTCAAATGACAATTTTTATTTTATACATTTTACACAAATAGATCAATTAGAATATTTCAGAAAAGGTATTTAGAACTTCTTCATTGTTATAAGAAGATTCGCGTACTCTCACTTTGGTATCTACCGTACAAATTTTATATTGATATAACGTTAACTGTTTCGTTGGACCGGTAACGACACTATCCATTGTGAAATTATACCATTGATCTTAATATTAACTGTTGTGAAATAGTCCTGTATAGACTAGAAATACTAAAGGTGTATTAAAAATCCTATAGATATAATCATTGTAATTGGTATGTATATTGGACTCTAAATAGTGAAAAGGTTGTTATGAAGGGTTCATTAAATTGTATAGTTTACTTGGGTACATCAAATTATGGAGAGAAGCCCTACAGAGTCCCAGGAGACTTCGTAGGGTTTCAGTCGGTCTCCAGTTTTCTTGAAGTAATCTAAAATTAAAATCCTTCAAAACAGTTTTTATAGTCGTCCCAAATATTGTGAGTCAGGTTGTCCTAATATAGTTAGTAACACTTTGTTATCAGTAAACGAATCGGTTTCAATTGTTTTCTAAAGTTTCCATTTGTCTTGGCTAGTGAAGTCTCCATTTTAGGTAATAACTTCCGTCAAGTTGTAGAGTTCTTTTGGACATAATACATGTTTTAAAAAGAACCCCAGGTGAAAGGAATTTTGGAGAAAGAGAAAAAAATTTTAGTGAAACAAATAAATCTTTGTCGGTGGACATTGACTAGATGAAAGAAAAAAGAATTATTCTACGTTAAGGTAAAGAGTATCGAAAAAAAAAAAAATGAATTTTGTGTGTAGAATAAAAGGAATTCGTTGATACTTGACATGAAATATGATCGTAAGACATTATGAAACCGGTGGACTACGTTTCTCGACTGAGTGAACGTTTCTGGGACTACGACCCTTTCTAACTTTCGCCCTCCTCTTCCCCTACTGTCTCCTACTCTACCAACCTACCGTAGTGGTTGAGTTACTCGTACTCAAACTTATTTGAGGCCCTCAACCACTACCTGTCCCTCCGGACCGTACGACGTCAGGTGTCCTAACGTCTCAGCCTGTACTGATTCGCTGATTTGACTCTAACCACTGGGTCAAATTAAAGATTTTTGTAAACGAAAGAATATCTCTTGTAGAGTCCTACCGTGGTTTGTATAAGTAATTATGAGGTTTTAGAGAAATCAAAGAGACATTCTCTTTGTCGTCGACGACGACGACGACGATTCAGTCAAGTCAACACAAGTCATTAATTACAAAGTTTTAGAATAAAATAAACCTTTACTACATCGATAAGTCATTTGAAAATAGTGAATCAAATCATCTTGGGATCTTTAAGTTCAATGGGGTTAGAAGTCTCTAATAAAATCTGTCTGTAAGAATTTGATATTAATAAGAATTAGTTCAAATAAATTTTCGAGAACAGGGTAAATATAAATATATATTTATATATAAAATTTATATTTATATTATATATAGTTTATATTTATATATATATAATTTTCAAAGAAGTGAACTCAATGAAAGGAACAACCGTTTAAAGTGAATGTAATTTGGATCCGTGTTATTTCCATAATGTGTTCGATTACTAATTTCTGTACAGAATTAATCTAATCGTTTGTTTGTAATTATGATCTATAAATTATAACTTATAAAGGGTCAAGTACACTTGGACTTTAAGTAAATCCAATTAAAGAGAACATCAACAAACTAAGTATTCACGAACGAAAAGAAATTTGGTCAACTGTTTCTATATGTGACTCTGTTCCATTTAAGTCTGTCTGTCTCTAGTCTAAATTTTACAGAAACTGAGAAGAGGGAGAGAGAAAAAAAGGGGAACCGAACTTTAAGATTAAACGGGTTACAATTCCAGAGTCCGTGTAACCCGAGACATAAATAAAGTTCATCGGACGACATGATTTAGCGAAGTCAGTCAGGTCGAGAAACGCTCAGTTACCTGACGGTCCGAGGAGCCAGGTACCCTAGAAAATCCGTTCTTATGATCTCACCCGCCGATACGGACGGAGGTCCCTTAGAAGGGTTTGGTCCTTAACTTGGGTGTAGAGAATAGGACGTGACCGTCTGTCTCAGAGATGGTGATCGTGGTAGACCTTTCGGATCCGTTTCCAATTGAAGTTCGGAAAAAGATCCGTCTGGAAACATTTTTAGATCGACAAAATTTAACGTATGCGTTTTTCTTGGCCAAAATATCAAAGTTTCCTTCTTTTTTTTTAAGTAAAATTGGTCAAAAGAGGCCTCAGACAGTTAATGTTAAACCGTGAATGGTTCTCTAAACAGTTTCTGACCTGTTGTTTCCGTAAACGGTAGACGGACATCCCTCTAACGAGATTGAGGGACCACCGAGTCTGTCATTTTCGCAGACGGATGTTACACCCTCTGGACGCCAGTTAGAAACCCTACCCTTCTAGAGGACCTCTTCCTTTACCGTTGGGTGAGGTCATAAGAACGGACCTTTTCGGGTACCTTCCTCTTCGGACAACCCGATGTCAGGTACCCCACCGGTTCTCAACCTGTGCTGACTTACTGAAGTGAAAGATGCTTCTAACTCGGGGTGCGACGATATCGATAACTGGAAGTTGTTGGGACTCTCTCAAGTCCCACCTCACTCCGTGAGACCCGACGTCCCTTAGACGACCCTGTCCAGAAATCTATCAACTACCAAAATTCTTGTCTAAAATACTAGAGTTAGGAACGTAGAGGAGTATAGATCTCTTCGTTATTTAGGGAAGTACCACTGTAGTCTAGGACAACTGATTGTCTTTTGAAAAACATTTACTTACGAATTACCATAACTACCGTTGGGTGAGGTCCATGAGAACGGACCTTTTAGGGTACCTGACTCTTCGGACCATCCGATGTCAGGTACCCCAGCGTTTCTCAGCCTGTGCTGACTCGCTGAAAGGAAGATTACCATAACTTGAGGCGGGAAGTGGTTTTGGAATATATAATAGGAAGAGGGTGACGGTGAAACCTCGTCATAGAGTCTCGATAGACTTTACGACGGAGGACCCGATGTCAGGAGTAAAACGGGGTTAGTGAAGTACCGTTTATCTACCCCTTTGTTACCTTTGTCACTGTCTGAAATAAAAGAACTCGAGGTTTTAGTGACGTCTACCACTGACGTCGGTACTTTAATTTTCTACGAACGAGGAACCTTCTTTTCAATAGTGGTTGAATCGTATAATTTTTCGTCTCTGTAATGAAACGGCTGTTCCAGGTAGATGAGTTTCGATACCAAAAAGGTCATCAGTACATACCTACCTATACCCACGACCCGATATTTCTTTCGACTCCCGGCTTCTTAACTACGAAAACTTGCCACCACAACCTCTTCTGAGAACTCTCAGGGAACCTGACTCCTATAGGTTGGTCAGGTAGGATTTCCTTTAGTCAGGACTCATAAGTAACCTTCCTGACTACGACGTCGACTTTGAGGTTATGATGGGACTACGACCCTTTCTAACTTCCGTCCTCCTCTTCCCACGTTGTCTCCTACTCTACCAACCTACCGTAGTGCCTGAGTTACCTGTACTCAAACTCATTTGAGACCCTCAACCACTACCTGTCCCTCCGGACCGCACGACGTCAGGTACCCCCAACGTTTCTCAGCCTGTGCTGACTCACTGACTTGACTTGACTTTTGAATTGAACGTTGAGAGTTCAACATGTAGAAAAAAAATCGGTTGTACAGATTTCTTATAGTACCGATAGGTCACGGTTTCTCAGTGGAAAAGAAAGACATCAGTATCAAAATATCGATTTTTATGTCTGGTTTCACTTTTCACTTTCAACAATCAGTATAGGCTGAGTAACGCTGAGGTACTTGACATGTCAGGTACCTTAAGAGGTCTGGTCTTATAACCTCACCCATCGACCAGGGAAGAGATTCCATAGAAGGGTTGGGTCCCTAACTTGGGTCCAGAGGGTGGAACGTCCGTCTAAGAAATGGTCGACTCGGTGGTTCCTTCGAGTTTTATATCCGGTTTACCACGAGTTTAACTGAGTCTTATGTCCGTCTTTTTTTTTTACGATCTCACCCGCTGTCTCACCTTCTTCAACCCGAAGAGGAGGGGGGTGATTCTCTACTCTTTCGATCTTCCCCTAATCGACTACCTCTCCCTCTGTCTCCGTCTTCGCCCCCACCACATTCCGGTGTTGTCCTTTTTCTTTTTTCTTTCTTTTCCCTCACCCCCTGTAACAATCTCGACACGCGGCCGAGTTCCCTCTCGGCTGAATTCTTCACTTCTAAACTCGTTGATTTTATGTTAGAACCGTAACACTGTGCCTGTCAACATGAGTGTTTAGCTTATTAAGAAAAAAAGGTTAACATTTGAAGAGAAGTCTGTTAAAATTTAATCGAAGTACATGGATTGTCATCCGTCTCTCCTCCTAGGTCGGAGAGTGGGTCGCATAGTGTAAGAATAGGTAAAAGTTGGACACACTCGGCTTTTGTAAGTTATCAAAGATTACCAAGTCGGGAGAAATGGAATTTCAAAGTTAAGAGTGTATTAGGTCACTTAGGCAGGGTAAGGGATCGCTTGCTCGTTATTTTACTTAGAAGGGTAGACCCTTATTTTTCAAGTAGTTGGAATTAGAGAAAAGAATTTCTCACCGTAAAACAAAGTGTTTAGGACGAGTGTAACGGTTAATTACAAAACGACTTTAAAAAGTGAAAACAGAGTCCAAGTTTCCCAAACAATTGTTTTCTGTGGTGAACAAAATGTTTATTTATTATGTCTATAAATAATCTCTTAATACATCGAATGAAAATTGTATGATTGTACCTTTCTTTTCTCTTTGTCTCGTCTCTTATGTAGTGGTTTAACCCAAACCTCGTTGTAGGTCTAAAATTGTCACGACCCTTCAGGGGACAGTGTCGTGTCGACCTCGGAGTTAACCCTTTTCCCAGGGTCCCTCACTCAGGCAAGGTACCGACTCTGAAGTCAGCACAAAGAAAATCTCAGAGACCTGTAATATCCCGTACAGGACCACCACCTACCCCCGAACGGGAAGTGGTGCATCGGATGAGTATGGATAATAATCTCAATTCCCGTGAGACAATATGGACAAAAACGATTAGTTTGGATAGCTGCAGTGTCTACAACTAAAGGTAGAAACATACTTGTACAGACATTTCTTGTACACACTAGTCGACACAAAAGATTTTCTGAACGTATAATGTTCGACAGGGTTACAACGATATGTCGGCGTCCGTAACCGCGGTTGTCGGGATTCTCGGCCAGTCTATCAGGTCAGAGATTACGTTTTATAGTGGGTATCATAAACGTATATTGGATGGAGATGAAATTTAGTAGAAATCTAATGCAGATAATGGATTGTCTCACATTTACGACACCTTTATTGACTTTATGTCACATCTACGATACACTTGCCAACGAAAAACCTTAAAAGACCTTAAGACCCCCCCGCGATAAAAGACAGGGACCAACTGACTTAGGTACCGACACCTATTTTCGGTCCTTACACTTCCCGGCTGACATATCTGTAAAACGTTCACTATATTTGTCTACAGCAGAATTAAATATGTAAACCAACGTTTTCGTCCTTTTTCAATATACCAGATTAACAGTAATCAATAAAACAACACAGTCCGACTTATGAGATCTTCAACTGAGACACCCGGTGACGGTTTCATTCTCATAAATGTCCCGTGACCTATCCACAATTATGGAATCGTTGGGACGATCCCAATTTAAAAAAAAGGAAAACGACCACTGAACCTGCTAGTTAATCATATGTACAACTTTTTTTTGTCTGTGTCTGTACTTACACCTCAGACCAAGGAAACTCACCGTAACGAGAAGAAACTCGTCGACCTGTGGTATTTGATGTCCACACCTGTTAACTGGGTTGAACACCTTTAAGAGTTTCTACTACTCTGAATTGGGAAGGACAAAATTATGGACTATGTTGACACTCGACGTATCTGGAGGAGTTGAATCCTTCACTTTCACCATAAAAAAAAAAAATAGGTGTTTTGTAAGTGAAACCGACTGATGAATTTTTGTCACTTTCTTTATTACTGTAAACTTTTTAATTCTCATAAAACGTAATTACTCACATTCCTAAGAATGAACTTTAAAATCTTTTTATTCTTAATACTTGTTAGTATTTATTAAATTGATTTATATGTTTTCGTTCCTACAGAAATGTTCCTTGTCCATTTCGTAATCAGAATTTTCTTTTATAAACGGACTCTAATCTCGACTTCTGTGCTTAACACTCACTTTGTAGTCGATAAAACATCACTAGAGAAAACACTCTTATCTTACTATTAAAATAAAAAATAAATAAAAACTGACACGACCTGGAAGTAATGACGAACTCCCAAAGGAGACCAAAACCACAAGTCCGAAGAGTAACACTACCCAAGAGAACAACTCCCCGTACCCGAGATCTCAGACCCGAGTCATAAATACCAATACCTGAGTCGACAGGGCACCGTACCCCTTAGAAGGACCTGGTCCCTAGCTTGGACACAGGGGACGGAACCATCGACCTAAGAATTGGTGACCTGGTGGTCCCTTCGGGTGTACTATTAAAATTTACATTGGTCTAAGTACAACTGAAAATAATAGATAGTAAAGTTTTACAAAATTTATAAATAATGTAAAATTTTTCGTTAGAAAAATGTAAAATAACCTCGATTCGTACTAAAATACATTCGTCTAATTAATATATAACTTTCAAACATGTTTTCATAATTATCCTATATAATTTATTTACGTCTCTTTTATATTTTAATTTAGACACAAGAATTTTTTTGTGACGGACGACCTAAAAACGAGGTGACTTATAGAAGAGACAAGAGGGTCGAGTAGACGGACCGAGACTTCACCGAGTGACGGAGTGAAGTCTAGATACGAGTTTCAGATGAGACGTGTGTTTGGAGACTAGAATGATAGTCTTTACCGGTGGCTGTAAAGAGACGTCGACAACGGACGCCAATAAGAACACTCCGTGAGTGGTGAGGGACTGTACTCTTATACACACGAGAAACGTTGGGGTACCTGTCATCGGGTGGTCTAAGGAGACAGGTACTTTAAAATGTCCGTTCTTATGACCTCACCCAACGGTCCGTGACTTGGGTGTAGAGAACGTAGAGGACGTAACCGTCCGTCTAAGAAATGGTGATCGTAATGGACCCTTCAGGTTTCAGATTAGTGGGGTCTACCCTGGGCTTGGGTGTTGGGGGCCGAATCCTCCGGTCACTGACTCCGTGAGTGATTAGGGACTGTTATCTTATCTGTGCAAATAAACACCCGAAGGGTCCGCCGAGTCACCATTTCTCAAACGGACGGTTACGTCCTCTGCGTCCAAGCTAGGGACCTATCCCTTCTAGGGAACCTCTTCCTTTACCGTTGGGTGAGGTTATGAGAACGGACTCTTTAGGGTACCTGTCTCCTCGGACCACCCGATGTCAGATATCCCAGTGTTTCTCAGTCTGTCCTGACTCGTGTGTCGGAGAGACGGGAGGGTCTTTCAGTCGGCCCTCTGTCATCCTGGACAACACAGACAAACGATGATATGTATATAACGAACTGAGTCCGGAACTCCCTTACAAGTCACTGAGTCATCTACAATATCTCCTCTCCTGAGACCTTGGTCCTTCTGGGACTGTACTTAGGGTCGAGACGAAGTAAAAAAGACCCACAGGACCTATTCACCGGTAAGGAAAGACTCGGAGGCACTGGGACAGACTCTTTACCCCTACAACCAGAAACGTGGTTTTCTAATAACTCCTTTGAGTTACGTGAGTTCGTCCGAATCGTCTCGTCGACGGTCACATTTGTCGACCATGGACTCTTGACGAGAATTAGGAAGGACCCCGGAGGGTTTCCGGTTCATTTACAAGAGACTATAGGAGAGGGACCCACTCCATACCTACTTTTCTCTCCATCTTAAGGTTTGTTCTCCGACTCCTCCAAACAACACCACAGTCAAATGTCGGAACTGAAACTCAACACTGGGTCAGGACTGGGAAAAAGAAGATTCAGTCACCGTACACTCCCACCCCGTTTACCACCTCTCTTTACTATTGAGGTCAGGATGGTTGTCGGTCGGGTCGAGACTCTGGGGGAACGGTGGGGACCTTTCGAAATCTGCCCCAAAGTCAGTAACTTAAGGTCTTGAACTCTTAGGGTTTGCGTGGGGTACGTTCGCACATACGAGTCTGCACAGACTGAGACACTGGGATACCTGTCAACGGGTGGTCTGAGGAGACAGGTACCTCAAAAGGTCCGTTCTTAGGACCTCACCCAACGATAAGGGAGGAAGTCCCCTAGAAGGACTCACTCCCTAGCTTGGACGTAGAGGACTCAGAGGACGTGACCGTCTGTCTAAGAGATGGTGACGTGGTCGTGTGGTCGTGATTATACGCTAAAGATATCTTCACACTCTCTTATTTAAGGGGAGCACAGGTCGTTTAGGAAAGAACTTAGATGAAGTCTAGGTAGACGGACAACCTTACGTATCCCCATGATAGAAGGAAAGGGAAACAAGGACCCGTATTCCTTCGAACGACGTCTCTTCTGACGAGTGTAGGAGAGGGGTCGAGGCTCGGAAGAAGTAGTGTTAGGACCCCTGAGTCTCCGCGAGGGGGAGTAGCAGGGGAGTCGGAGGTAAACCATAAACTTCCTAGTTCCCATCACCCCTACACCGAAGGAATAAATCAGTGTCTGAACCTCTCAACTGGACCCCAACTTTCCTCTCTACCCTCTCAATTACTTCGCTTCTGTTTGAATTCCTTGACCCCTAAACTTACCTCTTTTGCCTCTCCTTCCAAAGGGACCACCGAGTCGACCATTTCTTACATGGAGGTTACACCTTCTGTACCCAAACCACGGACCCAACCCTTCTAGGGGACCTCTTCCCTTGTCGATGGGTGAGGTCGCAAGACCGGACCTCTTGAGGCACCTGACATATCAGGTACCCCAGTCTCAGTCTGTATTGACTTGTTGGAAGTGAATTGAATTTCCTCTCCTTGAAGGGGAAGTACGACACCCTTTGAGTTGATGGACAATTCGTCCAGGAGAGACGTATCGTTACCACCGACCTAACCTGTTCTTAAGTACTTTCTCTGTAACTCTCCTCGTGTGCACCCTTCTTTCAATGTCTGTCCCAGTTCGTTACCATCTACAAGGTAAAGTCACCTTGTCTACTGTCAGGCCCCTCACAATAACAAAAGAAAACTCGAAAAATAAAACAAAACCCCATATCGACTAATCGTCACAACACCATCAAAGTCCACTTGTCACTTCCCTGAGTCGGCGTGTATGTGTACGTGGGTAAGAAGGGGTCTGAGGAGAGGGTCGGTCCGACAGCTCATTGCAGCTCGTCTCAAGAGACGTGAGATGTCGTCCAGTAACGACCAATAGGTAGAATCTATCTCGTCACACATGTACAGGTAGGGTTTGAGGTCCGTTCATAATAACTTCCTGCCGCTCCTGTTCGACGAACATATCCTCTTGTATTGACTCTCTGCATGTTCACATCCGCAGAGTCTTCTTCCCTTTCTTCCCGGCTTTTAGTCTTTGTGTCTCCTTCTGTAGTCCTTCCCTCAAGAGTGTGTACCCCTGTCCGTTTCTGTCTGTGAGGGCCTCCACCTTCTGTCTGTCTCTCCCCCGGGCTTAGTGAACGACCAATGAAGATCCAGGGACCCTGTAAATTCACAACGCTCACCCGACCCGAAACCCGTAAGTTCCCGAGACTTACGGACCGACTCCTCGAGTCTGAAACAAAGGATCCAGGGACATGTTCCCACGACTCCTTCAGAATACCAGGTGTCACAAATTGAGAACCAACTGACCATTTCCGGTTGAATCCTTAGAGGACCGACTTCTCACTTTAGTCTCTGGAAGTGCAACAGGCATGAGTCTCCTACTTCCTCTACAAAAGACCCCTTAACCACCTACTTATGCCCTGGGTGAGTGAGACTGAGTCAGAAGTGGTAGTTCCTGGGATAGGGAAGGGTGGTAGTTCCTGTGACTTAGTGACGTATGGAAGAGAGACAAAAAAAAAAAAAGTCAAAAAAAAACTACACCTGGTAAATTTTTTTAGAAATAACTTAAAACACGTTATAACGAAGATAAAATACATAAAAAAGTTTGAAAATTTGAAAAATAAAACACAACCTCATATCGACTAATTGTTAAAACACCATCAAAGCTACTTGTCCCTCCCGAAAGGAACACCGAGTCGACCATTTCTTAGGTGGACGTTAAGCCCTCTGGAACCAAGTCAGGGAGCCAACCCTTCTACGGGACCTCTTCTCTTTCCGATGGGTGAGGTCATAAGACCGGACCTCTTAAGGGACCTGACATGTCAGGTACCCCAGTGTTTCTCGACCTGTACTCACTCGCTGAAAGTGAAGTGAAGTTACTGACCCCTTCCTTGGGTTGGTATGTATATGTCCATAGGTAAGACGGGGGTTTGTGACAAGGTAGGTCCGACCGTATAGACAAAAAAAAAAATTGACTTTATGTCAACTAAATGTTACGACACGATTAAAGTCCACATGTTGTTTCACCAAGTTAATATGTATATATATATGAAAAAGTCTAAGAAAAGGGAATATCTAATAATTTTCTATAACTCGTATTAAGGGACACGATATATCATCCGGGAACAACCAATGATAAAATATATACTTTCACTTTTAAATCACTTGATGTGAGTTATAAACTATTATCAGAAATTCCCTTTTCTTAGACTTTTTCGTACATATACATATTGACTTAGTGAAACAACATGGGGACTTTGATTACGTAGTAACATTTAGTTGATATAAGGTTAATTTTTTTTGGGGGTTTGGGGTATCATCACACATATACAATTAGAGTTTAAGAATTAAATAGAGAGAGGGGGTTTATAGACGAAATACAAAGAAAAAAAAAAATTGAATTCCGTGTACTCTAGAATCGAGGGACTGGTCCCACTTGGGTGTGTGGGACGTAGAGTTTCCGCTTCGGAATTGGCGACCCAGGATCCACCCTGATCTCCTTAGAAAGAGTTATACTGGTACAGTAAGTAATTAGTTCAGTTGTTCATAATTAGTCCCCGGTTGATTGATGTCAACTGGGAACTTGTTGTACCCAAACTTGACACAACACCCAAGTGACTGAACTTTATCAAAAAAGTCCTTTATACATGACGACGTCATGATAGATCAACTTAGACGTTTACACTTTGACTCCTGTCCTTCCCGACCGACAGTTTAATATCCGTCTAAAAGGTAGCGGTCCTGCGTCGAGGAGGTCTCGGACGTAACAAGGTCTCAGTTGACATATCCACGACCGTGATACACGAATCAACGGGTCAAAACGGGCTAAGAGACGTTGGGGTACCTGACGTCGGCCGGTCCGAGGAGACAGGTCTCCTAAGATGTCCGTTCTTAGGACCTCACCCAACGGTAAGGGAAGAGGTCCCCTAGAAGGAGTGGGTCCCTAGTTCGAGTTCAGAGGACACAGAGGACGTAACTTCCGCCTAAGAAATGGTGACTCTGTGACCCCTTTGTCGTTTCATATTTTATCCTTTTTTTTTTTTTTTTCTCGGGGCTAGAGTGGTTCAACTGTGAGAACAGTCCGACACAGGAACACCTGTCGACACTCTCAAAAAGGACCCAGCTAACGGTCGTCGCCTTAACGACACCCAGAGTCACATACATGATGAACTTGAGCCGGTTGGTATTGGTTTAAGAGGACGTTGCAATCCAGTTGATTATATATGAGGGTGGTTACCGTAATATTTCTAAGGACCACAACAGGAAGTTACAAATAAAGATAGTCAATACTTTAAACCGATTAGACTACCCACACTTTACTATGGAGTAAAATTAACTGAGAGGAGGTTTACTAACGTCTCGACTCGTAAAGGACACACATACTCAACAAGGTAAAAGAGGAAGCACTTGACGGAAAATTATGGAAAATCAAAAAAGAATAAGCAAATATCAAATCAGACTGGTGACTAGAAAACAACCTTCCCGGTTAAGAAAACTTTTCGAACAGACTGACCTAGTCCGGGAGGGTCGTATTAGTGTAAATACTAATTGAGTTTTTTTTAGTTGTATAAACCCCGAGATTAATCAGAAGTTTTAGGGGAATCAGTACCGTCCATTGTCAGTACCCTCGTACGGTAGGATAAGTGTGTACGGTGGATGTGAATTCTCTTTCCTAATATGCTTTCATACCCAGTACCCCGTAGTTAATTTCTTAAGACACATAGTGTTCATAACATTCTTCAATTTGGTAAAAAAAAATGGAAGAATTTCCTCACCAAAAACCAGAACAACTAAGAGAGAAAAAAAGAAAGTTGTGAGCAAATGGCCAATGGTCGAGTAATGACTCACTCTAGGACTACATCCATGAAGACAGGCACCTCGAACCTTCAACCGTGTAACTTCGTAAGACCAAGGGATTGAACCTTCGAACGATGGTAAAACAAAAACACAAGCACACAAACAACAAGTAAGTAAAGACGATAATACAATAAAGAAACTAGAAAATTTTTCAGAACGAGTCAATAATAAATTTGAAAAAAAGGATATAACCTACGACTTGAGTAAGTAAAAGTCACAAGAACAAAAGTATATTCGTGAGGAGAGACTTCAGACATAGGAAATTACTAGACTCTACGTTATTAAAGTAGTAAGTGAGATTTGTAAAATTTATAGTTTATACTAAAGATGAACCAGGTAGGTAACATAGTCAAGTCAAGTCAAGTAAAGTCAGTGAGTCAGCACAGGCTGAGAAGCGTCGGGGTACCTGACGTCGTGAGGTCCGAAGGGACAGGCAGTAGTTGAGGGTCTCGAATGAGTTTGAGTACAGGTAGCTCAGCCACTACGGTAGGTTGGTAGAGTAGGAGACAACAGGGGAAGAGGAGGGTATAAGTTAGAAAGGGTCGTAGTCCCAGAAAAGGTTAATCAGTCAAGAGTCCACCGGTTTCATAACCTTAAAGTCGAAGTAGTCAGGAAGGTTACTTATAAGTCCTGACTAAAGGAAATCCTACCGGACCAACCTAGAGGAACGTCAGGTTCCCTGAAAGTTCTCAGAAGAGGTTGTTGTGTCAAGTTTCCGTAGTTAAGAAGTCACGAGTCTAAAGAAAGATCAGGTTGATCTGATGAAACAACCGTTTCACTACAGAGACGAAAGATTATACGACAGATCCAACCAGTATGCAAAAGAAGGTTCCTTGTTCGTAGAAAATTAAAGTACCGACGTCAGTGATAGACGTCACTAAAACCTCGAGTTCCTTTATTTCAGAGAGTGACAAAGGTAACAAAGGGGTAGATAAACGGTACTTCACTACCTTGACGTACGGTACTAGAATCAAAAGACTTACAACTCGAAATTCGAGGAAAAGTACGAATTCGTTGAAAAAGTACGAGGAGAAAGGGAAAGTAGTTCTCCGAGAAATCAAGAAGAAGTCAAAGACGGTATTCCCACCACAGTAGACGTATAGACTCCAATAACTATAAAGAGGACCGTTAGAACTAAGGTCGAACACGAAGTAGGTCAGGTCGTAAAGAGTACTACATGAGACGTATCTTCAATTTATTCGTCCCCCTGTTATGTGTCGGAACTACTTGAGAAAAGGGTTAAACCTTGGTCACACAGGTAACATATCTTCATACGAAATTTTAAAGACCCGTAAAACCACAGACAAAAAGAGAAAAACAATAACTTAAGATAAAAAAAAAAAATGTAACACCTGTTCAACATAACAGATATGATAATAAGGAAATCGTAAAAATTTCCAAACATAGAACCGGACCATACCCCGATTATAAACATTTAGAAGGCACCCACAAACTTTTATTACTCCTAAGAGATTCACAGATCCCAGGAAGGATATCGACAATTTACCCAGAGAGATTAATTTATAGAAAAAGTTGATAAGATATGAGAATCATAAAATTTTTAGACAAACTAAATAGTTAATGAGTATTCCCATTCAATTTTAGAATATTGAATCCCGGTAGAACAATACACAGTCCCAACAAAATAAAAGGTCCACGTATCCAGGAAAATAGTGGTACAAGGACAATCAGAATTATTAAAAAAAAGAGGCATCACACTTAGAACAAAGTATTTCATAGATATCGGTGTAACAGAAAAAAAAACCCTCTGTAATCCGATCATATGGAAGGGGATAAGTAAATAGAAGTAGGAATGATACAGAACATACTATAAAATTTTTTAAGTTAGAGACTCACACCCAGTAACCCCTCAAATAATTAACGGTTCATACCAGATAAAAATGAATAATAACAATGAAAAAATCTAAATTAAAAAATTTAGTTTCATATCAACTGAATCCCCGAAGGGACTATCGAGTCAACCATTTCTTAGACGGACGGAATGTCCTCTGAGGTCAAACTAAGGACCCAGTCCTTCTAGACGACCTCTACCATATCCGATGGGTGAGGTCATAAGAACTCGAAGAGAACACCGAGTCGACTATTTCTTAGACGGACGTTACACCCTCTGGACCCAAACTGGGGACCCAACCCTTCTAGGAGACCTCTTCCCTTTCCGTCTTAGGGGTATTTCTACATTTTATCACTTTGTTTCACAAAATAATCCTCCTTTTTTCTCATGTCATATACACCTATCTGTGTACCCGTCTACGTCTCTCTCTCTCCTTGTGAGAGCACCGTCAAACTTAATGAACATACCCCGTAAAGAAGACTAAAGGGAAACTGGTTAATAAAACTAAACGGACCAAGTGTCAGGTGTAAATCAAATAGATCCCCAGACGGTAGATACCCCAACGTGTCTCAACCTGTGCTGACTTCGTTGAATCGTCGTCGTCGTCGTCCCTAGGAAGGTACACATGTGTACGGAGAGAATCGGTTCTACGCAAGGTGACTTCTCCGGATACCCATCAATCGTTGTGAATCGTAGCGAGGACAAAACTGGAGGTTCCTCAGAAAGACGTGTACCCATCAGTCCCTCCAGAGGACTGAAACTCTTACTCTTTATACACCAGAGAATAGAAGACAGCCATCCCGAGTCGGAGAAAGGAGTCACTAGGACGATCAGAGAAGAACCTCATAGATGGGACCCTCCCCCCGTAGATGGAGGACAGAGTCTTGGTCTGATGTGACCTACTCAATGAATTAAGGAGACACGGAATCAATTGGAGGAGACATGTTACACCTATTATTGTCGTAGGTTGAGAACCCCGACAACATTCCTAAGTTGGTAACTTTTCACTTTTCACGAAACTTGTCACAAACTCTGTATCCCTCGTGAGTCGTGAACGAACTACTAGTGACGTTGGAAACTGAAAAAGGCTCGAGAACCAATAGACCAGTGTGGAAATCGTAAATGGCGTCTGAAAAGTTCCACCCTCTTCACCGATAGTAGTATGGGTTCTACTGTGTACCTTAGTACCGTTTCGGACCCTGTCTTGGGACGTGGGGAAAGAAGGTCTCGGGAAGGGAGAGGATTTGCGGTCTCTACGTACCCTAAAGTCGACTCTCGACTCGACTCGAATCAACGATTTACCCCTCACCGGTAACACTCCAAACCTCATCCCAACTTGTCGAGGTCAAACCTATTTTAGACTCTTCGACCACGTACTTTCGATAAAGGAGGACAACGAAGAACAAGACAAAAGTTAGTGTGGGTACAAGAAAGGATCACCACCCTAATATCCTTAATTGGGTGTAAGGTAGAGACAGTAAAAAGGTATACATACAGTCAAGTCGGTTAGAGTTTGGAACCTAATAAAGGTTAGAAAGTAAAGGGGACCCCCCTTGAAACACAATCTTTTCGACCAAAGTCAGTAGGAGAGGGAGTGTTCGATACTGATCCTTCCTATATCCTACTCACTACCTTTCTCTGGAGTGGAAGAGTCCTGTAAAAACGATAGTGCCTCTTCGACACCTACAATAGAAATTTCCACTTACGTCTTCTTAGAGTCCTAGATACGGGGGACGTAACCTTCGTGTCTCAGAGTTGGGGACCTGACGGTCCCTTCAGAGTGGGTCAAGACGTAAAAACTCACAGGAACTTAGATTCCAAAACCCTCAGACTCTCAGAGTCTAAGAATAAGATCACGAAGATTCATAGTGTCCTACAGAACAAAATTTCCTAATGTTTTACTACGATAAACACTTAATTCCCCACTTAATTCCTTACTATAGACGGTATATAAAACTTTACGTCGTTTTTTTTTTTTTTGTTGTGTTTTGTGAGTCTATCTAACCCACCTACTTTTCTATGTATCTACCTGTCTAAACAAACCCCGAAGAGACCACCGAGTCTACCATTTTTTCTGACCGACGTTACAACCTCTGGGCCCAAGTTAAGGACCCAACCCCTCTATGGGACCTCTTCCCTTACCGTTGGGTGAGGTGATAAGAACGGACCTCTTAAGGTACCTGTCTCTTCTGACCACCCGATTTCAGGTACCCCCAGTGTTTCTCAACCTGTACTGATTCGTTGATTGTAAAGGATTACGGTCAATGTCTTAGAGCCGTCACTTAATGACATGTTTAGAAGTTGAAAAGACATATAAAAGTTTAACAGGATAATTTTACAATCCTTCGATACTACAATGACCAGAGACAGAGAATCACCTCTGTCAACTAAAGAAACCCTCTCAAGTGACCAACTCTAAAAGTTGGCTACCCTCAACTCACCCATGAGTGCTGACCACCCTCTCACATTGTCTCGAACTGATTCCGAAGGGGAGGTTTCTACGTCAAGATGACTACATTCGTTGCCTTTCATTGAGTTTAAGTAAATCCGTCTTTGCCCCTAGATAGAAATCCTCGAGACCCCGCCCGGTGTACGACCTAAGTCCGAAATTTACTACAGAAACAACAACAAGTCGACGAGTCAGTACAGGTTGAGAAACACTAGGGTACCTGACGTCGTGAGGTCCGAAGGGAGAGGAACTGGTAGAGGGTCTCAAACGAGTTGAGTACAGGTAGTTCAGTCACTACGGTAGGTTGGTACAGTAGGAGACAGTAGGGGAAGAGGAGGACGGAAGTTAGGAAGGGTCGTCCCAGAAAAGGTCACTCAGTCAAGAAACTTAGTCCACCGGTTTCATAACCTCGAAGTCGGAGTCGTAGTCAGGAAGGTCACTTATAAGTCCCAACTAAAGGAACTCCTAACTGACCAAACTAGAGGGACGACAAGTTTCCTGAGAACTCAGAAGACGTCGTAGTGTCAAACTTCCGCAGTTAAGAAGTCGAGTCGGAAAAAAATAACACTACTACAGAAATCGTCGTCATCATCAAATCAGCGATTCAGCACAGGCTGAGAACGCTGGGGTACCTGTCATCGGACGGTCCGAGGAGACAGGAACCCTAAGAGGTCCGTTCTTATGACCTCACCCTGAACCCAAAAGAGTTAGAGAGACGAGAGAAACAGAGAAAACAACAGACCATAATAGGTATACCACCATCCTCTCAACGACCTTCAGAGCAGGTACCATCTAATATAGTAAAAGTTTTATAAAAGAAGGGAGGGTGACCAGGAAAGGAATCCTCTCCTAAAACAAAGGGAGAAGGGGTGACTACTCAAACAACACGTTGAACAAAACCGGCACTGAGGACAACCGGAAGAAAACATGGGTATCCAAAGTGCCCCAAGGCCCCTGACGAGAGAGGGAAACTGGGAAGTTCCTATTCCCACATTGTCTCGGAGAGACACCGATTAAATGTCCACAAAGTGGTAGGGAGTGACCTATGGGGAGTGAAACATTTATCACGATAATAATCTACGAGATAATGGAATGAACACACACTGAATGAAAAGACGACCCTAGGACTGACTGTGTCTTAAGATAACCTATCTAGATGGTGTCAGAAAAAAAAGAACCTCCCCGAAGGGACCACCGAGTCGTCATTTCTTAGACGGACCGTTACGTCCTCTACACCCAAGTCAGAGACCCGCCCCTCCTAGGGGACCTCGTCCCTTACCGTTGGGTGAGGTCATAAGAACGGGCCTTTTAGGGAACCTGTCTCCTCGGACCACCCGATGTAGGTCAGGTACCTCAACGTTTTCTCGACCTGTGCTGAATAGCTGATTTGTCGTTTTGTTGGCGGTGGTGTTAAATAGTCAGCAAAGTACTACTTGCGAACCCAGTAAAGGTCAGAAAGTGATGATTTGTTACCGTGCTGTTTGTCTGAACGTGTACCCAGTGAAACGTCCGCAAACTCGTGTAGACATCCTCTTTACTAATCTACACCTTAACGACTCAGTATATTATGTAAAGAAATATTAAGACCGACTACAACAGTTTAGTACAAATCTCCGATACGGTCAAGTGTCGGGGAGAGTATGACCGACTCTCACTTCTAACGAGGGAAGGTGATTTGGACATCAGAATTTACAAACCTGTTGACACCATCTCCAATCATTCTTCCTAAGAGTTCTACTCCTGTGGTCTAAAGACCGTTTATTCTTGTCCGTCCATATGACTCATCAACTAACTTATTTAATTCAGACACTAACGTAAAAAAGTCGTAAAACCTGAGAGACCAGTATCATCAATTCCTCTTTTTTGTTAAAAAAAAAACGTAAAAAATTTTTGACATAAATAAATAAAATTAACCTCCTATCGATGTTATAACGCTACCAAAAACGGTATGTAGTCATACTGAGTCGGTATCCATTTGTACACAGGGGAGGTAGGACTTGGGAGGAGGGCGCAGGGAGGGATGGGATAGGGAGGTCCAGCAGTATCTCGTGGTCGAAACCCACGGGACGAGGTATGTAGTTTGAGTGCGACCAATAGATAAAATGTATACTATTACACATACAAAGTTACCATAAGAGAGTTTAGTAGGGTGGGAGAGGAAGAGGGTAACTCAGGTTTTCAGACAAGAAATGTAGACGCAGAGGAAACGACGGACATACATCCTAGCAACCATGGTAGAAAGATCTAGGGTATATATACGTAATTATATACCATAAACAGAAAGAGAAAGACTGAATGAAGTGAGACATATTGTCCGAGATCCAAGTGGGTGGAGTAATTTCGACTGAGTTTACGTAAGGAAAAATATCCACTCATTATAAGGTAACACATATACATGGTGTTGAAGGAATAGGTAACCAGACGACCACCTGTAGATCCAACGGAGGTGCAGGACCGATAACATTTATCACGACGTTGCTTGTGACCTCAGGTATACAGAAAAAGTCAAGACCAGAGGAACCTCACGTACGGGTCATCACCTTGACGACTCAATATACCGTTAAAATAAGGATCAAAAAATTCCTTATCCTCTTTTAAAATTTCCAAAATTTGTAAAATTTGTCTGAAACTAAGTCACATATTACTAATATTATAAAATTCGGAAACCAAAACTCTGACACCAAGGTTCTCAAGTATTTAGAACTATTGTTTGTGGTGTTTATCACACTCAGTCTCTAAAAGTCGAAGGAGGGTCCTCTAACACGTGTACCTACCATTATCAGACTTACCTGTGTAATCACAAACAATCTTTTGTTCTGTAAACAACAAACCCAAAGGATTATCGGTGAGAAACAGGAAAGGGAATCTGACACCTTTCGTCGGTTTTGACCTTAGATTCGATCATTTTGTTTAGATTTCTGTAAACTTTGAGTTATTGCTACCGTAACACTTTGTGTGTTCCGAGATCTCCAATTTAATAAAGTGTAAATGAAAAAAAAAAAAAAACCGGACAGGTCTAACCCTTCCCGTTCTTTCTGAGTTTATCTAGACCAAGTTCAGACCCGTGATGATAAAAAATCAATACATTGACACCCATACAGTAAGTTCAGACTCTGAGTCAAAAAAGTGAACGTTTTACCCTTATTATTATTGTTATTGTCATTATTATCTTTACCTGATGTCACTGACGAAGACTACGTAACTTCGTAACGTCTCAATTTCCGACTCAAATCTTGTCCGAAGTGTGAGTCAGGGGGACAAGGGTGATAGTACTGAATCCTTGGTATATACTTGTGTACTGGACTTCATCTTCGCGTCTGTACTTTACAGTGACAACAAGTGTCTCTCCGTCGACTTATACAATCAATTCACGCGTCGGGACTCGACTCGACCCTAGGATCGAGACGGAGAACAAGAGACACACTTAAATCTGTTTTTTGAGTCGGAGAGACCCCACATCGAATGACTGGACACTCTATCTGCAGTATTGACATAGACGAAGTCTCTCCTAACAACTCTCCTAATTCACTCAGGGGTTGATATCTTGTCATGGATTTCTGCCAATCTCGGGACACTAAAATCACCACTAATATAATTGGTCGATTCATCGGTTGTCAGAGAGAGAGAGAGTGAAAGGATTAAATAAAATAACTATATATCAACTAAATGTTCCAACTCAATCAAAGACGACATGTCGTTTCACTAAGTCAATATGTATATACATATATAAGAAAAAGTAATACCAAATAGTATCCTATAACTCATGTCAAGGGACACGAGAAGTCATTCTGGTACAAATAGGTAAAATACATATTATCAAACGTAGACGATTAGCGTTTGAGGGTTAGGTAGAGAGGGGTGGGGAGAGGGGGAACTGTTAACGTTCAGAGGAGACATAGACACTCTGACAAAGACAACGTATCTATTCAAGTAGACAGAGGATAAAATCTAAAGTGTATATTCACTAGTACACCATACACGGAAAGAGAAGACTGAAGTGAATCAGACTATTAGAGAGACAGATAGGTACAACGACGTTTACCGTGGTAAATCGGAAAAAATACTGATTTATCATAGTGAAACACATATACGCGACGCATAAGAAATAGGTAAGTAGAGAACCACTTCTAAATTCAACAAAGTACAGAACCGATAACATTTATCACGACGATACTTATATACTCACACACGTAAAACATAAAAAGACTTGACACCACACAAACCCATATACAGTTTCTCACCCTAACCACCTAGTATACCATAGAGATCAAGACCAAAAGACTCCTTGGAGGTATGACAAAAGGTGTCACCGACATGGTCGAGTGTAAGGGTGGTTGTTACTCCCTCCCGAGGGAAAAGAGGTTTGAGAGAGGTCACAAACAAGAAACATCTGAAAAATTATTACTGGTAAGACTGACCACACTCCACTATGGAGTAACATCAAAATTAAACGTAAAGAACTTATTATATTTTCGAGTTGAAAGTCTTTTGATTCTAGTACCGAAGACCAGGGTAGTGAAGTACCGTTTATCTACCCCCTTGTTATCTTTGTCACCGACTGAAATACAAACACCGACGTTTTAGTGACGTCTACCACTGACGTCGGTACTTTAAATGAGAAACCTTCTTTTCAATACTGGTTGGATCTGTCGTATAATTTTTTGACTTTGTAATGAAACGGTTGTTTCAGACAGATCAGTTCCGATACCAAAAAGGTCATCAGTACATACCTACACTCTCAACCTGATATTTCTTTCGACTCATGACTTCTTAACTACGAAAACTTGACACCACAACCTCTTCTGAGAACTCTCAGGGAACTTGACGTTCCTCTAGGTTGGTCCCGTAGGATTTCCTCTAGTCAGGACTCACAAGTAACCTTCCTGACTACAACTTCGACTTTGAGGTTATGAAACCGGTGGAGTACGCTTCTCGACTGAGTAAACTTTTCTGGGACTCGACCCTTTATAACTCCCGTCCTCCTCTTCCCCTGCTGTCTCCTACTCTACCAACCTACCGTAGTGGCTGAGCTACCTGTACTCAAAACCATTTGAGACCCTCGACCACTACCTGTCCCTCCGGACCACACGAAGTCAGGTTCCCAAGTGTCTTAGCCTGTGCTGACTCACTGACTTGACTGGATAAATCGAGAGGACGGGTAAAAAACTAACACAACCAAAGATAAAACAACAACGACAACTTAACATACTCAACAAATATATAAAACCTTTAGTTGGGGAACAACTAACGTAGTATACGTTTACAAAAGAAAGTCGGGTAAACAAGTGTCAAAAGTAAAACAAATGTCAAAAGAAACACCATGTTTTCGAATATTAAACAACCCAACGTAAACAAATAAAATCGAAAATAAAGATGACGACACCCTCTGACTGGATTCCTTTATAACCACCCTTAAGGAACGACAGGTCACCAATCCCAAACACGGAAGTGGAAGTGACGACTCCCGGGACCAAACTAGGGACCAACCCCTTGATTCTAGTGTTCGGAACTTCACACCGTTTTTTCCTTTTCTTCGCTTGTTTTTCTCGGTAACTATGTTAAATACAGTCTCTTACAAAACAAACACAAGAGAAGATCGTTGAAATACCACAGTACAGGATTTAAATTCAGAATTCAATAAAATTTAAAGGGTCCACCGAGTCACCATTTCTTAAGAGGACGTCACGTCCCCTGTGTCCAAATTAGAGACCCAGACCTTCTCGGGGACCTCTTCCGTTACCGTTGGGTGAGGTCATAAAACGGACCCTTTAAGGTACCTGTCTCCTCGGACAGTCCGATATCAGGTACCTCAGGGTTTCTTAGTCTATACTGAATCATTGATTCGTTGTTGTCGTTATTACCGTGGTATGACGAAATTAATAACATCTAAACATTGTATAAAACTTTAGTCCTTCACACTACGAAGGTCGAAACCAAAAAAAAAAAAAAGGGAGTTCCAATAATTCCGATAAACCCTTAGGAAATACAAGGTATAGGTAGATCCGTTCCGATACCAAAAAGGTCATCAGTACATACCTACACTCTCAACCTGACACTTCTTTCGACTCGCGACTTCTTAACTACTAAACTTGGCACCACGACCTCTTCTGAGAACTCTCAGGGAACCTGACGTTCCTCTAGGTTGGTCAGGTAAGATTTACTCTAGTCAGGACCCACAAGTAACCTTCATGACTACAACTTCGACTTTGAGGTTATGAAACCGGTGGACTACGCTTCTCGACTGAGTGACCTTTTCTGAGACTACGACCCTCCCTAACCCCCGTCCTTCTCTTCCCCCACTGTCTCCTACTCTACCGACCTACCGTAGTGGCTGAGCTACCTGCACTCAAACTCATTTGAGACCCTCAACCACTACCTGTCCCTCCGAACCGCACGACGTTAAGTACCCCAGTGTTTCTCAGCCTGTGCTGACTCGCTGACTTGACTTGACTTGACACCAAGGTATAATTAAAAACGAAAAAAGACAAAAACACTTTCTACGATAAACCTAAAACTATTCCTAACGTATCTCAGGTATTAAGTGAAATCTGTCATACTTACAATCATTGTTTATGACAAAAGGTAGAAAAGTACACGAAGAACCGGTATACATACATAAGAAACCTTTTTACAGATAAGTCGAGAAGATAGGTGAACATTACCCAACAAACAAAAAATAACAAACAACATACGTAAGAGATATATAGACCCCAAAGTACGGATTAGTCTACATCCTGAATGTTTATAAAAGAGGATGAGTCATCCAACAGAAAAAAACACCACTACCAAAGGAAATGACACGTCTTCGAAAAGTCAAAATACATCAGGGTCTCAGAAAAAAAAAAACCAAAACAAAGGGAACGAATTCCTCTGTATAGGTCTTTCTATAACGATTCTGACTACAAGTTTTGTGATACTCTTAAAAGAGAAGTTAAAAAACCCTTCTCAAATTCTTTCTGCCCGTGATTAAGGAGAAATTTACAAGGTATCTTAAGTGGTTACTTCGTCAGACCAGGACCCGAAGAGAGATTACCCTGGAAAAATTAATGATTAAAGGAATAATCTACGTCTAGACAAGCATAAAGACGAAGAAGTATTAGGTCCATCCAACTTACAAAGATCCTCAAACAGACGAAATAAATCCAATAAGTTAAACGATCACACATTAACAACAATATAAACTCACAGATACGGGTGATATCGTATAAAATCCCATTAAAATCCATTGGATCGTATAAAATCACGATCCAGGTGCCCCTTGAATCTGTTCCGTTGGTAAGGTCACCGATTATGTCCGTATATGGACAACCAGAACGTCCATACAAGTCAAGTCAAATCAAATGCAAGTCAAGTCAGAGAGTCAGCACAGACCGAGAAACACTGGGGTACCTGACGTCGTGTGGTCCGAAGGGACAGGTAGTCGTTGAGGGTCTCGACCGAGTTTGAGTACAGGTAGCTACGGTAGGTTGGTAGAGTAGGAGACAACACGGGAGGAGGAGGACGGAAGTCAGAAAGGGTCGTAATCCCAGAAAAGGTCACTCAACCGAGAACCATAGTCCATCGGTTTCATAACCTCGAAGTCGAAGTCGTAGTCAGGAAGGTTACGTATAAGTCCCAACTAAAGGAAATCCTACCGGACCAACCTAGAGGAACGTCAGGTTCCCTGAGAGTTCTCAGAAGAGGTTGTGGTGTCAAGTTTTCGTAGTTAAGAAGTCGTGAGTCGAAAGAAATATCAGGTTGAGATTACAGGTATGTACTGGTGACCTTTTTTGTATCGAAACTGTTCTGTCTGTAAACAACCGTTTCTTTATAGAGACGAAAAATTATAAGACAGATCCAACCAGTATCGAAAAGAAGGTCCCTCGTTCACAGAAGTAAAGTACCGACGTCAGTGGTAGATGTCACTAAAACCTCGGGTTCTTTTATTTCAGTCGGTGACAAAGGTGACAAAGGGGTAGACAAACGGTACTTCACTACATAAACGGTACTTGAATACAAGTCATTGAGGGAATTTTAATATCCCTCATAGAACAGATTTAAATCACCCTAGAGGTCCACATTGACATTAAACTCGGGACATAACTAATGCAGGTGTTTCGGAACGGTTAAACGTGGAAAGTCGTGTGATTAAATCTTGGACAACACATTTCCGTGTTTTTGATAAGTCAGAGAAAATAGAAAACTTACATGTGTAAGAGAGATATTTAGAACCAGAAGGTGAATCTAGTTTAACCCTAAAAAAAAGAGGTCAAATAAACAAATAAATAAATCGACGAGACCCAGAATCGACGCTGCGTACCTTAGAAGGTAGAAGCGACCCCGTACACTCTAGAAATCAACACCGGACTCCCTAGAACAAGGGACTAGTCCCTAACTTGGGTCCGGGGGACGTAACCCTCGTACCTCAGAATCGGTGACCTGGTGGTCCCTTCAGGGAGGTCAAAAACAAAAGAGAAGGACATAGGTCTCGAGAGAAAGAGAGAGAAGGGACCGTGGGGGGAAAGAGAGGGGCGAGTAAGGAAAAAAAGGAAGAAAAGAAGAAAGTAGCAACCTGTATGAAGTCTCCTTCCCCATCAATGGAGATTAGACTCGTATAAATATGTAAAGAAGGAGGTACACACGGACGATTCAACGAAGTCAGCACGGACTGAGAAACGTTGGGGTACCTGACATCGGGTGGTCCGAGGAGACAGGTACCTTAAAAGGTCCGTTCCTGTGACCTTACCCAACGGTAAAGGATAAGGTCTCCCAGAGGGGGGGGAGGAGGGTCTCTAATTTGAACGTAGAGGACACAGAGGACGTAACCGTCCGTCTCAAAAATGATGACGTGGTGGACCTTTCGAACACTTTATCTTACGATTTTTTCACCCCACGGTGACATTGTTTATGGATTTTACACCCACTGAAACCTTAACATGTTTCTCATCTCCAACCTTCTTAAAACTCCGTGTACTACTTTTCACAGAGCTAACGGAATTTATTTAACAACCATCTTTATATGTACAATTTCCGTGACAACCACTCCTGAGTCTTCCTTCCTTTGCACCTTACACGAAACTTTAACCTCCTTTATATAACACCGTCTTTCGAATCGACTTAACCCATAATGTCAACATACCCTTCGTCTTGAACATTTGTTACTTGAACCTATAAATCGACTTCTATAAAGGTTCGCTTTGTAACTTCCACACTAGACCAATGAAAAAGGACGAATACCGTTGGGTGAAGTCACAAGAAGGGACCTCTTAGGGTGCCTGTCTCCTCGGACCACCCGACGTCAGGTACCCCAGAGTCTCAGCCTGTTCTGACTTGCTGAAAGAGAAGAAAAAGAAGAATGACGAACATCATTTTACTCTCACCCGTCTCTATTTAACTCCTTTCCCTATAATTCGTTTTTCTTCGACCCAGAACTAAAGTTCCTTTAAATTCTTATCCTTAAGTAATTGGGTAAACACATTTATGGTTTCCCGTGTAGACGACCCAGTATACTATCTGTTACAAATCGAAACATTCTTCGACGGTTTAACAGAAGGTTTCACCGACTTGGTCAAACGTAAGGGTGGTCGTTAGACACTCTCATGGACAACACGATGTAGGAACGGTCGTGAACCAGAACAGCCACAAAACCTAAAATCGACAAGTCATCCACACATAGGGCCTATCGAGTCATAAAAATTCTAAACAATTAAGGGATCACTTTACACTGCAGTTCACAACAAAGAATGTGAATCATCGATACACATGTAGAAGAAACCACACCCCAGGTAAGTCTTAAAAGCGGGTAAATTTTTGACCCAACGCAAAAGGAAAAAGAAAAAAAAAGTTATTTGTAAATAAATAAATCGACACGACCTAGAATCAACGTGGTACTTCCTAGAAAAATTTAACGTCGTACACCTTATATCAAGGGACTGGTCCCTACCTTGTACGCGAGACGTAACCCTCGTGTCTCAGAACCGGTGGCCTGGCGATCCTTTCAGGGACCCAACAAAAATCGAATGACAGGTTAAAATACAGAAAAATAAAACCATATAAAACCTATGTTCAGTAAATAGTCTATACACGAAACGTTCGTAAACGAGGGTCAGACATCGAACATAAAAAGTAAGAGAATTGACAGGAAACGTCTTGCCTTCAAAAATAAAAATAACATCATGTAAATAGTTAACCTAACATGTAAACCACAACACAGAGTCTTCAGTAACAGTCTGGGTTCCTGTGGATCTAAAAGATACAATAGAAGATTGTCAAAAGAAAAGGTAAGATGCAAATCTAGGAACTAGTTAAAACTTAACTAAAAACATCTGTCACAGTCCCGACACAGAGCTAAGTAAAGAAAATAGATACACCGATAAGTCGACAAGACCGTAGTAAACAACTTTTCTGATATGAAAGAACCAACTTAACGTAGACAAGGAACCAGTTGTAAGTAAAAACTTACAACTAGGTCAGAAATGGGACCCTTATTTGGAGTGATCGATATAACGAGAAATTTTTTTTTTTTACAACTACCCAAACTAAACGATTATAAAACAACTGTTAAAAACATAGACATAAATACTCCCTATAACCAGACATTGAAGGGTAAAGCATGATAGTAACAGAGTGAAACCGTAGTCCCCTTATGACCGGAGGAATTTGTTCAACTCTTCATAAAGGAATAAAAGACAAAAGACGTTCTCTAGTACCTCTTCCTACGATTCATTGGTAGTATCGGTTGTAACAGACTTTTTAATGTACAGTTTCGGTACAAAACTATGAAAGGAAACACCATGAAGAAACCTTTAGGACCCTTCGTAAAAAAAAAGAGGTAAAGGACGACCTAGGGTGACCTGGTAATTCACCTCTTACCTTACAGGGACCATCTTCATCTTTCCTAAGAAAGAAAGGACAACCGAACAATAAGGACGGTTATAGTGGTGGTGTTGTCAGGAAGGGAAGTCGTCTCTCCCGTCCTTACCGTCAGATCCGTCTCCCTTCTCAGTTAAGTTTACGAACGTCTACCCTGTTCAGGTACGTGTCATTGTCTTCAAACCACTCGAACCCCTTATCCTAGACAAATCACAGTGCCCTGCCTGCAGTACTTTACTCGGACCCTCTCCTCCCGTCTTGGGTCCGACCTTTCCTAGAACCTCTGATTGAGTCGTTTAAACCTTAAATAGAAAATTTGAAGGAGAGAAGTTTGACGTCAAACTTAGTTTGACTACTAAGTATTTTCGTCGAACTCCCCAACAGTGGTCGTAATTTGTTTACTTTGTCTTCTGTTATGTTTTATCGTCGTACGGAGAGCACTTACTCTTTTCGTGGCGAAGTCAATATGTCCATAGAGACACGTGCACAAATATGTCCAAACACACGGAGGACCCTTGTCGGTGTGCACCGTGTAGTCCGTAGACTCAGTCCCCACTATACTGTAGACGTAAAAGTAGGGAGATGGAGGAAAGAGGTTTTGTACAGAAGGTTCGTGGTAAGGGGAGAAAGTCTTAAAAAACCCCCGTCCTCCAGGTAGGCTTGGTAGTAACCTTGGAGGTCTCTCCGCGTGACGTTGGGTCGACGGACGGAAACAACACAGGACACAGTGAAATACGTCTAAGAAAAAAATTTTTTTTTATAAATAAATAAATAAACCAAGACAGTTAGGAGTCAACGCCGTGAGTCCTAGAAACGACACGGTGCACCCAAGAAAGCACAATATTGTGTTTAAGAGACCAACTCCACACGTCCGAATCAGTGAGGAGTCGTACACTTAAGGGTCTGGTCCCTAGTTTGGGTGTAAGGAACGTGCCCAGGATGACCTGACGATCCCTTCAGGGACCCGTCTAAGAAATTGGAAGGAGACTCAGGGAGACGAGTAGACATTGCACTCTAGTAATCAGAGTAGAACGTCTGTGAACATTCTACAGACCAAACTTACTCACGTACGCATTTACCACAATACCTAATTTGACACAGTTCTTCGATACGACTTCAGACTTGAGGGTCATGGATTCTCACACTAGAATAAACCTTTTTCTTAGTGACTTCTATCTTAGTCATTTCTATTTCAGTAGGACCTCATACCGACCGTAGGAATGTTTTTCTACCGGTGCACTTCTCTCTGTTTGTGTCCCTTCTATGGTACAGCATTGTTTCCGTCTCAAGCGTTAATATGTCGACGTTCGGTTCGTTACGGTTTCTGACGACGTTCGGTGACTTTCGATTCCTCTCCGTTCCTTCCTGAGGGGTCACCAAAGTCTCCCCCGCACTAGGCCGACTGGAACTAAACCCCAACTCCAACGTCTTGACACTCTACTACATAAAGACAACTACATAAAGACGGGTCGAACACTGTGAGTATGTTCCCCGAGTCGTGTCTCGAACCGTGTGTCGTCCGTGAGTTGTGTACGATGAGCACCAACAGTAATACCGTTGTTGTCCACAGATTCCTAAGAACCGAACCGTCTTCTGTTATCGCTTTTGGTTCGATGTGTCTTTGTAGTGATGAGAGTAGGAGAGTAGGGACGTCGGTAACTCAAAATGTGGTATAAAATTAGAAGTTTATTAAGAACACTTCCTCAGTCTACTCTTTCTCTCCGGTCTCTCTCCGAGTCCTCCTGGGTTCTTGAATAATTATCGCTGTTTCGAACCTGGTCTTCGGTCCCGGAGACAAGTGTGGAGGTGGGGTCGTGACAGAGAAACGACCCAACCCAGTGACCGGGAAGGTCTCGCTGTTTCGACCCTCGCAGATAGACCTGTCCACTCTACCTACGTGACCACCGATCTTACACTGAACAGGACCGTGGAAACCACTACGGAACTACCTAAGGGCGAAAAGGGAAAAGTTCACATTCAAACTCCTAAGACCTCTAATTCTGAACAAGAGAGAAGTGAGAACAGAGGGAAGAACGATCTGTTTCTGGACGATCGGTGAGATGGAAAGGGACCTCTATACGGAGTAACAGTCTTGGGTCGATCGAGGTCGGGAAGGAAAAGAGAGAATTGAGAAAGAGTCTTCCTTGAAAGTTGAACTTCTTGTAAACGGTGGTCTCCCTGATGCTTACTTCAAGGGTTCCTACACCCGTCCCCTTTGAGTACGATTTTAAGACTCGAAGTTCTTAAGGTTCGTAGTCACTAAGTTTGCAAGACTCAGATTCCAACACCCTTGGACTCTAGGGTGTTAATACTGACACCTGAGACGTCAAGGTTCTAAGTTATCAAATCAATTCGGTGCTAAGACTCTAAAGGGGGTCCACACCAAAGACCTTCGGAGAATTTCACTGTGCGTATACCTGCCTATTCCAAACTAAGACTGAGACCTGACAATCCCTGACGGGACCACCAAGTCTACCATTTGTTAGACGGACGTTCCATGTATGGACCCAAACTAAGGACCCAGTCCTTCTAGGGGACCTCTTCCTTTACCGTTGGGTGAGGTCATAAGAACGGACCCTATAGGATACCTGTCTCCTCTGACCGTCCAATGTCAGATACCCCAGCGTGTCTCAACCTGTACTGATTGTGAAAGTGAAAAGTGAAGTGACTTAACAATTTATCACACGAACATTATTATTTCTTACACTGTGACACCTAAGAATCGAGGAGGGTTACTCATACTTCGTCGGTTAAGTACCTTGGGTGCACCAGTTTGTGTCTGTTACGTTTAACTTTTAGGACTCTTAGTCGGACAATCCTTTAAACATCCCAAGTTTCCTGGTCTAAAGGAGAGTGAACTAGAGTTTAGTGACCAGGAAGTTCACACCATTCAAAACACCTCCGTTGTGGACATATCGTAAATCTCGATTCCAATCTTGATTGGTCACCAGATTATGTTTCTAGATTTCGACTACACACATCACCCTTAAGGATTATTACATGAAAGTGTTGGAACTCTTTAAGGTGTCTTTATTGTGGACCTTTTTGTCTTATATAATTCTTGGACACAATTACTAATAGAACACATAAAAAGAATTCTTATTAGTGGAACAATGTTTGGGGTTCCGAGCTGGGTCTTCCCTCATACTGACCCTAGTACTTTCGTACCTGGAACCTTATGGTCCAGTCGAGGTCTGTACTTGTGACGGACACGTGAACGACTACCAAGGGCTTTGATCGGGTCCTCCCTTGTCGGACCCCATTTGTGTTCCTCTAGACCTGATACAGTCACATCAGGAACTGTAAATCCTCATGCACTAATTGTGTCGTACACAGAACTCTTTCTATTCTAGACTCTTTCAGAATATCAGACGTTAATCCTTATTTTCGACCTGAGTCTCACCTGAGACGTGGAGTCAGGGTGTCTCTGACGTCCAGGGGACTGGGTAACGTGGTCTAAAGCACAAGACAGAAGTAAGAGCAACGAGTGAGGGTATGGTAATCCCGTTGTCTACATAATACTTAAAAGTCCGACACGTCACGACTTCCTACGGTGAAGGTTCCCCTGTATGTGTTTGAATAGACTCTCATTCGTCCACTAAGTCTCTGCGTGGTGTCTAGAGTCTAGGTAGTCTTTCTCGGGGTGGAAGTCTTTGAGTATCCTTTATACTGAAGGACGTACATGAGACCTCTTGTCCGTTAGTATATGAACGTGTGTGTCTCTGTACCGACGCGGCAATGGTTTGAAGACTGTAAAGAGACTTTCTCCAAGAGAGAGGGTAGGTAAAATAATTCTTCAGACTGAAGATCCCGAAGGGACCATCAGGTCACCGATTCTTAGACAGAACGTTACGTCCTCTATGTCCAAGGTACGGACCAGGCCCTTCTAGGGTAAACGATACCCCGGTGATTTGGCCACGCAGTGTTGATGACTTTGGGTACGGGGATCTCGGTCACGAGGGGATGTTCTCTTCGGTGGTTTTACTCTTCAGGTTCAAGACGTTACTTCTCATCGGGGACGAACGACGTTGATCTTTTTTCGGACACACGTCGTTACCTCTGGATCGTGTAGGTCTTTTTGTGGTGGTTGTTGTCAGACTGAGGGCAACCTGTGCCATCGGAATAGACCACCATCCGTGTTTTATGCGACAGTAGGTTTCACACGGGCTCAACCCTTCTCGTATCGGTTCACACATCACTTCGGTCCACTCGACGGACAGTCCTGAGACCTTTTCAGGGGACCTGTCTCGACAAGTCCAACACATTATTATATTATTCAACGACACAAAAGTGAACTCCTTCCCTACGATAGGTTCCTGACACCCAATTCATACCGGCAGACATAAGTACATGAACGACTCATGACTGACTGAACACAAGACACCCTGGAGTCTATCTGAATTTGAAAGACCAGGAGTAGAAACAATAGACATCTTACCCGTATCTATGACAAGGGATAGTACCATCCAAACACTCGTAATTCACTCCACTCAAATTCTGTGATTCGTATCTTGACTGTGTCTTATGAACGAGTTATTTATTATAGACGATAACAAGATAAGTTTCAATTGGTATTTCAAAGAAAAGGAGAGTAGAGTAGAGATCGTTCGACTTGTTTCTCAGCGAGACAAAGAAGAAAGAGAGGATAGGTGGAAGGGGAAAGGAGGGGTGGGAGGTGGTAAGGAGTAGTTATTGGGGCGGGGAGGGGATTGGGGCGGGGATCGGGGAGGGGAGGCGAGGGTATGGGGAGTAAAGGGGTAGGAATCGGGGAGGGGAGGGAGTATTGGGGCGGGTCCGGGAAGGGAGGGGGTAAACGAGGAGGGTGGTCGGGGTGGCCCGTGTCGGGACTGAGTTGCCCCGTCCTTCGAGTACCACATCAAACCTCCCTATCACCGTTTCGGGTGCTCAAACCCCCTGTGCAACTACAGGACCCCGCTGACACCCCTGAACTTCGCCTTCAAGACGTACTACCACCACTTCTTCTCCTTCTCGAGGTAAGACCGCTCCGGAAGAGGCTTTGTCATGGCGAAAGGACTTCCTGGTCTCACCCTCCGCACCTCCACTCCGGACAAGAGTGGTAACGGACTGGGGGAAATGGCTGGGGGTCGACGCAGGAGAGTCCCTTCTTCCCGACCTTATAGCTCCGACCTCTCTGAACGTCTCTTCAACGATGAGGAGAGACTCGGACAAAGGGATCTTGAAAACCACCCTACTCGGGTCTGATCGTTAAGCTTGAAACCTACGGGGAACGGGTATTTATGTGTGAGTTTATACCGATGACGACAGTAGTGGAAAGATTCTTAGACTTCCTAAATTTACTGGAACCTGAATTTAAAGAGTGAGACCTGGAACTAAAAGGGGTAGAGACTTTCCCCATGCTAGTAAGGAAAAGAAAACGAAACCGGGTCCGAGAACCATCAATACCCCTAACGACTAACCGGGGTCCCATATACCATTCTTCCTGAAGGTTCGACCTCTTTCTTCGATCCAATTCGGAATCTCTACTTCCTCCAGGGACACCCACAACTGAACCGTCACAGAGAATGGCTACCTCTTCCCGTGTTTTCGTAGTAAGAAGAATTTAACGGGGAAGAACAGGTCCTTCACGACCCCTAACTTTAGAGCCCCCAACCTCTTCTTGAACCCCAGAGAGTCGTGCCTTGGGTCGTATCCCTTGTGAAGCCACGGGACCAACTCTCCTCCCTCCCCTGAAACTATTCCACCTCATTCCCTACCCATACTACTTTCGTGTAACACCCGTCTCCCCCTTAAACCCACGGGATCCACTCCTGTTCCCTTCCGTACTCTCAACCCCAGGAGACTTCCTCCACGAAACCCCCTGTACTCTAAGTACAGGAGCTCTGTCGTTCAAACCGACTGTACCCCGAATACAGGGGACTCTTCCCTTCAAACTTCTCGTTACCAAGATACAGAGAACCTCGTCTACCAAAGCCCCTGTGTATCAAGTACGGAGGGTACCGTCCTCCGACTCCCCAGCCCTCCCAGTACAAAGGACTCTTTCCTTAAAACCCTCTGTACCCCAAGCACAGGGAGATCCGTCCTACGAACCTCCTGTACTCTAGTACAGAAACTTCCAGATCCCCTTTACTCCAAGTAAAGAGAACTCTGTCCTTAAACCCCCGTGTGTCCCAAGTATAAGGAACTCCGTTCTCCAGACCCCTCCAGACCTTAAGTCCTCAGAGGTTCCCCCTTCCACCGTCCCTGTACCATCACCCCTTTTAGAAACTAATCCCCTCACCCAGGGCACCCAGTACCCGACCCTTCCAAGATTCCCCTTGTCCCAAATCCCAGTGTCCCTTACCCGACCCACCCCGTCGTGGAACCCCTCCTCCTTCAGAGCTTTGAACCATAGGAACCACTGAGACGCCCGGTCCGGGTACCCCTAGTACAGAGGCTTAGAGACCTAGAGCACCTAGTGTCGGAGACACATCCCGTAGAACCGGGCCAGGAGTTTGAACCCGACTGCCAAGAACGGTTAGTGCGCCAGTTAGAGGAGTACCTAAAACCGATCCCCTCGCCCCTCTTGTATAAATCGAGAACTCCCCTGAGCCCCGTCCTTACTTTTAGGTTTACACTTGTTGTACGTACTGTAGGTACACACTACACCTACGTCTGGTAAGTCTAGTCTGCCGCCGACATCTGTGACAACCACGTCCCAGAACAAACGAAACAACGACAAACCAACGAAGTCAACACAGACTGACAAACACTGGGGTACCTGACATCGGACGACCTGAGGAGACAGGTGCCCGAAAGGGTCCGTCTTTATGACCTCACCCAACGGTAAAGGAAGAGGTCCCCTAGAAGGACTGGGTCCCTAACTTGAACGTAGAGGACGTGACCGTCCGTCCAAGAAATGGTGACTCGGTGGTCCCTTCGGGTCGAGCAAGTGGACCAGGATACCTTTGGTACCCCCTCCACGTCTCCTTCTCAGGACCCCTTACAGACCTCCTCCCCCACCACCCGCGAACCAACCCAGTCGGCGTCTTTGACATATGGTTAGTCAAGTCTCTAAAAGTTATAAAATTGTCGACCACTCTGAACCGACCACGAATAGTCGGTTTGTAGTGGATCAGAGATCTCTCGTCTCGCACAGACTCCCAGACACCTGGACTCTCTCTACCCTGGTAACGTCGTCCGAGTCTCCTTAAACCCCCTCCCCAGGCACCACGGGCGAAGGGACGGGAGAGGTCGGAATGGGAGGTGTAGACCCACGAAGTACTCGTCGTCCTTCGGTATGGCGTACCAGCACGACTGGCAGAGTCACGGGCGTTTCTTCTCCAAGTCCCAACAATCGTGGTCCAAGAAGTACATCTTGAGGCACAACCCTAAGAGGAAGAGGACGTACCTGTCTCCCGAAGTCCACTTCCGGATACGAGACTCCCGGGAAGACCCCCAAAAGGGAAACCTGGACAGAGAAATAAAATATCCCCGAAGGTTACCGTGGGGTGAGGTCATGAGAACGGACCTTTTAGGGTACCTGCCTCCTTGGACCATCCGACGTCAGGTACCCTAGCGATTCTCAGACTGTGCTGACTCGTTGAAGTGAAAGTGAAAAGTGAAAGTGCGTAACCTCTTCCTTTACCGTTTGGTGAGGTCACAAGAACAGACCTCTTAGGGTCCCTGCCCCCTCGGACCACCTGACGGTAGATACCCCAGCGTGTCTCAGCCTTGCTGACTTCGCTGAATCGTCGTCATCGTCGACCACCGAGTCTGTCTTAGACGGACGTTACGTCCTCTGAACCCAAATTAGGGACCTAGTCCTTCTAGGGGACCTCTTTCCTTATCAATGGGTGAAGTCATAAGGACAGACCTCTTAGGGCACGCACTTGACTTCTCGAACCACCCGATGTCAGGTACCCCAGCGTTTGACAGTCTGTGCTGGCTCGTTCATTGTTGTGAGATAAAATAATGGAAAAGTTTAGTTTAAGGGGGAAAAAACCCCTCCCGACACGGTACACTGAACGTCCTAGAAGAGACTGGTCCCTAATTTGGGGTCCGGGAACCGTCACTCTCACGTCTCAGGATTGGTGACCCCGGACGCACGATTCAGTGAAGTCACCACAGATGGAGGAACACTGAGGTACCCGACACCGGGTGGTCCGAGGAGACAGGTACCCTAAGAGGTCCGTCCTTATGACCCAACGATACGGGAGAAAGTCCTCTAGAAGGGCTGGGTCCCTAGCTTGGGTGCAGAGAAGACAGAGGACGTAACCGTCCACCCAAGAAATGGTGAACACGTTGGACCCTTTGGACCACGTGCCATCAAAATGTCTTTACAAACGATAGCGTTAAGTGTAAGTATTCAGGACGGACACCTGTCTTGCCGAATTATCCACCTTACACACGACACGATTCAGTAAAGTCAGCACAGACTGAGGTACGCTGGAGTACCCGACATCGGGAGGTCCGAGGAGACGGGTACCCTAAGAGGTCCGTCCTTATGACCTCACCCAACAGCACAGGAGGAGGTCCCCTAGAAGGGCTGTGTCCCTAGTTTGAGCATAGAGAATATAGAGAACGTAACCGTCCACCCAAGAAACGGTGACCACGGTGGACCCTTGAGGTCATCACCTTCTCACTACCAATTAATAGTGACCCTAACACTTCTAATGATCAAGTCAATCAATCAATAAATTTAATAATCAATCAATAAATCAATCAATCTAATAATCAAGTCAACACTTCTAACAATCAAGTCAAGTCAATCCACCGAGTCAGCACAGGTTGAGACGTTGGCGTACCTACCGACGTGCGGTTCGAAGGGACAGGCAGCGGTTGAGGGCCTCGAATGAGTTTGACAGGTGTCTCAGCCACTCAATAATAATCCAACCCCCTCCCCACTAAAGCTCCCCGGAGACAAGAGGAGGTGGGGCTCGGACTAAAGGGAGACGGACCGAGACCCGGAGAAGTAGGACCGACACTCCCCCATGGAGGACGTACGCCTACTCCTTCCTCAGCTACTTCAGGGCACCCCTCAACCCCAGGTCACACGCGACCAAAACAAGGTGGAAGAACCGATACTTCAGGAGGTCAGGGACGTCGAGGAATTTCCGGACGACGACACCGGGACCGTCTATAAAGTAGTGACTCATCTTGTAGAGCATCTCGACTACTACCCCTCCCCTCTTCCCCTCCCTTCCTGTCGACAGTCACACGTCCTGGAGCACCCTCACCCGGGACAGAGTCCCGTTCCGTCCATGACCCAATGTCCACAGACGGGTCTATAAATGTATAAAACTACTCCGACCTACCCTTACACAAAAGTGTCACTCAATGCACACTCCCGGGGACAGGTTCCTTATTTCACTCTACCTGACCCTGTGTATAAGTCTATAAGTCTACTACAACCTAACCTCTTTGTATGGGCCCCAAGTATATAGTCTACTCCAACCCAACCCTCTGTGGACAGGTCCACAAATCGATAAATCTACCCTGAACATACCCACCACCAGTGGACGGATTCACAAATCCGTAACCACACCAGAGTCAACCTGTGTTGACAGGTCTACAAATCCCCCAGACCCAACCCCAAAGACACGTCCACAACTCCATGATTTCACCCCAACCCCACGTCCACAATTCCACCCCTCTATGGACAAGTCCACAAGTCTATAAGTTTACCTGGTTACCTCCCGTGAAGACATCCACGACTTTTACTCGACCTAGTCCCCTGTGAATAAACCCACACACCCCTTGTTAGATGGATCCACAAATACGTAAATCCCCAGAACCAACCCCCTGGACAGATGTACAAGTCGATAAATTCACTTGACCCCTCCCCCGTGAGAGACCTCTAAGGTCACCCGACCAAACCCTGTAGACACCTATTGGTCACTAAAACCACCCGACTTAAAACTTCGTGGTCCACAGGTCCATCAGTCCTTCATCCGACTCCACTGGTGAACGGTCCACAATTCTTTAAGTCTACCTTTCTTTTATAGAAAAAAAAAAAAACGGTGCGGTTCGTCGTACGTCCTAGAATCAAGAGGCTGGTCCCTAACTTGGGTACCGAAGACGTGACCTTCGCGTCTCAGTCTTGGTGACCTGGTGGTTCTCCGGGGGAGGGGAAAAAACTCTACCTCACAGATTTTTCCCTGGTGAACAATCTCTCATTCTATTCGACCCTACTCCTGTGGACAGAACATTCTTTCGACCCAACTCCTGTACATAGAAAAGACGTCCAAAAAAAAAAAGAAGAAGAAGAGGAAAGAAAAAAAAACCACCTCCAACGTAGAAAACTCTATAGGTCCACAGGAACCTCTGACTCATAACCCGAGACCACGTCGACAACTCAACAGGTTCTCACCACCAGAGCAAAATTCCCCTGGGACAGACCCCCTCCTACCCTCAAACCCCGTCCAGAGTACACACACACCCCCCACCCCACGCCACTCCTCAGCCGTCCAACGGCATCCTCGTCCTATCTCGGTCCAGCTGAGCCCAATGGACGGGCCATCTGCATCGCCACTTGACCTTCGAAGGGTCGTAGTAAGCGTCATCACTGTCCTTGAGAAACAGGAGCATCAGTTTCGCCAGGGGTTTCTGTTACCTCGACTACTGTAACCTCTGGCAAGCCGAGTCCTTCTTCCACCCTAGCTACTTCCGCGGACACCCCTACTCTCGCCTCCCCCAACCCCTCTCTGTCCCTAAATCGTCTCTCAGTCGAGCCGCCAGACTACGCCAGAATCTGCACTTCCTCCCGTGCCGTCACGACTTGATATGAAGGTCGTGGCCTGGGTTCTGGGAAGGGGGTTGCACCGGGGGGAGAAGGGCCCGGTCTTGCTACACCGGCGCAGCCCGCAAAGGGAGGAGGAGCGTGTGGCCACCCAGGGGGGCCGAGTGGCGCTCACGGGGCCTTCCGGAGCTACTCCTTCGGGCGGAGGAGGACCTACGCGAGAAGCTACGGCGCGAACGGGTGCGGCTTCAGGGCGTCGCAGCATTAACTCTTCGCGGCCTCGACGAACCGCGCGAGGGGCAACGACTTTCGGTGAGGACGCTTCCGTCGTGCCCTCAACCTGCTCCCGTCTCGCTCCGTCCCGGGTCTGGTCGGGGCCCGAAGGCCCGAGGGCCCGAGGGATCTCTCTCTTCCCCACCTGTCTCTCTCGTTCCCCCCTCTTTCCTCCCATCTCTCGGTCTCATCCCACGTCTCCCCTTCCTCCCTATCTCCCACCCGCTCTCGTTCCCCTCTCCCTCCCTTCCCCCCATTTCTTTGTCTGTCTCCGACTCTGTTGCGTCTGAGTCTATTTACGTCTTTCTTTCTGGAGCACGTTTCTTGTCTTAGCCTTTCTTACTCCGTTCTGTCTATACGGTTCTCTGTGTCTCTGTGAGTCCCCTTCTCCTCTGTCTCCTCCCTTCCTCCCCTTCATTCTACGTACCTTTAGACCCTCCATCTGTATTGGTACCGTTTAAGATTTCCTGAAGGGACCACCGAGTCTACCTTTTCTTAAATGGACGTTACGTCCACTGGACCCAAGCTAGGGACCCAACCCTTCTAGGGACCTCCTCCTTTACCGTTGGGTGAGGTCATAAGAACGGACCTCTTAGGGTACCTGTCTCCTCGGACCGACCCATGTCAGGTACCCCAGTGTTTCTCAACCTGTGCTGGCTCACTGATTGTCTGTGTGCGTTTTTGTTCTCTCTTTTTATCCCTCTTTCTTTGTCTCTCCGGGACCCCCCTTTCTCTCTGACAATGATTCTCTACCTCCGTACCTCTAAAACTTCGTCTCTATTACCCTCTAAGATTCTGTTTCCTTCTTCTTTCTCTCTCCCTTCCTCTCTCTTTGGCCCCCTTCGGGTCTCGAAATTTCTTTTTTTTCTGGTTTTCCGTATACCTCTATCTCCTGGTCCCAAGGTTCCGTCTTTAGGGTTCTCCGAGATTCTTTATGTCTCTTTCTTCTCTGCAGCTCACTTTCCCTTGCCCCGTCTCTCTTCGTCCCTCTTTGTCTCTACGTCTTTGATTCTATTCCATCTCGTCCCCGTCCGTCGTTACGTGTCCTCACCTCTGTCCTTATCGTCTCCGTCAGTCCTCTTTTTTCGACCCCTGGGGCTTCAGACAGACTGGCACCGGGGAAGGGGAGTCAGAGGGAGTGGTATCGGAAACTTCTCGGTCAGTTTCCATCGGACGAGCGGAGCGGGTGACTTAAGAAGTCGGACCAGGTGGTCTCGGAGGAAGTGTCGTAGTATCGGCGTGTCGTGGTGCTAGACGGCCCAGGGGTCCGCCTAGCACTTGTGCCCCGGCATCGCGAGCGACTAGACTATCTCCACTCACCCTCAATCAACCACCCTCATCGGGGATAAGACTTGACCGGGACATGGGTCTGGAGTGAATGCCCCTACGTAAAGGAGTGTCGAAGACTGATAGTTCCTCGACCTGTAGAGTTCTATGCCGAAAAAGGACCGCTCCTGGGGCTAACAACAACAACTCAACGAATCAGTACAGACTGAGAAACACTGGGATACCTGACATCGGACGGTCCGAGGATACAGGTACCCTAAAGGGTACGTTCTTATGACCTCACCTAACGATAAGGGAAGAGACCCCGTAGAAGGGTCACGTCCCTAGTTTGAGTTCAGAGGACTTAGCCGTCTACCCAAGAAATGAAAACCCGGTGGTCCCTTCGGGGTCCTGGGACCATGACCTAGAAATTTTAAGGGAAGAAGAAAGGATTCTGAGAACGGGTTGTAACGGGTAGGGGACGGTATTTCGGGGTCTGCTTGACCGGGTCCGGCGGGGAGGCGTAAGGTAAGGTGGGTAGAGATGGGGTACTGTGGAAGTACTCCCTCAACATGTAGACGAGCCACAAGTCGACGTCCATCAAGGGCTACTTCCCGTCTCCTCACCCGGGACCTCCGTTAAAGGGAAACTCCAAGGAAACGGCGGTCTGTCTGTAGTTCTGGTACTACCAGTCTGTCCGGTCGTTTCGGTGCTCCTCGTCGGGACTCCGGTCGTACCACCGTTGACCCTCACTACCGGTCCACTACTACAGACTCTACCAACCGAAAATATGATAGACCCTTTCGTCCTGTCTGAAACCAGGACTAATATATTAACAGAACAAAGTGGAGAGTACATGTGCGGGGTGATACGAGGGACGGATCGAACCCTGGGTCGGTTAGTCCTTCCTCCCGTCCCCGGAGTCCAGTCCAATTGTTCCTCTCCCGGGGTACCACCTTAAACACCAGACACCCTTCTCTGACGGCATGCCGACACCTGAATCCTCCTCTGTCATCTATGCAAGATCTTGACTTCTAAAACCCCTCGGGGACTTGAAACCTGAACCCTAGAGTCTCACTCTTCCACTTACACTTCAACAAGTCAGCACAAGCTGAGAAATGCTGGGACACCTGAGCGGATGGTCCGAAGAGGCAGGTACCCTAAGAGGTCCGTTCTTGTGACCTCACCCAATGGTAAAGGAAGAGGTCCCATAGAAGGGTTGGGTCCCTAACTTGGACCCAGAGGGCGTAACCTCCGTCTATAAAATCGGAGACTCGGTGGTCCCTTCGGGGAGTCTCACTCTTTCCTGGGCGTTTCAACACCTAAACCTCCAGGACCCTTTCACTTTTAGTGTCTAGACCTACATTCCCATAATCTTACCTGTCCTACACACCGACACCTAAACCCCCAGAAAACCACTCCTCCCTACATCCAACTTCCCAGAGTACCACCGCCGCCCTTAAGGTCCCTTACCTAAGCTCCCAGAACTCCACTCTTTCCTGGGAACGACACCCACACCCCAAGGACTCTCGTCTCAGGTCGACCCAGACCTGAGTCGTAGACTAGGGTCTACAAATGAACGAAAATAAAACCTGTACAACGAGCGAGAACTACAGGTTTTCGAAGTAGCCTTGGAGTTTCGCTCCAGTGTCACCCCCAGTATCTTGACTGGTAGACACCAACCCGTTCTCCACCTTCTGGTCTCGACAAGTAGACACCTTGAAAGGTGTCTTGACCTCTTATCATTGAGTGTCAGAGTTGGCCATCTCCTTGACCGGTCCCGAACTCTTCATCATTATTGGTAGTTAGACTATGGCTTTTTTTAGGTTTTACAAAGTTCCCAATCTTAAGTGTGTCGTAGGGTGACCAAGGGATGGGTCTAGGAATCCCTTCAGGTGATACAACTGATATAACAAAGATAATAACAATTACAAAGCGTAAAATGTACACTCATATTACTCCTGTCCTCTCTCTCTCACCCGTTCTCCGTGCGCACACTGGGGAGACAGAGGACGAACCGTGAATAAAGGAGAAAGACCTTAACCCAAAGGGGTGAAGGGTCTTCCACGGTCACCATTTCTTGGGGGGCGGTTACGTCCTCTACATTCTCTGTGTCTAAGCTGAGGGACCTCCCGTACCGTTGGGTGCGGTCATAAGAACTAACCTCTTAGGGTACCTGTCTCCTCGGACCTCCCGATATCAGGTATCCCAGTGTGTCTCAACCTGTGCTGACTTCCCTAAACTGTGTGTGCGTGGTCACGTTTCCCTCACAAACCTTTTCTTCCAACATGACCTCCCACACATTTCAGGGGAAATCTCCACTAAGGACCACACAGTCCCGAAGACAATCGTCCGTCTCCTCTGATACAGTCCTCTCTAAACCCATTTGAGGTCACAGTCCTTGTCTCTCTTTAGGACCCTAAGACTTTCATCCCCTTCTCTTTTCTCCTCACCAGGGTACAGGAGGGAAGTGACTGTAAAAAGGAAGTGTTACTGAGAATTGGGGTAGTGTCATGATTGACTTCTAATGTAGATGTAGGAGTACTAGAATGACTGAGGGGCATTGTCGTCCCGACCAAGTAATAACAGAAGTGAACCGTCAACTCTTCGGACCTGAGATATTTCGCTGAACGACCTCCAGTATGTCCCTCATCCACTCCCTCGACCTTGACCTCGAGAGAGGACCAAGAGGAAGGTACCTGACCGGATCGGGTGGGACCTCCGGTGCACTCTCAGTTCCAACCTCCGTCCACTCACGACTGTGACCGTAGTCGGAACCTGTGTCCCTAATGTAATCCAAGACGAGAACCGTAATCCATCGGGACCCGTCCGTCCCATAGGACAACCGTGACTCGGACGGGGGTCCATCTGTGATCCTAATTTCAACTGTAACTTAGACTACGGTCCTTTTGTCATTATCTCGGTGAATACCATAGTTCTCCCGAGACTCCCATCCGTGTCCATCGGGAACCCCGACGGAAGTCCTGTCGTATTCCCACCGTGGTATCTCTAGGTCTCCAACCAGGGTCACCCAAGACTATACTTGTAGGGCACCCACGACTCTACCTAGGAGACACCCGGACTCTCCCCCGGGGTCTACCTGGGGCCTGTCCGAGACTTTCATCCTGTTGGGACGAGTCCACGGTGGAGATTGGAACCTGTGCTTGTCCACCCACTCCGACCATGAGGACCTCGACCGTAGAACGATCCAGTAAGATCCGACGACTCGAGACTCAGGAAGCCCCTCCCTTGTTTCCCGTCTCTTGTTTCGTCTCTCTACTTTCAACAAACAACCAAAACCTCCCACTTCTCCTCCTGTTCTCCTAATCGAGGCCGAACCGTCCATAGTCAGAGGGATTAGAACTAGTGGTCGACGTGGACCCGACCGGGGTGCGGACGCAGGCGGAGAAGGGGGATAAAGGTACTGCTCTTCCCTCCATCTTTAAACCCCTCAAACAAAAAGTTACTCTAACCATGGTCGCTCCCGTGAGTGACTCACAAGTTTGTCCGACGACGCTCGACCCACCCCTCCTCTTCGTGAACCCCCTGTCACTCCAGTTCACTTAAACTGAAACTACAACCGGGACCTTGTACCTTGTTCTCCAATGACAGGTAGTAGTACACAACATAGAGGACCTCCGTTCGTCCTGTGCACGATCGGACACCACCGGACTTATACCCGAAGATTCATCATCGGGTATTAGTTAATTATCTGTATAAAAACATATAGACTCTACGTCTGTCAACCCTAGTAGTCAGGTCTACCTTTCACTCCAATTAATCAAGGTAACATGATGTTACCTTTTTTTCAGACATTCCACTCCGGTCCGGTAAAGGTAGGAGAAAACCATTTTATAACTCACCAACCATTTCAAAACATATAATTTTTTTTTACTTTTTTCAATTTTTGTTGTTGTTGTTGTTGTCAAATTTCTCATCGATCACCACTTGGACCCGTTTAGGAAAGAGGAACGACCCAGAGTCACAGGGAAAGTCCTGCTACCTTGTCACCAATTCTCGTTCTACTTCTGGATCTAACCTTAGGGGAAGACACCAACACAGTGGAACTTGTCTATTGGAGTGGAGAGACCTGGAATACCCCGGTTACTACCATGGGTGGAGAATCGGAGAAAACCATTTCTTAGTCATCCAATTTCGTAAACTCGACGTACCGTCATTTGTCAGTCATAATAAGCAAGAATGGTAATTAGGTACCTTACTTCCGGTGTCTATTCTCCAAGAGATTCGTAAGGAGACCACACGACGCTAAGCACCCCAGCGTTTCTCAGCCTGTGCTGACTCGCTGGCTTGACTTGACTTGACTTCGTAAAGAGACATAAAATGTAAGAGACCGTGTTTCAGAGCTTTCAAAAGGGAAACCTTTTCCTCTGTCTCTTTCAAAAAACCCCTTGGAGGGAGGGGTAAAGAAGGAGGTCTGTCGTCTTGACATAAGGGACCTGCAGGGACCACCGAGTCACCATTTCTTAGGCGGACGGTCACGTCCTCTGTGTCCAAGCTAGGGACCCCAGATTCTTCCAGGGTGGACGACGTCCCGTTGGTTCGACCGCGTGGTTGATGACTCGGACGCGAGAGCTCGGACTCTCGGTGTCGATGCCTTCCGGCGCACGGGTCTCGGGCGCGAGACGCCGTTCTCTTCGGCGGTATTACTCTTCGGGCACGTGACGGCACTTCTCACCGGGCGCGCGTGGCGTTGATCTCTTTCGGGCACGTCGTCGATTCTAGGTCGTGGTGGTTTTTTTATTCTATTTCTGTAGAGAAGAATTTTTGTTTCTTTCCTTTTGACATGGAGGACCTCGACACGATCCTTCACCTAGAGAATCCGTGGAGGTCCTCCCTACTACCAATCCGTCAGAGACTCCTTCTCACCCAGTCCTAGTCTGGGAGACCTGTCCGGGCGAAACGGGTCGCAACACGAAACAGAAAGAGGGGGGCAAAGACTGAAAGACACAGAACGAGAAAGAGGAGGGCACGTCCAGTCGGACGGGCAGTTGGGAGAACACACGAAGACCTAGACAAATATAAACACAGTAAAACAGGTCACCCAAAAGGATCTACGGAGTCAGTAAAAAGAGGAATAAATAAATAAGTCTCTGTATAGAAAATCAACTTAATCATCTGAAAATAAAACATGGAGACTCTACGTCCGTCAACCCTAGGAGTCAGATCTACCTTCCATTCCAATTAATCCATGTGACATGATGTTACCTTTCTTAAGACATTCAGTTCCGGTCCGGTAAAGGTAGGAGAAAACCATTTTCATAACGACGACGACGACGACGATTCAGCGAAGTCAACACAGACTGAGACACGCTGGGGTATCTACCGTGGGTTGAGGGCGGGGACCCTAGGAGGTTCGTTCTTGCGACCTCACCCAACGGTAAAGGAAGAGGTCACGTACTTTCACTTTTCACTTTCACTTCAGCGAGTCAGCACAGGCTGAGCGTCGCTGGGGTACCTGACGTCGGGTGGTCCGAGGAGGTGGGTACCCTAAAAGGTCCGTTCTCATGATCTCACCCCACGGTAACAGAAGAGGTTTTCATAACTCACCAACCATTTTAAAACATAATATATTTTTCTATTTTTCGTGACTTTTTTCAAAAAAAATTTTTCTGATAAATTTTCTTAAAATATAGTGTCTTTTTAACTCGTAAGGGTACAATGTGGAAGGGGGTTATGTGCCAAAGAGGTTAATAACTTATAAAATGTACTCATACTAATCATACCAACAACGACAACTTAACGATTCAGTACAGGTGAAGAAAAACACTGGGGTACCTTACATCGGGAGGTCCGAGGAGACAGGTAACCTAAAGGGTCCGGTCTCATGACCTCACCCAACGGTAAAGGAAGAGGTCTCCTAGAAGGGTTGGGTCCCTAGAGGACGTAACGCCCACCTAAGAAATGGTGACTCGGTGGACCCTTCAGACCAATCATACAAAACATAATTTTCATATTCGGTTATGTAATAAGAATAATTTCAGGTACGAAATAAGTCTAAAGAAAGGAAATGGATTACGGGGGAAAGAGGAGATCGTATGGTGTAATGTAAACTAACAGTACAGAGGAAGTCGAGAAAAACCAACATTCAAAGAGTCTGTAAAGACCAAAGAAACAAAAACTACGGGAACCATTAAATTTACTCCTGACCAGTCTATATAACATCTTACAAGATACTTCGAAAAGACTACAGAGGAATAAATATGTAGACTGACACACACATGAAGACCCACGTACGAACTCCACAGACACGTACACACACGTACATACAAAGTCACACAGGTTTAACTACATACTGAAATACGTAGAAACACCTCACACACAAACACGTATTCACTCATAGGTATGCACAAATACACACACTCACGTACTACCCCACACGTGCACAGACAACGGTCATACCGACTTACGTGCGGCCAGAGACGTAGACAGACACCCATTGTACTCACGGACGAAACCCTATACAGACTATCCCCTATAAACGTACACACAGAGACCCAGGTCGAACTACACACTGACACACACGTGTAGACACGAACATCTTGAGTACTGGTATGTACTCACATACCTAAACACACACACACACATAAGACCACATACATTCGTATACTCGGTGCAACGTTTGTACTCTTACAGTCGAGACCAACACGAAGAGACACAAACCTAAGGTTCTCGGGACCGGGTCAAGGTAAAGAGAAGAATTTTTTGTTTGTTTGTTAAGGGAATAAAAAGTCCTATAATGAAGGAAGTCAAAAATTCCTAGTATAACCCATCTTTTTCGGAGGTATCCTGTCCACACACAGGACTCTAGTAAGACTCCATTCAATGATGGTAACCTAGTCGAAGAGTCCTTTAAGTGGAAGGGTGCCATAATAGGGGTCCGAGGATTAATCGGAAAATTATCTCCGTAAACTGGTCACAAGTGTCTTCGGTGACGAAGTACGGTCGGATACGACCGACTACGAGTCCCGTGTCCCCACCGGCTCTGTCGGGACCCTGGACGGAAGTACCTCGAAAAAGAGGTCTCCCCCTCTGTCTAGTCAGCGGTCTGTTACTGTCGGGTCTTACCTATCACGACCCACCTCCTCCTTGTCGATCTCCCCAGTTCCGGTGCTGTCCCCCCGAGTCCGTCTCCCCAGTTCCAGTTCTACCCCCCGTGTCCGTCTTCCCAGTTCCAGTTCTATCCCCCCTGTATCCGTCTCCTCAGTTCTACCTCTGTGTCCGTCTCCCCAGCCCCGACCCTACTTCCTCCGTCTCCACAGACAGACTCAGGTCTTTACCGTGAACTAAGTTGGAACATCAAAGACCCAATCGGTGATCTCCGGAGTCATCCCTGAAAAGTTACCCTCCTATCCCTCTCACCCCTCCCTCTCAACGACCGTCTCAGTCGAACATATTTCCGGTCTCCGGATACCTCACACCTACTCTCGACAATTCTCGTGTCTCTAGGCCCCGACACAAGTGACTACTCAGACCTCGGTACTCGTCCTCAACTTAGACCCCTACCCCACGCCCCCACCCTTCAAACCTGAGACAGGACTTCGATGTCCCCCAGTGTCTTCCGAAAATTCGTCTCCTTGTTTTACCAGTCTAAACACAAAATCTTTCTAAAAAGTTTACAAACCTCTACTCTGATGTTCGGTTCTCTACTCCTCCACTGAGTATGTCCGTCGGTCCACTCTCTCCTGTCCTGATACTCCTACCTCTCTCCCCTTACCCTAGTCTTTCTATGTCTTCCTTCTTGGTAAAGAAGGAACTAAGACACAAAAACATGACCCCACTACGACTCCCTTCTCACATCACACCCCCTCTCTACCAACACAATAAATAACCAAACCCCTCTGTCCAGTTCTTGTCCAGACTCCGTTCTCTTTTTGCTCGAGTTGAAACCTTACAACTTGGTACCGTATCAGGGACACGAATCCCTAAAGAATCTGATCACCCTCTCGTCTGGACCCATTTAATTTCAGGAGTTACTACGGTAATCCTAATCAATCATTAAAATCATTATTTAACGGTGAATCCCAACTCCTAACCCTTCGGAACCGTCTCCTCCACAGTAAATTTGACCCAGAACACCCTACTCAAGTGTTATTCCCTCCTCTCGGTCCACCAGGTTCGTTCTCGTCCCACCAGGTTCGACCCAGAACCTGCACACTCTATCTACCTCGTTTTGTCTACATAAAGTGTCGTTGTGGGGAGAACGAGAAAGAGGGTTGGAATAGGTAGTTGAAAGGTAGGAGATGGACGATCGGACTGGGTTTTGAGAATCCTTTTTGGACCGAGTACGGGTGTTCCCTTAGAAAAAAATTTCAACTTCACTTTACACGTCTTGTATTGTACTTGGGAAATTTCGTTTGTCAAGTCGCCGTGAACCCTGTCAGTGTCCTAACTCTTTGGTGGCGAAGATTTCTCAAGGTTTACTCTCAGAACAAAACAAAAAAGAAGAAAAACCCCCGGCGAGACACACCGGATACCCTAAAATCAAGGGACTGGTCCCTAACTTGGACGTGGGAGTCGTCACTTTCGTGCCTTAGGATTCGTGACCTGACGGTCCCTCAAGGGGGTTTTCTTCGAATTCACTCGGAAGAACAAAATTTACAATTTACGATCTTGACACCATTACTATAGTAAGTAACTTGAATAGAATTACACACTTTAAAAATTACTCAGCCACAACCAAAACAGTAAGGGTAAAACGTTTACTCGATTTATTCTGGGTTTCTCAACCTTCACTCAACGAAACCCAAAATAGCGGTTATTTCTATCTCAGACCTATACCAAAACACACTAAGATTTAAAGTATGAGAATTGGTGGTGAGTTCTGACGGTTTAGAATGGAAAAAAAGAAATACTTACTAGTTTTTTGACGGGGACTATCGGACAGTAAAATTTTTTTGAAGGGGATTCCAACTTTTTTTACAATTTTTTTATACAAATTTTCCATAGAATTATCCTTCCTATGAATGGCAAGATAGTTCAAACGTAAGAAACCTTATAATTGGTTTCTGAACCAGTTGGTCACAATGGTAGGTTCAGTACCCGTCACTTTACCATTCACTCGGACCTCTTATTCTCCGAAACCAGTCGCTCACTTTACAAACACAAAGTCTAAAGTCACTACTGTCCTTAATCCCACCCAACTTATCCTCACAACCAACCTTACGTCACTTTCTCTTCCAGTTTCTTTCAGTTCCAAAAAAAGCAAACAAACCTGTCGAGTGTGGACACCGGTGGCTTTACGGAGGAAGGGTCTGCTTACCGTCCAGAATCTCCTCTCTCTTCCCTTTTCAAACGGTCTACTGTTGTCCCTACTTCCTCCGTCTGAACTTTTTTCTTTTTTACATGTTCCCCTAACTCACCAGTACGAAACCTTCACGAGACTCCTCAAAGACTAAGACCATTACCAACTTATCGAAGACACCCCAGTTTGTCCCGAAGGGTCCACTGCGATCACCATTTCTTGGATGGACGGTTACGTCCGCTGTGTTCTCTCTACCGAAATTACGGACCCACCCCTTCTAGGAGACCTCATAGGGTGAGGTCATAAGTACGGACCTCTTAAGGTACCTGTCTCCTCGGGCCGCCCGACGTCAGGTACCCCAGCGTCTCTCGACCCGTACTGACTCACTGACCCGTGTGTGTATCCCAGTTCGTAGGACTTTTATTGTTGTGTAAATTTTTTGGGTTAGGGACTTTAAAGACCTAGCACTTACTTCGTCCGTCTATGACTTCCCCCGGTCTCCTTCTATTAAAGCACAAAACACACACATATATGTGTGTGTGTGTATACCCGGACTTTCGTTCACGGGACCTTCCACGGTACTTCCGCCTATTTTGGGTCTGTCTTTGTAACCTTAAAAAGACTGAACTTCCTGGTTCCTTGTCTCAAATCCCATTAATATTGTAGACTACCATCACTACCGTTTTATAACTTTCTCCTCTCTCTGTCTCTCCCCCTCGGGGTTTAAGATACATATTTGTGACAGGCTTAAAGACTGACGAAAAACTTGATAAATACACGACCTTTTAAGGTTCACCATAGTCGATTCTGATTTTCTTGACTTTATTCTAAAGTCACGACTTGTAAACTTGAGTCGGTTCCATTGACGAGGGACTTTTACTTTGTTTAATTATAAGTCATCTTGTGGTGTTTTGGGTCTCAGAGATGTTACATAGTGACTTACAAAAGTCCTATTTTAGGTTTTAATGATCCGTATACTTCTATATCCTTTTATATTGGTATGAGTTCTCTTTTCCGTTAACTACCTCTTGTTGTGATCGTACTGGGATTAAAACCTCAAATCGTCTGTGTTGAATTTTTTTGTGGACAATACAGATACGAGTTCCTACAGTTTTACCACAACTCTATGTTCTCCATAACTGAGATTAAGACTAGGACTCTGAGAAACTTTCACCAACTTACTCATTGAACGTAACCTCTCTCACAAATTTTTTTCTCGACACGAGAACTCTCTGACAAGCCACATCCTGACCCTTTACCTCTCTTTTAAACCTGTTTACCAAGTATATAATTCGCTGACAACTGTCTTGTGGACGACTTCCCCGGTCCTACCGTCTCGTCCTTCTGGGACTCGTATGGAAGAAGATGTCTGTGTGGATTTAATGTTGACAAATGTCTCGTTGTTACCTATTCTTTCCGGACTTCTGATCGTCTTTTCCAGAAGTCGATGTTCATATTTCTTCCTTGGAGTTACTCCACCCATCCTCTCCGTCTTTAATCGTATCAGTTCTGGATATAGGGGTCCACCCGTTGGGTGTCTGTCCTCCTATTAATGTTAACATCTCTACGAATGGTTCCTGGTTCCCCAAGGTTTGGGGTTTGAGGGGTTGGTCCTTCAGACCGTCGTCCTTCCACTCGGGGGTCTCACAAACTTCCGGTCACCTCCAATGAAGTTCAATACTCGGTACCGGTCTCAAAGACCCAAAGAAAAAATTCGATGGGTCAAACACTATGAAACTGAACAATGGATCCTTCGAAAAGGTGACAAACGAACCCGAAGGGACCACCGAGTCTGTCATTTCTTAGACGGACGTTACGTCCTCTGGACTCAGTCCTTCTAGGGGACTTCTTCCTTTACCGGTAGACGAGGTGATAAGAAGGGACCTCTTAAGGTACTTGTCTCCTCGGTCCACCCGATGTCAGGTACCCCAGTGTCTCTAAACCTGTGTCGATTCACTGGTTGAGACAAATGTGATCCTTCGATGGTCCGAATCGTTCAATTAGGTAGGTAATTGTCTTTTTACCTACTCTTTTTATACCATATAGGCGTGTTAACTTAAAATAAGTCGGTGCTTTTCCTTATTTCATGACAAGGTATGATAGTGATCGTCCTTTGAACTTTTGTAATACGATCCGTTTTCTTCGGTCAGTGTGTTTACTAGTGTACTAACATACTAAGGTAAATGTACTTTCAGTTCTTGTCTCTTGGACATCTCTATCTTTCATCCAATTAACAACGAATCCTACCCCTCACCCCACTGTCTTATCCCCTCACTGTAGATCCTCCATACTTCAAATAATAATAAAACGGTGTAACACTCCGTCCGTACACCCTAGAATTCAAAGGACTGATCCCTAGCTTGGACACGGGGGACGTCAACTTCGTTTCTCATAATTGGTGACCTGGTCGTCCCTCAAGGAATAACAACTCCACTACTTTTACAAGATTTTAGCTGACACCACTACTAACGTAGATAGACACTTACATAGTTTCTTGTAAGTTAACATGTGAAATTCACCCACCTAAAAATACTGGGCAATTATAGAGTCGTTTTGGAAAGTCCTGAAGGGACTTCACCATGTCACCTATTCTTAGACGGACGGACATCACCTACTTCAAAGGTAGGGACCAGACCTTTCTAAAGTGTCCGGTGTCCCGTTAATTCGGGTACGCGGTATTGATGACTCGGGTTCGGGATCGTGGGAGGTCGACCTCGATGACTCGGGTGTGCGACGTCGACGACTTCGGACACACGGATCTCCGACACGGGACCCTACTTTATCCGGTGACGTCGTTCTTCGGGTACGGGGAGTTACATCTCACCGAGGACGAGTGGCGTTGATCTTTTTCGGGTGTGTGTCGTAACTTCTGGGTCGTGTTGGTTTTTATTTAAAATCTTTTCTCTTCCTTTTTTTTTTGTTGAAGAGTCTGGTTTTTTTTTTTTTTTTTCGTTTCTTTTACAAACGAGACTGAGTATATAGGACTAACCAAGAAGGATAGTCACTGTATATTTCTGTCAACTAAATGGATTAAAGACTCTCCTTAAATGAGGTTCCTTTATTTTTCTATGTGGTTGAGAGGTTAGAAGAAGAAAAAAAAAAAAAAAAATTTAAAATCGGTATGGCGAACCGGAAAAGTACGACATGTACCCCAAGAGTTCCGTTCTGTTCTTATGACTTCACCAAACGGTAAGCACCGACTTGACTCGACTATGACAAACCGTATACCCTAGAATCAAGGGACTGGTCCCTACCTTGGGAGAAGGGGACGCAACCTTCGCACTATATTGATGACCTAACGGTCCCTGCAGGGGAGAGTTTGGAATAAGTATGATGGACCACAGTGGGGTTTGGGAACCCGAAGAGAAGAATGTAGTATTGGAAACTGTGATAGGACAGGAAAGTAGACTCAGGACCGGTGAGACCGACAATAACGGGGCTTCATTCAGTCAGACAGAGTGACCTGACACTCGGGGCACACCAGTGACTCACTTACATTGGAATAGTAATAATACATTAGTCCAGGAAGATGTCCCGGGATAAATCTTGTCCCTGCACACAACTTACAACTTACTTATCGGGAACCTTAAAGATCCTTCAAAGGTTAAACTGAGAGGAGTAGTTATTTACTTCGGAGAGAACTCCCAGAACTCAAGAAGGGTCTCTTTCAGGTCGTCAAGAGACGGGACGAAGTACATAATGTGAACATGTATTCTATTCAACTCGTTCTAAAAAGTGTTGATTTTTACAAGCTACTGGTAACCGGACATGCGAATATTCCCATAAACATCGAGACTTCAAGACACAAGTAGTTTCTACCTGGTTTCGAAATTACTACACACAAACACACAGACATAGACACCACCAGTACCTCTACTCGGTAATTCTACGGGGAAGTTCTTTCTTGAACGGTAAATCGACGTTCCTCACGTCACTCGACGGACGGAGACCGACGTCGTGGAAGTCCTAGGTGGAACAGAGCGTCGTTCCACCTCGTTTCAATGGGAAGGCCATTGACCACCGAAATCAGAGAATGACGGGTCGAGAAGGAAGAGGGTAGAAAGGAAAGTAACTACAGTCTGGATGTGGGACCAGATTTCTGAAAAGGACTGGGCAAGATGAAAGAAGGAGAAACCAGAAAATGTGTGTAACGGGAGGTTATTTTACTACGACGACGACGATTCAGTGAAGTCAGCACACAGATTTGGAGCCAAAAGGGTCTCCTGAGTCCAATGGAGGACAGGTGGTACCGCAAACAAGAAACAGTACACACACACGTACGCACGATTCAGCGAAGTCAGTACAGACTGAGAAACGTTGGGGTACCTGACATCGGGAGGTCCGAAGAGACAGGTACCGTAAAGGGTCCGTTCTTATGACCTCACCCAACAGTACGGGAGGAGGTCCCCTAGAAGGACTGAGTCCTTAGCTTGAACACAGAGAAAGCAGAGGACGTAACCGTCTACCCAAGAAATGGTGATTATGGTGGACCCTTCGGAAATGGGACAGAGTTTTGAGAGAAGATCAAAACTCTTCTGGGGGATAACCTACGGAAAAATAGGCCCCTTTCAGAAACGGAGGATGGTGTCGTCGACTTACCCATGGTACTTAAGAAGGAACGGTGAAGGACGGATACCGAACCGATTGACCTAGTAGGACGACCCTTGAAACTGAGAACGACCTCCTTCACTGTGTCTTTGTGTCTGTGTTAATCCTTCAACAGGTGTCACCAAAGTTACCCAGTTCTCAAAGTTCCGTCAAGGCACGGACCCGGACCCACCCACCGTTACCGTCGTCGTCGGGGAGCGGTCTACTAGGACCGGTAAGGCAACCCATTACAAGAGGACTGGGTCGACAAAAAAACAAAAAGCAAAAAAAACGATGAGTATAAGAATCGGACCGAAAGGTCTTAAGTGTATCTAAAACACTCGCTTGGTTAGTAGAAGGTCATCGGTCGTCTGAAAAGATGGATTTTCTCGGTTACTGTAAACTACAACTACTTTTTATCCTTGGAACCGACAATCCCCGGAACCCTCAGAGACCGCCCCCCCCACCAGTACCACTCTTCCTTCAACATTTCCTACTCGACAATAGGGATCTCACTATGAGCTTGGGGGAGAAAGAGAGTACGGGGCGGAAGTTATGTCATCGTTTGCGAGAGAGCACGAAAGCAAGCCAGAGAGGCAGTACAGACTGAGAAACGCTGGGGTACCTGACATCGGGGGGTCCGAGGAGACAGGTACTCTAAGAGGTCCGTTCTTGTGACCCCACCCAACGGTAAAGGAGGAGGTCTCCTAGAAGAGCTGGGTCCCTAGCTTAGACGCAGAGGACACAGAGGACGCAACCGTCCACCTAAGAAATAGTGACTCGGCGGACCCTTCGGGGACGTCAGACCACGTAGTATTATTTGAGTTTTAGACAGTAGAAGAGGGGTGGGAGGTGACCAAGATGACACAGACTCAGTTGCAACGACGAACAGCATTGAAGGATCAACCAGGAACGAGACCAGGAATGAGGGAGGGAGTCAAGTAAGTAACTTATAGTCGATCGTATTCGGTAAATTTTGTACAGTTATGTACAGTAAGATACTAGAGGTTGGAAGGGTTTCCGAAGGTAACGTGAGTCCAGGAGTGGTTCCGGGGTGTATTAGACCGGAAAATTGGGAAACGGGAGTAAAGTGAGTGAGGAGACGAGAGGGAAGGAGGAGATGAGGTCGGTATGGACAGACGAAACACCCATGTACTCGTGTGTGGGTCAGAAAACGGAATGCCGAGAGGGGAAAAATTAACAAGACGGTCCTTGAAAGGGAGGGGTCTATGGACTTGTCGAACGAGAAATACCGGAACACTTTGGTGGGTACGGCGGCTAAATTTTAAGGTTAAGACCTTAAGAAAAAAGAAAAGAGGGAAAAAAAACTCTTTAATAAATAAACCGACGTGGCCCAGAATCAACGCCGTACGTTCGAGAATCAACATCGAACACCCTAAATCAAAGGACTAGTCTCTAACTTGGACCGAGGGGACGTGACCCTCGAGTCTCAGAATCGGTAACCTGATGGTCCCTTTAGGGATGAAACGAAAAGATTACGTGGTGTGGTAAATTTTTAAAATAATACAAATAAGAAGTAATAGATGGAAGCCAGTAATGACCCCTTTCCAGTTGCCTTGTCGTATTTCTGTACCTCAAGACGTTATTCTTAAACCATGTCTATCTTTGGCTCCACCTCCACTTGTTTACTTGAATTTTAGATGTTCGAAAACGGTTTCAGAACCGGTCCCGCAACGAAAAGACGCCCTACATCTTCTATATGTCGAGGTATAAAACCCCACTGGGGACGACTGGACACAGGGCACTGTCACAGTATCACGGAAGAGAATCTTAACAACCCTCTTGACTTCCCCCTACTTCTCCAAACCACGCGGCCCTGTGAACCCGTCTCGAGACAAGAGGCTGCCGAGGAAGGTGGAGGTTATCCCCCGCGAGTCGCCTGGTATTTCGTCTCGAGCATCCAGCCTCCCTACAACGGTTTCGGACTCTGGAACCCGCACTACAGCTACAGTCGTCCACCGTGGTCTCTTGCATCCCTCTTCAAGACTTCTTAGCTCCACTTCATCTCCTTCTCAAGGTACGCCCGGTACCGGAGCGGGTCCGTCTACGCGAAAGGACACCCGTGTCTCCCCTCTTTCCCCCGCCCCCCTTATCACCCCTCCTCCGTCTGGGCGCGCCCAATTGCCTTCGTACCTCTCCTAAGGCCAGAGTGGTGGCGAGTCGGAGTCGACGGAGGAGACGTAGAGACCCCAGCACTATTATGGGTGAAAAAATCCCAATATTTCTACGTCACTCAAAGACGTCAATTACGAGGCGATCCTAGAAGGTGCATACCCCCGAGTTGTGCACCTTCGATAAAGAGACTACCGCGTTTAAGGTTGTCTAAGATTCTGTCTTACCAACATTTCCTAGGTACGTAAATTTCAGAAAAGTAAAGACTAAGAAAATTTCCAAATCCTTCACGGATGTTCCACGGTCTGTGACCACTCCCTTTTGTTTTCGAGTGTGAATTTATCACGAACTAGATGTTTTTTATTCTTCTCTTATATATATATATATATATACACACATTGACTAAGTGAAACGACATGTCGTTTATGATTGTGATGGAACATATAGTTGATATGAGGATATGTTTAATTTTTTTTTATCACGAACGACAAACAGTTAGTGAGAAGGTTACGAAACCTCTCTAATTAGAGGTAAAATGTCTATCCCTCGACTTCATTGAGTAAGTACCGGGGTGACTACCACAAAATTCACCGTCTCACACGACGTGACTGTGGTCCAAGTCATATCGAATTTGAATTTTATGCTAAAAAGTTTCTATAACATAATACTCAATTGGTTCGACGACAAATAACCCATTTAGAAAGGACGACGGACAAAATATGACAGACGCTTTATTCTTAGAAAATTGTAAAAATTCACCAATTTTTTAGTCCTCTTTTTATTATAAAAAACTGTACACTTTTAATTTTAAGTTCACAATTACACGTATCAAAAAAAATTTAAAACGTAGGTAGTGTCTGTACGCAAAAAGAAAAATAACAAAAAACCGGTACGGTACGTCGAAAGTCCTAGAATATAGGGGGTGGTCCCTAACTTGGACCGGGGTACGACACCTTCGAACCTCAGGATTGTCGACCTAGTGGTCCCTTAAGGGGTCCTACCGAGTCGTCCATTTCTTGGACGGACGTGGGTCCGTTGTACCCAAGTTAGGGACCCTACCTTTCTAGTGGACCTCCTCCTTTGCCGTTGGGTGAGGTCATAAGACCGGACCTTTTAGGGTGTCTGTCTACTCTGACCACCCGTTGTCGAGTACCCCAACGTTTCTCAGTCTGTACTGAGTCATAGTCGTAGTGACAAATACTTACAGACACCCACGCAAGTGTCATGTTACCATATCTGACGTATCAAGTCTGTTTCTGGTCGCTTTGGATTTTATAAGATATAAAACCGGGAATCTTTTTTATACGACCGGAGATAAATCACGTCAATGAAAAGATTAATAGTCTCAGGTACCAGGACTATAAGGTAGTAAGACCTTAAGATCATAACACACTCAGATACTTTATGGTGGGTCGAAGGGTAAGTTTGGACTTACAGTTTATGTCTGGTTACTAACCCCCTGTATAGATCGTACAAAGACGTCTCGACCACCCCCACCCCCCTGAGTCTGGTATCTGTGGATGGTCTCCTTTTTCCGTGTTTCCGAAGTAAGAAGAACTTCACCGGGACGAGCAGGTCCTTCACAACACCTATCTTCCGTAGACCCATCGCCTTCATGAACCCCAGAAACTCCTGCCTCGGTTCTTCTCCTTTCTGTAGCCACGGGACCCCACTTCTACCCGAGTCAATCCTCTTTAGTCAAAACCTCATACCTCTTACCATCCCTGGGTCTTCCTTAGCCCATGTCATCCCATGTCACCTCCCTCCCTACTCTTGTCTCCACGTCGAGGTGGAACCCGTCTTCCATCGGAGCCTTTACTCACAGGGCCTACTGTAATACCCCCTGCGGGTACCCGTGCTATAGACACTCAGAGACCTAGAGTACCTAGTGCCGTAGACACATCCCGTAGAACCGGGCCAGTAGCTGTGAACCCTAGGCCACACCAGGTTAGTGGACCAGTTAGAGAAGCACCTAGAACCGACCTTTTTTGTTCTTGTGTGTCGTCTGTTTCTACGTCCTCCACAAAGACCTCCGGTCCTAACCCAGTATTCAAACACAGAAGTCGAGGTATACACAAACCTGACAGAGAAATAAGAATTGAGGACTGTGTAACCACCCCGATTATTTGTAAGAAAGGTCATCAGTGTATGCCTACACTCTGAACCTGGTATTTCTTCCGAATCACGGTTTCTTAACTACGAAAACTTAACACCACGACTTCTGAGAACTCTCAGGGAACCTGTCGTTCTTCTAGTTTGGTCAGTAAGGATTGCCTCTGGTTGGGACGTATAAGTGACCTTCTTGACTACGATTTCGACTTCGAGACTATGAAACCGGTGGACTACGTTTCTCGGCTAAGGAACCTTTTCTGGGACTACGACCCTTTCTAACTTCCGTCCTCTTCTTCCCCCGTTGTCTCCTACTCTACCAACCTAACGTAGTGACTGAGTCACCACTCAACTCGTTTGAGACCTTTCTGCATAGACCTCTATGACTTCCTGTCTCTTTGGACCACACGACGTCAGGGACCCAACGTTTCTCAGTCTACGCTGAATCACTGACTTGTTGTTGTTGTTGTTACGTATTTCGGGAACCTCAACATTTAACGTGTTCATTACGTCATACGTTCATTGACTCCACAGGTAATCTATAATCTACTAAATCTAATCATTCTCTGTTGAGTCTGTTACTTCCTTTTTGATCTACTCAGACTTACCTTTACAATCAGAGAGGGTAACAGACATTGTTCTCTTTAGACAATCAAACAAAACTTAATGTAATCTTCCACACGAGTCCAGGAGTCAACACAGGTTGAGAAACACTGGGACACCTGATATATATCAGACGGTCCGAGGAGGCAGGCACCCTAAGAGGTCCGTTCTTATGATCCCACCCAACGGTAGGGGAGGAGGTCCCCTAGAAGGACTGAGTCCCTAGCTTGAACGTAGAGGACGTAACGTCCGTCTAAGAAATGGCGACTAAGTGACCCCTTCGGTGCAATCTTTCCTCTCCCCGGTTTTGACCCTTAAAAGGAAACCACTTATTTACTCAAAGAGTAATGACCTCAATGGGTTGGTCTGGTCTAATGTCAAATGACCGTTACCTAAGACAAACTAAGACGGTGATATCAACCGGCTTATTACCGGTAGTTTTTATGATGGAGGATTAGGGACCTTGGACCCATACAATAGAATGTACTGGTTCCTGTGAAACGTCTATATTAATTGAATTCCCAAAACTCTACCCCTCTAATAAGACTTATTAGGGATAACCGAGATTTTCATTGGTGTTCACAAACATATTCTTCCTCCGTCTTTCCAGTCTCAGTCTCTTCCTCTACACTGTTACCTATGTTTCTCTAAACTTCTACTTTACGACGACCGAAACCTTTACCTCGGGTCCTTACGTTCTTTATGTCGAGATCTCCAACCTTTTCCGTTCCTCAGTCTAGTTGGGACCAAACTGGGTCACTTTCGGATAGACTTGAAGACTTCAGGTCTTGACATTCTACTATCTAATAACACCGAAATTCGATAATTCAAAGAGTATTGAGTGGTGAATTCTCAGATGAAACAACAACATTAAGTCAGTGATTCAGTATAGACTGAGAAACGGTGGAGTACCTGACATTGTGCGGTCCGAAGGGACAGGAAGTGGTAGAGGGTCTCAAACGAGTCTAAGTACAGGTAGCACAGTGACTACGGTAGATATTGGCAGAGTAGGAGACGGCGGGGGAAGAGGAAAACGGAAGACAGAAACGGTCGTAGTCCCAGAAACGTAGTCCACCGGTTTCATAACCTATTCTTTGGTACTGTCCGTGGTTCGTCTTCTACTTTAATTTACTGAAAGGTTCGGCCTCTAGGACTCTAGGGTGTAGGACTCCAAGATTTCACACTCCTCAACTTTCGACACCCTAAGATGTCAAAGTCCTACTACAGAAGAAAGGACACCCCTCACTCCAGACGGTCCATTCCGAGTCCAACCTGCGAGTGGAAGGTGGAGTCCTACGAAGTAGTACTCGTCGTTAGGTATCGCCTCACATCTCGAGTGACAGAGTCACGGTCGCTTTTTCTCCAACTCCCAACAGTCCTGGTTTAAGAACTCCAACTTAAGACACACCCCCAACAAAAATAGGACTTTTACTCTCTCTACTATTTATCTGAGTGGTAGAAGACGGAAGTAGAGCAAAAGAGGGACACATATTCCATCCCGAAACACTTTTGTGTTGTCTACCCACTTGGTCCACTCTTAGACCCTCTCCTTTGTCAGTCCCGTTTCCAGGACTCCGTCTTCACACAGACCACTCCTTGCTGTTTCTCCTCCGGTCACATCGACGGTCCTATCAACCTCACATCACTTGTTACCCCTCTTACTCCCTCTCCCTTCACCTCTGACGGAACAGCCTAAACTTTCAAGATTCTGTAATCCCATGTACTAAAGTTTGACGACTTCCTGAAGCGACCACCAGGTCACCACTCCTTAGACGGAACGTTAAGTCCCCAACGTCCAAGCTGGGGACCAGTTCTTTCATTCTAGGGTGCACGACACCTCGATGACTCGAGAGCACGTGTACGACGTTGATTCTGGGTTGCGTCGGTTTGGTTACTTATTTTTTATTTATTTCCAGTTTAAAGTTAGTTTATAGACAATTTTTTGTTTTGGACGACTCATGTCTCCAAGATGTCATCTTTTTATCTTTAAACATTCAAATACTTTAAGATTCTTAGGTACTACGTCTCAATGATTCGAAGATTTAACGATATAGAGATTCTCAAATTTGAAAATTTTTAAAAACTTTTTTTAAAAAAGTGGTAACTCCTATTACAAACGACACCCAAACAGTATATATCGAAAATAATACAACTCCATACAAGGAAGATAAGGACGAAAGACCTTCCGAAAATAGTATTTACCTACAACTTAAAACAGTTTCCGAAAGAGACGTAGATAACTCTATTAGTATACCAAAAATAAAAAGTTAAACAATTACACCACATAATGTAACTAAACGCCAATAACTTCTTAGGAAAGTAGGGACCCTATTTCGGGTGAACCAGTACTACATACTAGAAAAATTATACAACAACCTAAGACAAGCGATCTTAAAACAACTCCTAAAAACGTAGATACAAGTAGTCACTATAACCGGACATCAAAGGAAAAAGACACCGTAGAAACAGTCCAAAACCATAATCCCACTACCACCGGAGTATCTTACTCAAACCTTCAAATGGAAGGAGACGTTAAAAGACTTTCTCAAACTCACCCTATCCACAATCGAGAAGAGCTTTAAAAACCATCTTAAGTCAACACTTCGGTAGACCAGGACCCGAAAACAAACGACCTTCTAAAGACTAATGTCAAAGTTAAAGGTACGAACACTACACAGACAATACTAAAAGGTAAAGAAGGACCAAGTCAAAACCTTTCAACATGAAAAGATTCTTAAAAAGGTAAAGAAGGTTCAACAGGTAAAACAACTGTATATTAACAACTATCAGTAGAGAACACTAGAAACCTAAAGACACAACAGACAACACTAGGAAGGTAAAAGTAAAGATTGAAACAACTAAACTAAAAAGAGAGAAACGAAGAACCACTCAGACCGATTACCAAACAGTTAAAATAAATTGAAGAGTTTCTTGGTCGAAAACCGAAACAACTAAAAACGATACCAGAGAAAACAAAGAAAACGTAAATAAAGACGGGATTAAAAACTAAAGAAAGGAAGATGATTGGACCCCAAGAATTAAAGAAGGAAAAGATCAACGAAATCCACATCTCAATCCAATAAATAAACTGAAAAAAGAACAAAGAACTCCATTCGGACATAACGATACTTGGAAGAGGGCTCGTGACGAAAATGTCACAGGGTATCCAAAACCCAACAACACAAAAGTAAATGCAAGTAAAGATACGTATAAAACTAAAGAAGACACTAAACAACCAATAAGTCGTCACACAACAAGTCGGAGGTATACGACCTTAAAAATTATCAAAAAGAGGACATTAACTCTAGATTAGAATGACGTAACACAAGTCTTTTCTAAGAACCTTACTAAAGTTAAAAAAACTTAAATGGTTCCGATTTAAATACCGGGTCCCACACTATATAGGACCTCTTCCAAGGTACATGTGAAATCTTTTTCCACTTTTAACTAAAGAATCGGTGTGGTGCACCGTATACCTTAGAATCAAGGGGTTGGTCCCCATCTTTGGTGTGGGGACGTAACCTTCGACCCTTCTGTAATTTGAAAATTAAAACTTCAAATTTGAGGTTTCAAATCTGAAATTTACATAGTCGAACCGTTTAAGATTCTGAGATTTTTACGTAAGATGAAAAGACATAAACATTCAGAGACCACATAGCCTAATCTTTCCACATGCTCAAATTCAAAGGTACAAGAATCTTCAGAATCGAAGTTTCAAATTCTCACATTCTCAAATATGGAATTGTCAAAGATATAGAGTAGATATTTATTTTTAGTTGGACCACTTTGTTACGAACCGGGAACTGTATGACAGTAGTTCTACAAATGCCTACTCAGATTTCAACATCCGCGATCCCTAACCCCTCTACTCTCCTTTCCTGAGCCCCGTCTCCTTCTCCATGGACCACGTAGAACTACTCCTTCGTTAGTTACTTCAGGGCTCCCAAGACCCCCAGTTCACTACGAAGCAACTAGAACTGGGACCTCCGTTACTTCAGGAACTCGAGGAGATAGTTCATCATCTACGCTAACACAGAAGGACCGTTTATAACGTACTAAGGTCTTATGTACAGTATATTGACACCCCTTATTCGTTTCCTACAAACAATCCTACCCGTGGTCTCCGGTCGGACCCGACTCAGACCTCAGGTTATCGACCCGAATCGTAGATCGTGCCCCAGACTCTTAACGTACACCGGTAAACGAAGAACCTCTGGGTCCCGTAGAACTAAGGACGGAGGGTTCTAACATCCCTCCTCAATCACTCCTTCTCCGTCCCCGAATCAATTGTCTCCAACCCCTCACCTGTATCTCCACTGACTACCCGTGGACCCGGGTCCTACACGAGTAAAGATACTTTGAGACCAACTAGTAAACGTCGTTGAAGTCCTTGACGAACAGGAGTATCAGTTTCGCCGAAGGTTTCTGCTGCCTTGACTACTGCAACCTCTGTCACGCCGAGTCCTTCTTTCATCCAAGCTACGCTCGGGGACTTATTACCTTCAACCTCCGGTACTCATCCTTGTACCTTACACTGTAGTCTAACCAAATTATTCGTGGACTCCCTGAAGGGACCACCAGGTCACCGACTCTGAGGTGCGAGGGTATCGTCCCCCGGACTCAAGTTAAGGACCAAACCCTTGACCTAGAGTGTACGACGGCGATTTCTAGGACACACGGAGTCGATTCTGGGCCACGTCGGTTTATTTATGTATTTTTATACACTTCTAATTTTTTTATTGGTGGAGTAACCAAGTACTTTTAAGTTACAATTAATAGGTGCATTTTATGAATCGTGTCACGGACTGTACATTATTGGTACACTCTCTACGACCACCTCGACTTAGGAATAAAAAACAATAATCTTCAATTAACAGGACCCTGAAGGGAACACCATGTCACCTATTCTTGGACGGACGGTTACGTCCCCTGCGTCCAAGCTAGGGACCAGACCCTTCTGACGTGCACGAGTCCTCGGTGATTCGGTCACATGGTGTTGATGACTCGGACTCACGCGACCTGGGACTCTCGATGTTGGTGCCTGGGACGCGCGACGTCGATGACTTCGGGAGAGCAGTTTTCGGACACGAGACGTTACTCTTCGGGCGAGTGGTGTTGCTTCTCATTACGGTCGAGAGACGTGGATCTCTGTCGGACGTGTCTTTACTTCTTGGTCACGTCGGTGTTTATAAATTTTTTTCCTCTTTTTTTTTTCTTCAATTGACAGGACCTCTCAGTGTCTAAAATCTTTCTTCACCTCCATTCCCTACGTAACTTTTTTATCTTTTCTTACCGATCTAAGCCAGATAGAGATGGTTACTAAGGTAGACGTGATAAATTTTATTTTAAGAAGGGGACCGGAGTCGACGTGGTAGATATTTTGTTCTACGACCAGTCCGGTCACCCACACCCCTTTTAAAGGGATTTCGTTACGTATATTAGTGTTAATCGAAACGTTTATTAAAGATCCCCATGGACTCATATGTCTCAGAAATACGGCTGGTAAACCGTGGGTACCTCGGGTTCCCTCCTCAGATTACATCTCTTTAAACAGAGACAAAGACATAGACTAGATAAGTAGAGACATAAAGAGTCGGAGACACAGAAAAAAGTAATCTGGGGTCTGTAAGGTCTAGAATAAAAACCCACGTAGTACCTAGAGAAATTTTTACATTACTTTACCACATTACAAAGTCTAAGCGTTCAACTTTTTCAAGATTTTTAGAAAGTGTTGTTACATTTATATACATCGTGTTGACTTAACATGTGAATCAAACAACAACAACTCAGCGGTCAGTACAGGCTGAAAAACCCTGGGGTACCCGATGTCGTGTGGTCCGGAAGGACAGGGAGTAGTAGAGGACCTGAACCGGGTGTAAGTACAGGTAACACAACCACTACGGTACGTTGGTAAAGTAGGAGAGTACGGGAGTCTTTATCAATGTCACCGTTTAAAAACGTAACATACCAAAAATGGGTTTAATACACAAAAACATACACATACACACTTACATATGGATCAATCTATCTATTTAAATTAGGATGGTGGTGTTTTTCCGTATTTGAGTGTATAACGGTTTCAGACATGTACTATGCTCCTCGAGTTTTTGAGGAATTCTAGGTGACTGAGTTCAGGGACCCGTTCCCTAGAGATTCCCAGAAAGTACAATTGAAAATTGTACCTTAGACCGATCTTTAGAGTCATTTAGGAAGTAGAAGAAGTGGGAAAGGGTGAGGGTTTGAAAGAGGGTGATTTCGGGTAGAAGAGCACTGACTCGAGAGATGTGGGGGTAGGGGAGGTGGTTCAGGGGACCATCGGGAGGGGCGACCCCAGTGTGTATGGAAACCAGAACGCATTAAGGTGATCATCTTTCGGCCGGAGGAGGACCTAGGCGAGGAGTTACGAGGAGAAAGGGTAGGGTTTCAGGGCTTCTTACCAGTCCCTCTTCGCAGCCTCTTAGGAGGTAGCAAGAGGCAATCGGTCTCGATGTGGACGGTCCTAAAGTCCCAGTCCGAGGGCAGAGTGGAGAACAAACACGGGTCGAGACACGACCTGACCCTCCCACGGTCCTATACTGTCGACATTTGAAAGGGGACCCCTACGGAGAAAGTTGGAAGGTCCGAATTACCCCTTTGATTTCAAGGGAGGGATGACCTGAGGGGTTTTGTCGGGTCCTGACTCTACTTCCTTTTCTTTAGTCCGATCATTACTGACACCCTCTAATGCCTCTCAAAGAATGTCCGATCTCTGGACCTTGACCTATTTACGTATATTACCTACCAACGGATCCTTATACCCCCCTCTATATCTATCTTACCCTGAAGGGACCACCGAGTCTACCATTTCGCAGACAGATGTTACGCCCTCTGGACCCAAACTAGGGACCCAGTCCTTCTAAGGGACCTCTTCCTTTACCATTGGGTGAGGTCATGAGAACGGATCTTTTAGGGTACCTGCCTCCTCGGACCACGTCCGATGACAGGTACCCCAGCGTTTCTCAGCCTGTGCTGACTCACTGAAGTGAAAGTGAAAGAAATATCTATCTTACCCGAAGGGACCACCGGGTCACCATTTCTTAGACACACGTTACGTCCTCTGTGTCCTCTACGCTCAAGACAGGGACCCAGTCTTTCCAGGGGATCTCCTCTCGTACCGTTGTGTAAGGTCATAAGAACGGACCTCTTAGGGTACCTGTCTCCTCGGACCACCCGATCTCAGGTATCCCAACGTTTCTCAACCTGTACTGACTTCGTTAAATCATATGTTCGTATCTATCTTACAGTATACCTCATACAACCTCACCCCTCTGAAGATATAAGACACAAGATGAACATAAGAGATCTGTATGTACATTCACAAGTGTCTTCTAGTATGGACATGTGATTATGTGGGTGTGTTTTCCTCAATGGTACATCATTTGTCATAAATCTTCAAAGGTCTACACGTACGTAGCCACTTAATTACAAACCTTTAAACTACTTTACTAAAACTATCTAGTGACTTACCTTCCTTCACAAACACTGACCTTACTGACTGCTTACCTACCTAATTTCTGAAGACCTACCCATTTCCCGATTACCTACCTACCAACCGCTACATACCCAGTTACCAACCTTCCTCCACACCTACTGACTTACTAATTATCCACCTACTTACTACCTTCCTTTTTACTTACCTACCTACTCTCCTACTGATCTACCCATTTACTCTTCAATTAATTATCTACTACATGTCTAGTCAAACAACCTTTCTATGACTATAAACATATCTTTCAGATTACTTAAAAAAACCACCGACATACCTAGTCACTTTTTTACCTACCTACCTTCCTTTCCGTATCCCTATCCACCCACTCACTTTCATAGTTTTTAACCACACTCCGACGAACCTTAACTTACTACACCCGTCAATCTCTACACACACGTACGATTCAACGAAGTCAACACAGACTGAGAAACATTAGGATACCTGGTATCGGACGGTCCGAGGAGACAGGTACCCTAAGAGGTCCTTTCTTAAGACCTTAAGACGGAGTCCCGGTAATCTCTGACTACACATCCCTTGTAATTTTTCTATAGACACCTCCTACGTCTCTGGATACCCAACCCAGACACACCACATATATCCTCCTATTTATCATTCGAACCGATACTCTCGAACCACTTAATGTTCTCACGGTGAGCAGGTAGTTTTTATTATTGTGTTCATTGTGTCTGCTAGGAGATCTCAGTCTGCCAAACCCAAGTTTCATTTTGCTAAGATGGTGACTGACAACGATGATTACAAAGAGTAAGAGTCTAAGGAGTAAAAGTTTTAATCCTTCTGTAATTATCGAGAGTCTCTTCAGTGTCGTCATTAAGTAAATCTCGTGAATAGTTTCTTGGCCCCTATATCTTCATGTAGTGTGAAACACTAATGTAGAACAAAAATAAAAACAACAACAATGGATGGTACTGGAACCTTCAAAGCGAGATAACTTCGGTCAAGAGGCGCCGGTGACTTGAGTAGACGAGCCAGATGGTCCCGGAGGAAGTGACGAAGTACAGGTGTATTTTATTGGTGACCGGCCCCGGGGTACATGTGCCACTTCTGACCTGGTATAAAGAGGAACTCGACTCACTTCCTTCTGTATTCTCCTCCTCCGACTCACATCGTGGTTCACTGTTGGTCAGTTCCTAAAATCCTCTACCGCTAAAGTTCCTCGTACCCTTATTGTCTATTTTAACTCTGGACCCGAACCTTTCTGACGACTATTTCTCTGTGTCTTCAGAACCGAAGACACTAGGACCCGCTCTAGGGGGTAACGACGATGTTCGGAACCAAAGGCGTAGACATTTTACCACCTGGACCTACTCTACCTTAAGGTTCTAGGTACACAGAGCGAGACTTCACGATTGAAAGATCTTAGGATTCTAAAGTACTATGGCTCAGTTTCAAACTTCTGGGTGTCTCACGTTCTCAAGAACGTGATTCTCTAGATTCCTATCTTTCATTGACAAATAAGGTCCGTGACAGGACCTCCGGGGTACCAATTCTGAAATGGAAGGTTACGTTCCCCACCCCCAAACTAGGGACAAGTCCCTTGATCCTAGGGTGTACGGAACACCTGTCTTTTGGTTTTGTCTTTTTGTCTTAGTTATAATATTATTTAAGTTGTTACTGAAATTTTTACCGGGTGTAATTTTTTTTAGAAATTGTTCATCACGTTACGTTGTATAAAAAGAAAAATTTCTTCTTCCATGACAATAAGGTTTCAGGACTTCCAGAAGTCAAAGTCACACGATCCTCAGACACAAAGGTCCTCAAATTCTAAGACCTTAAGGTCTTTAGATTCCAATACAAAGGTTCTCGGAAACAATATCGCAAGTCTTTAAAGATGTGATAGACAGATATCTTAATCAACGAAGGTCGACACGCTTTCGTCTGTCTGAGTGGAAGTACTTGCTAACTTTTCACCGTAGTCATGCTTGAACGTTGTGCAAGGGGTCCTTTCCATAGCCACACCCTGGTCCGCCGTCGAAAGGGGGAAACGAGTAGGCAAAGGTCCGCTACTCCTACTCTTCTGTTCTGTTTGTCTCACGATCTTTCTACCACTTCCGGGGAGGGTCGAGGTACCACGGTCCAGCTTCCTAACACGGGTCCCGTGGTCTAGGATGGATTTATGTAAGACCCTTTAGTTGACGCATCTTTAGACTTGTGGGGCCCTAAGTTCAAAAGGCCCATGTCTACAGTACTCCCTTCTCTAACGAAATAGACCCCCCACCAATATATTGGATATTAGAGGGTGGACATTTTTCCACCTAACTTAAGTGGGTCCCTTCAGATGACCCCTGTAAGGAGAAAGAAGCATAAAGGTCAGAGAGTCAAGAGAGAGTCGAGTCGAAGGTCAATTCGAACAGAACCATCCTGTACTCTTCGTCAACTTGTATTAAAAATTCCGATAAAGTAAATCCCTAGTATGTTAGACTTAAGGTAGAAAAGAAGTAATCCACTCAGTGCATTGAGAGAACCCGAGTCAGAGGGACAGACAGTTTATCCCAATCGTATGCCAAAATCTTTCAGAACTACTTTTTGTCTCTACTGAGGAGAGAGACACAAGAATCAGCGAGTCAACACAGGTTGAGAAACGGTGGGGTACCTGCCATCGGGCGGTCCGAGGAGACAGGTACCCCTAAGAGGTCCGTTCTTATAACCTCACCCAACGGTACGGGAGGAGGTCCCTTAGAAGGGTTGGGTTCCTAGCTTGGATCCAGAAGGTGTAACGTCCGTCTAAGAAATGGTAGACTCGGTGGTCCCTTCGGGGGAGAGAGAAACGATCTGGGATGAATTAATCCAAAAAAAAAAAAATTCTCTCTTTCTACTTCTAAATTTTGGTATTTTCTTTGTTGAGTTAACTTTCCCAAATTAAGTTGTTCAATATGACAAAAGTGAGTTCTATTATAATTTATTATTATTGGTTTCAAATGGACACAATGAAATAGTCTTGAAATAACCACACACACACACACACACACACACACACACACACACACATAAGTAAAAGGTTCAAACTCTACATCCTTGGTGGAGACTAGGGGTCAGAGTAGTAGAGATCTCTGTACTGGCTCACTAACGAGAAACATTATAAGATGTATTACCAAAAGGTAGGAAAAACGTGGTTTATAAATATTTAGAAGAAATGACCGGACTTTGTTTTAAGGACCCTTAATATAAGATGAATGTGTACAATAATTTGTGTTGAGTTTTCGGGAAGAGGAGATACAACTAAGAGTCCGAACCTTTAACTTAGAGGATCCTTCGGACATCTAAACCTAATTCCGAACCGACAGATCCGACTCCACAGGACACTAGTGTTACCATCCTTGAGACCCTTTTGCCTCGCTAAGTGTGTCGTGGTGGAAGAGGTAGAACCTAGACGACGATCTTGCCGAAAGTACCTCATTCTCATTCGAGATCCGACGAAGAAAGTTGAGAGTGTAGAAAACGGAGAAAAAAGGTAAGACTGGTGGAGGGTTACGTGTGTGAATGTGGGTGAGTCCTAATCTATGTTTTTTTTTTTTTAATAAACCGACGTGACCAAGAATAAACGTCGTTCTCGACGTCCTGGAAATCAACGTCGTACACCCTAGATCAGAGGACCGGTCCCGGTTTGGGCCTTGGGGACGTGACCCTTGTACCTCAGAATTGGTGACCTGATGGACCCTTCAGGGATCTGAGAATTAGTAGACACTACCACTGCTAACACTCAAACCAGGAGGGTAAGTCTGTCCAACCTCTCTCTTTCATAAGACCGAAGTCGTCTTCCCTCCTATCGATCTTAACACAACAACAACAACAAAAAAGGGATCCCTCCGTTCTATTCGCTCAGACCCTCTAGAAACACGTGTCAGATTCTTCTGAGTAATAGTTTCCACAAAATACGATACTTCCCACTCGATTTCTGACTCAAGGTTCTGACTCGATCCACCGAAGAGGTTCGACAGTAAAAAGATTCTAAGACAACAAGAGGTTTAGACAACAACATTACAAACTCCTAAGGTCTTAAGATATTAAATTTTAAAAGTCAGACTCGGTGGAGTCTGCCATTTCTTAGACGGACGTTACGTCCTCTAGGTCCTAGTTAGGGACCCAGTCTTTTTAGGACACCTCCTTTGCCGTTGGGTGAGGTCATCAGAACGGACCTCTTAGGGTACCTGTCTCCTCGGACCGCCCGATGTCAGACACCCCAACGTTTCTCAGTCTATGCTACTTACTGATTATGTGTGTTCAAAAGTCACGAGACACCTAAGAAGGCCTCCTCTCACCCCTAGTCGTAATTCTTTCAACCCTTGATACCCCTCTTCCCGTCTTACAGGAAAGTCAGACTAAGTCAGTGAGTCAGTACAGACTGAGAAACACTGGGGTACCTGACGTCGTACGGTCCGAAGGGACAGGAAGTGGTAGAGGGTCTCGAACGAGCTTGAGTACAGGCAACTCAGTCACCACGGTAGGTTGGTAGAGTAGGAGACAGTAGGGGAGGAGGACGGAAATTAGAAAATGGAGGAGGATCTACAAAAATCACCCTCATCCTTCCGTGTCGGTCATCACGTATCGACAAAGAGGGTCAATGTTTTGTTTTGGTTGGTTGGTTGGTTTGGTTTTGGGGAGGTTTGAATTCCCTTGGTTTTAGATCCCTGTCTCAAACTATATCCCCAGTAAGAAGATAACCTCTGACTTTTCCTGTCACTTACCCCGGAGACTTAAAGAAGGGAAGGCGGCTCTTTTTAATAGGTTTTATACCTTTAATTTTTTTATTAATACCCCGAAAAAGCAAAAGAATGTCCAGGTAAATTTCCATTAGAGTAAAGTTTTATCCTACAGTAAAACAAATGTATCAACTAACTCCAGATTCGTAAAATGTTAAGATGTTTTGACTTGAGTACTACTGATAGAAAAAGACAAACAATCTCTTCCACTGTAAGGGGGGTCTAAAATTTTTTACGTTATTTTAATCTGTAATCGGTCAAATCAATAGAGTTATAAAGAAAGGGTAGCAAAACCTGATATTTTTAGGATCACAAAGTAAACAGAACCCCTGATTAAACAGAACCCCTGATTAAACAGAACCCCTGATCGAAAGAAAAAAAAAATTGTATATTTTGTAAATTAATTTTATTAGTGTTTTATTAGTATTTTATTAATTATCTCTTTGTTTAAATTACTACAGTTATTTACGATTTTGTTGTAACCCATAATAAGTCGTAATAAAATTTTTATCCATCTTACAAGTTTTGTTTTGAGAATTTTTACGTTTTTTCTTCTTTTTGTGTCTTTTCGGAGTGAAAGTGAACATAAGGGGGTCTGTTCACAAAAAAATTTAGGAGACAAATAGGAAGGTCACACTGTAATACGTTTATATTCGTTTATACCTATAAGAGTAAGAGGAAGAATGTATTTTAAGTAATATATAAAAATGTTTTAAATATATATGTATGTGTATAACAAGAAGTGGAACGTAAAAAGTAAATTGTCATATAGAACCCTTATAATTATAACGGTAAAGTTATTTCTTGAAAAGGAATGAAAAATAATATCGACGAATGATAAAGACGTATGAGATGACACATCTATATATAAGATAATTTGGTCAAGAGACAACCATCCGTAAAAACAAAAGATAAAAAATGACAACGTTTGTTACGGTTTGTAAACGTCTCGTATATACATTCACGCAGACACCCTATACGTACGTACGAGCCAACGAGTCAGCACAGGCTGAGAAACACTGGGGTACTTGCCATCGGGCGGCCCAAGGAGACAGGTACCTTAAAACGTCCGTTCTTATGATCTCACCCACCGGTAAAGGAAGAGACCTACCTGATCGAAAGAAATGTGGATCAAGGGAGTAATTACTTAATTTATTAGAACTGTGAACACGTCGTGTGTAAAACTCTTTAATCCCAAAATTATTAAAACTCTTAATAGAAAATTTTTAGAGGGAGGAGAAGAAAGAAGAAAGGATTGAGGGAAGTGGAGAGGGGGGAGGAAGGTAAGGGGAAGAGACAAGAGGAGTCAAAGAGAGATATAAGGGAAAGAGAGAGAAAGGGAGTGAAGGGAGAAAGTTTCTGAGAGGGAAGTTACAGAAGGAAAAAAAAAGGGAAGTAAGAGAGGGAGAGTAGAGGGGGATGGTGATGAAAAGAAAAAGGAGAGAGAAGGGAGGAAGAAATAGGAGAGGAAAGAAGGTATCCCTATCTTCTTAGAAGAATCACCAATGTGATTCTATCTCAATACGATGATAGTTTACCGCATTACACGTGCTGACCTTATGGTCTTCTTCTTCTTTCTCTACTACCCTGTCACCTTTATAATCATCTTTATTACCGACTTTTCATAAGGAGTTTCATCACCCGACAAAAGGGTGGGTTAATAAACGTAGTACACCCTTCAGGGTCATTACCACGGATTTCAGACTACCCGTCCTCCGTCGAGACCCAGGACTTCGATTATTTGATCTCCCTCCTAAAGTTTTACCATGAACGGTCGTGGGATCTAGTATACCATGACCACTGGTCTCCCCTCATAGGACGACCCTACGTATCCTCCAGAGGGTGTTTTCTGGTGAAAAGGTTCCGACCCTTTGTATTGGATGGATGGTTCATGTAACTTTATTTTTTGTCGTACAATCCGTTTTACTCCACTGTCTCCTTATATGAGGTTTACTTTCTTGTTCTATTTTAGGATCTTCTTGATTCACTTCACCTCTATTCATTAGATGGTCACTTCACAAATACAGTCACTACTATTTCCACCAGTTTCTTGAGTTCTCTTCTGACCTACTTGTCTCACTCTTCGATCTTTAAAAATTGTCTTAATCCTTTATATTTTTTTCGGTTTGTCTCGACTTGTCATGTTATTGACTTCAATTTTGAAGTGATTTTCCTCAGTTGTCATCTAATCTACTATGTCTCCTTGTCTAGTCGTTTAACCTTCTGTCTCATCACCTTTAGTGACTTCGACTTGTCTTTTAAAATTTTTAACTCCTGTCAACTTCTCTGGAGATCCTGTTGTAGTTCACATGATTATAAACGTAATATTCCCAGGGTCTTCTTTCCTCACTCTTTCCCCGTCTCTCGTATAAACTCCCGTCTTTTAAAGGGATTGGACCTATTTCTTTGTCTATAGGTCTAGGTCCTTTGTGTCTCTCAGGATTTGTCCTAATTGGGTTTATCCTGGTGTTGTTCTGTGTAAGATTAATTTTACCATTTTTATTTTTTATTTCTATCTTATAATTTTCGTCGTTTCCTTTTCGTTGTTTAATGTTCCTTGAGAACATTTCTATAGTCGACTGAAAAGTCGCCTTTGGGACGTCCTGTCTTCCCTCTCCACACTATATAAATTTCACTACTTTTCCTTTTTGGATGTTGGCTCTTATGAGACGGGTCGTTCCGAAAGTAAGTCTCAAATACCTCTCTCGTTTTTAAAATGTTTATTCGTTTTCAATTCCTCAAATCGAGGTGTTTTGTTTAAAATGTTCTTAAAAAACAAACAAAAAATCCAAGTCTGTAGAAATAATTTTATTTGTTGAACCCATATTTTACTGTGTCGATTTTAAATTTGAATCTAGACATAAGAAACTTAAAGTTTAAGGATTCGTAGGAAGAGAACTTCCCTTTTATGAATCAGATACATAATGGACCTATACGGGAGTGTGTAGTTACTAGTCTCTGGGAGAAAGTGATTAATGTTGATAAGAGGAAAGTCATACAAGTGTATCAACCAGGGGTACGGGTCTGAGAGGACTGTGTCTATGAGGACTGGGTCCTCTTAGAGGTAGATGACTTGTAAGTGGATGGAGGGGATGAGTCAAAGTGTCTAGACATTCTGGGTACAAAGTTATATATGTGTCCTTAAATTAATAGTATAAGAGTGTTGTAAAGTAGTGTCGATGATTAGGGTCTTTTGGGGTTTATAGAAGGGAAAGGTTCCGATGTAAACAGTGTCATGTACTAATTCTAGACTTGTCCAGATCAATGTCACAGTGTTTACACAAATGTCGAGAGTTTTAATAGACCGTAAGATACCACTAGCAGAGGTTATGTCTATTCGAACTATTAAACTAATAGTCAAGGGACAGTTTTTTTACACACTTATAAAAACGTAACGATTAGTAATCCCCCACGAAGGACCCATCGAGTCGACCATTCCTTAGACAAACGTTACGTCCTCTGGAACCAAACTGAGGACCCAGTCCTTCAAGGGGACGTCTTCCCTATCCGATGGGTGAGGTCATAAGAACCCGAAGGAACCACCGAGTCCACCATTTCTTAGACGGACGACTAGTTTGGACCCAAACTAGGGACGCAACCCTTCTAGGGGACCTCCTCTCGTACCGTTGGGTAAGGTCATAAGAACGGACCTCGTAAGGGTTCCTGTCTCCTCGGACCGTCCGATGTCAGGTACCCCAGTGTTTCTTAGTTTGTGGTGACCACAAACAACGTGTCGTGTCGTTAGTAATCCCTGAGGAGCGAAATTTTAAAAAAAATCGGTATGGTGTACTGTACACCCTAGAATCAATGGCCTGGTTCCTAGTTGGGCACGGGGTACGTCTCCTTCGTGTCTCAGAATTGGGGACCTAGTGGTCCCTCCAGGGTTGAGGAAAGATTTAACTTCCAGAGGAGATAGACACCGAATCAGGTTAGTATAGAGAAAGAACAAACGAAAAAGAAAGAGAGAGAAATTTAATTTCACATAAACCAAATGTCATAATATAATCAAAGTCTTCATGTTATCACTAAGTTATAAACATATCTAATATGAGGTAAATGTCAATAATGTATTATTATCGATATAAAGGGACACGACATAGTCTATAGGAACAACAAAGAAATAAAGTATGTATCGTCAAACATAAAGAATTAGGGAATGGGGATGAAACGGGGTGGGAGAAGGAAGAGACCATTGATGATGCGACAAGAGACATAGACCCTCAGACAAAGACAAAACAATATGAATAAGTAAACAAAATACAAATCTAAAGTGTAATTTCAGTATAGTCAACACCCCTCCCTCCACCCTCCCCCCAAGTACAAACCCTTGCGTACATTCTTAATTTCTAAAATTTTAATTTTTTTTTTTCAGTATAGTTTCTCACAAACAGAGACTGAATGAAGTGATTCATATTATGGAAGATCCAGGTAAGTGTAACAACTTTACCGTCTTAAAGTAAGAAAAATTCCGACTCATTATAAGGTAACACATATATACGGTGTCGAAGAAGTAGGTGAGTAGACGACTACAGGTGAATCCAACGAATGTATAGAACCGATAATATGTATTACGACGACACTTGTGACCCTACGTATACAGAAAAGTTCACTCATAAAAGTAGAAGAAAGTTAAGTACGGGTACCTCACCCTGACGACCCGGGATATCATCAAGATACAAAGTCAAAAAAATCCTTGGAGGTGAGGTAAAAGGGTGGTTGTCACATGTTTCCAAGAGAAAAGAAGTGTAGGGGAGATTGTAAACAATAAACGTCTGAAAAACTACTACCAGTAAGACTGTCTACATCACACTATCGAGTAACACTGAGACTATACGTAAAGAGACTACTAACCACCACGACTCGTAGAAAGGTACATGGACAACAGATGAAACACGTTATTCCGTTCTTTTTTTTTAGTATATCTAACTTTTCCTTCTTTATGTCGATAGGAATAAATGTCTACTATACTTGCAGAGATAGCTTTTAGGAGTTGATGTGTTTTTTTGAACTCGATTATTCACATAAAACGTTCCAGTATCTGATATTACAGTCGTGTGTTTTCAGTTTACATAAAAATATATTGTCGTTACTTTTTAACCTTAGAGTTTTTTAAAATTTATTATACATTCTAATTTTTGTTATTATACATTCAATCGTGGGTCTTTTACATTCATGAGTTAAGATTTATATTGTTTTAGACCTTGACGTACCTTCAGGTAAGGACTCCGAAGGACGGTAAAAGAGAGGGGTATTTCCGGGTCAAGTAACAAGGAGAGGAGGAAAGGGGAAAAGAAGAATTCGACCTGTTCCTCTGGTCTAGGGTTGGAGAGTAAAGGATTTTTTTTTTTTTTTTTTATCTCGTCTTGAATGACCTTTTCAATCTGATCCTCCTTTACTTTTACGTAGTTGATCACACCTTAAGGGACTACTCCTACTGTACCTATCTCCCCTTCACCTACAAATCTTCCCAGGTTTGACCATTTATACCTACTTTCATTCCTGACTTACCTCGCTACGTACTATCTTACTACCTTTCTTTTTAATTATCTACCCTCCTATCTATCTACTTATCGTCGTACCCACCTATTTGTCTTTCTTCTCAGTAACCTACTCTTACCTAGTTACCTATTTAGTTACCCTTCTTCCGTTTACCCACTTTCCAACTTGCACGATCACTCACTTCCTACTTATTTATTTACATACCTATTCACCCACTCTCCTGTGCTACCACCTTCTCACTTACCTACCAATCTACCTACGCACCATCCTGCCTCCCTACCTACTTACACAGTCTCCTGTTTCCTAATTTGCTACCTACGAAACCCTTCCCATGTATTGATCTTAAACTCTTTTAACGGACCAACCTACACTTATCAACCTTCTTACGGACTTACTATCTGACTTCTTCTTTTCCAACTAACTTGGTGGGACCACTCTCTCCCGAAAAACTTTAACTATGTACCCATCAACCACTACTTACCTACTTAAACTCTGACCGTACAGAGACACTGCCTCTTCCGTTACCGTAGGGTGAGGTCACGACAACGGACCTTTTTAGGGTACCTGTCTCCCCGGACCTTCCGACGTCAGGTACCCCAGCGACTCCCAGTCTGTGCTGACTCGCTAAAATGAAAGTGAAAAGTGAAAGCACGTAACCTCTTCCTTTACCTTTGGGTGAGGTCACAAGAACGGACCTCTTAGGGTCCCTGTCCCCTCGGGCCACCCGACGACAGATACCCCAGCGTGTCTCAGCCTGTGCTGATTTCACTGAGTCGTCGTACAGAGACACTCCAATCAAGGATATCTGAAAGCCAACCGTCCTCACAAGTTAGTCCTTCAGTATTCTCCTGTCCTACTACATAGACTAACATAGTCTCTGGAGTCTTGTTGTCACTGAAGTCTTTTCATTGTCAAATAGAGGTTTCACAGTTAGACTCACGTTCGTAAGTCTCCAACTATGCCGTCAAGGTCATGGTTCTTACGTCTAGAGAAGACGAAATCGCGGTGCCAAAGGGTCACGTAACGGGACCAGGAGTACCAACTTCTACCGAATGGTCGAGTACACGACCCAGACACAAGGTTGGTCACCCCACTACCCTGTGACTTGACCTTACCTTCCATGTCGGACCCTGTACCGAACGGGAGTCTAGAATAAGCGAGGGTCAGAGTCACAGACGGATCGACGTTCCCTCAGACCCTTTATGTTAGAAATAAAACCTCCTAGAAAAAAGAAAAGTAAAGAAAGGAAACCGGTTCACCGTTCACCCTAGAATTCCGTAGCTCGGGTTCGGAAACGTAATCCTCGAACCTCAGAATTGGTGACCTGGTGGTCCCTTCAGGATTTTCTATTCTTCCAAAAAAAAAAAAAAAATTTAAAAAACCAGTGCGGCATGTCATATACCCTAGAATCAGGGGTCTGGTCCCCAGTTTGTGTGTGGGAGACGTAACCGTCCCACCTCAGAATTGGTAACCTGTGGTCTCTTTATCTGTAAAACCTACTAGAACCCGACTCGAGTCTCAATCACAAGATAGTGGTTTCTTTCCTCCCTTCTTGAATCTCCTTGTTGATTGTCACAGATGGTATCCCTAACTGAGCTCCGACTATTACTTTGTTTTCCTTATGTGAGACGTTTCTCGTCTCAACGATAGATCGATTGCGTGAGGAGTAATACTTTCGGACCCTACCCCCACCCCAGGGTCACGGTCTGTGTCGTCTCTGTCTATGAAAACCCATAGAACTGCAAAAACAAGTACACGAAGGTTTCACATTTCTAGTGGCCCTACCTGTGCACCGTTTGTCCTTCTCCCACATCTGGAGAGTCTAGAGATACATTGGTCCTTCTTCCTTAACTGGAACCGGTACCCGGGACCGATGTTTCTAGGACCCTGAGTCGAAGAAGCCATTGGGTTTGTGGAAGTCTAATTTAAAGGACCCCCAACCTAGAGTGAACCCTCAAACGGTACGACGCCTCAATTATATTGAAGATCAGGAAGGAGACTTATTGGTGACTCACGGCTCGAGTACTCCACTAAGAGAGGTGAAACAGGGAAGTCAGGGGAGGAGTAAGTACAGGTATATGAGGTTGAAATAAGAAACTCTCGTACCTCCCGAAGGGACTGCCGAGTATGTCATTTTTTTAGACAGACGCTATGTCCTCTGGGTCCAAGTTAGGGACTCAACCCTTCTAGGGGACCTCCTCCCTTACCGTTGGGTGAGATCATAAGAACGGACCTCTTAGGGTACCTGTCTCCTCGGACCGTCCGTTGTTAGGTGACTCCAGTGTTTTTGAGTCTGCACTGGCTTTCCGACTGTGAAAGTGAGAAGATCCAAAATCTCGTCAGACTCAAAACCTTCGACTCAGGGTCCTAGAAACATCTCAGTCCTTCTTGGTTCAAGTTCAGGTCGGAGTTGTTGCAAGAAAGAAAGAAAAGAAACGACACGGTGTCCCGTATACCGTAGAATCAAGAAACTGGTCCCTAACTTGGGTACGAGGGATGTAACCTTCCCGTCTTAGAATTTGTGACCTGGCGGTTCCTTCAGGGTAGAGACGTTGAAAGGACCACACACACTAGAACTTGTTCTGTGGAGTAAAGAAACATAGAGACAAAAGTAAAGACTTTTTACTCTTATAGTTATTTTGATGGAGGGACTCTGAAGGGACCACTAGAACCTTAACCGAGAAAGTGACGACCCCAGACGCAAGTTAGAGACTAGCCCCTTAATTCTAGGGTGTTCTGTTCACCACGTCGGTAATTTTTGTTTTTGTTTTTGTTTGAGGGAGTTTTTCAACAACATACCTAATTTATATGACTTTAGATACTCGTACCACAGTATTGATAGTGAGTTGGATAGGAGTCGTGAAAGTTTAGATGGGAGCCCCTCCTTAAACGGTATTCACCCCGACTACCGATCTCGTCCCGACTCGTATCTGACCCCGACTACCGCCCATCACCTGTCTGCTGTCGTACCTGACAGTCAACCCACGACCTGGTCGTCCCCTCCGTCTTCTCTTCTCACCCTGTAACGTACAAGGACTCGGAGAAGAGTCTCGGTCGAAACACGATTCAACAAAGTAAATAACTAACTAAACCAATGTAACGTAGAATCAACAGAGTCCACCCTAGAAACAACACGGTACACCTTTTAAAGGAACGTCGTGCACCTGAGATCGACGTCACTCCCGGAGTCATCAACGTCGGGTACCCGAGTCAGTGAGACTCCGTACACTCTAGAGTTAAGGGACTGGTCCCTAGCTTGGACGTAGGGGACGTAACGTTCCGCCTAAGAATTGGGGACCTGACGGTCCCTCCGGAGGCACGGGTTCTAGGTCAGGGTACCTAGAAGTGTAGAAACGCCAGTAGGGGTAATGTGTGAGCTTGTTTGACTCTGAGTGGGTTCCAGTGACCCGAGAGTTCCCCGTTCCAATCCTAATCGCGTGTTCAAACCAGGAGTCCTTCAGAGAAGGTGGTCGCTGAACGGATCCCGAGGAAAGGGACCCGACGTGACCCGCACCCCCCTTTGACTACCCTGGTCGACTACACATAGTCTTCCCCGTTCTTCATCACTCTAACACTCACTCCACGAACGAATTCGCATCTACAACCCTCCTATTCCACGGGCTATGTAAGGAGACCCCCCACCCCCGCCACTAGAGGTCTTAAAAGTCGTCGTGGTACGACCGGTTCTTAGAAGTCACACAATCAACGAGTCAGCACAGACTGAGAACGTTAGAGTACCCGACATCGGGTGGTGCGAGGAGTCAGGTACCCTAAGAGGTCCGTTCTGATGACCTCACCCAACGGTAAAGGAAGAGGTCCCCTAGAAAGGCTGGGTCCCTAGAGGACGTAACGACCGTCTAAGAGATGACCGATCCGGTGGTCCCTTCGGATCCTTCCCCCATTTGTCGTTTCGTAAAAGAGTGAACAACTTCGGGGTTTGGTCACCCCACCCCTCCTCGGTCCGGAGGGAGGAAGACAGGAGTCTCCGGAGCCAGAGACCAGAGCCTTGACCTACAGGGGTCTAGAGTCGGTCGACGTGACCTACCAAGGGGGTTTAAAGGTGGGTGTGGACAAAGACACTGAAACATGGTAAGGATCCCCGGTCTCCTCTCGGACTCACGGACGGACAGAAAGCACCCTTCGACAAAGCGGACGTCGGAGGCTCAGAGGGGGTGGGGGGGAGGGAGGTCAGACACATGACAAATGAGAGACCAACAGAGGTCCACTCCCCCGGTCATTAGACTAGAGACACGTCGACCCTCTCCGCACAGACTCCGGTCCAATGACCCGACTCCTGTTTCCTCACCCGATTCTTTCCACTCTTCCTTTTTTTACGAGGAAGGGTCGGTGGGGGAGGAGGGAGTCGGGAAACTTAAGTATTGCTTACCAATGTATTAGTCGAGGTAGAATAAGGGAAGACACCCGTCACTCGGTCTACCCCTAATCCGACCCGTTTTTATGTTTTTGTTTTTTTTTTAGGGTGCGCATTAATTCTTCCCTCACTCTCGCTAAAGTCTCACTGTCTTCCGTTCTCTTTCTTTCTCTCCTTCACTCATCTCTCCCCTGTCACTCCCTCGCTCTCCTACTCTCTCTCATTTTCTCGGTTCGCCTCTCTCTCTTTCTCTGTTTCACAGTCTACTTTTCTCTCTTCACCCCCCCCTACCCCGTCCATCCACTCTCGCTTACTAACTGATCCTGTGTCTCTATCGTGTCACCATTTCGTAGGTGGACGGTTACGTCCTCGGTGTCCTGTACGCTCAAGTCAGGGATCCAACCCTTCTAGGAGACCTCCTCCTGTACCGTTAGGTGAGGTCACAAGAACGGACCTCTTAGGGTGCCTGTCTCCTCGGACTTCCGGATGTCGGGTACCCCAGCGTTTCTCAGCCTGTACTGACTCGCGCATACGTGCGTCCCTGTGTCCTTCTCTTCGTAGGCTTCTACTGTGTCCTGTGTCTCCCTCTCCTGTCTCGGTCTCTACCTCTCTGTGTGTCTCCTTTCTTCTCGATCTCGATCTCCCTCTGTGTGTGAGTCTCTACACCTCTGCCCCTGCTTCTGGCGACATCTGTCTCCGTTTCTGTCTTTCCTGTCTCCCTAGATCCCTTCGTTCTTTGTCTCTAAGTCTCTTCTTTCGGTCTCTTTATGTCTTCCTGACCCTAAGTGTCAGACTCTCTCCCTGACTTTCTGTCTTTCCTTTCCTCTTTGTCAGGTCACTTCCTGTGCCTAGACGGACTCCGTCTTTGTCTCCGTGTTGTCTCTCCTCTCTATGTTAGATTAGTTTTTCCCTCCGCTGGACTGGCTCGGAACACTCGTCGGTCGAGTCAGTTATGAAAAGATCGGACAGAACCCACAGTCCGAGACTGTGTGGATTAGAAAATTAGGGTCATTTTTCGGGACTACTACTAAAGTCGATTGTGAAACATGATACAGGGTGCGTATAAGAATTAGGAAACGTGTAAAGAGTGGACAAGAGTATTGTTGGAATACACCATTCACGTCTATAATAGAGGTAAAATACCTGCCCCTCTACTCCCGTAAGTCTCCGTATTTCAGTGAAGAGTCCCAATGGTCGATCATCGGTCCTCCGTCACGGGTCCGTTGGACCGAGGTCAGGGAACAAAGTTATGGAGGTGAGGGTTCTCTCTTTATCGACCCCTGAGATTCCTAACCGAACGCACGTACGATTCAGCCAAGTCAGCACAGGCTGAGACACGCTGGGGTGCCTGACATCGGGTGGTCCGAGAAGACAGGTACCTTAAGAGGTCCGTTCTGATGACCTCACCCAATGGTACGGGAGAAGTCCCCTATAAGGGTTGGGTCCCTAGTTTGGACGTAGAGAATACAGAGGACGTGACCGTCCGCCCAAGAAATGGTGATCACGGTGAACCCTTCAGGGATTCCTACACCCGGGAGGTTTAAACCTCTTTTCTCCCCCAAGAAATGGACCTTAGGTTTCTAACTATTGTTCTCTGGTACCTACGGGACTTTACTAACACGATGCACCTGTAGTACGGGTGGACCTCTTTACTACGTGTTCATAATACCTAGGGACCTTCTGTGTCGACAAAAAAAAAAAAAATTTCCGTGTACCCTAGAATCAAGGACCTGGTCCCTAGTTTGACCACGGTGGACGTCACTTCGTCCCTCAGAATTGGTGCCTGGCGGTTGAGAATAAATAAAGTGTACACCAATAATACTCCCAAAGAGTGTATCGAGACCCCCATTTCTTGGGTGGACGGTTACGTCCTCTGTATTTTCTACGTCCAAGTTAGGGACCCAACCCTTCTAGGGGACCTCCTCCTCCCGTACCGTTGGATGAGGTCTTAAGAACGGACGTCTTAGGGTATCTCCTTGGACCGTCCAATGTCAGGTATGCCAGTGTTTCTCAGCCTGTACTGCCTTCTCTGCATCGTGCGTACGTACCAATAATACTTGGGATAATGCACGGTCCGTCAAGACCTCCCACTTCCTAGGTACCCTTTGTTGCGTTTATTATTTTTATTGTTGTTGTTGTTGTTTAGTCACTCAGGGAGAGGAGAGTTCTCAACAGGGAACCCATCCTCCTGAGTAACAGTCTCCGTCGCAGACTATCGAGGACCTCAAACAGTTCGAGCGAGAGTGGAGTTCCGGTAACAAAGACGGCGAGGGAGACGATCCTTGTACAGAGGGGTGCCGGCTGAGAGTCTTCAGTGGAGAAGGTTCTTCGGGAGAGACTGGTGGGTCACACTTCGTCGGGGACGGTCAGTGATAGCTAGGACAAAGGAGCAAATTAAACGAACCACGGCAAATAGTGACCGCCTCCAGGAGAGCAGATAAGACTACGACAGACGAAATTCAGTCAGAGTAGAAGATCTTCAATTGTTAAGGGACTCCTCTCTCTCTCTGAACCTAAAAGGACAATAAACGATCTCGGGAACGCGGATATAATTGTCCAGTGTACACAAGTGATTTGAAGGAACCCTTCCATTTCTGTCATTTCTTAGACGGAAGTTCCGTCCTCTGGACCCAAGCTAGGGACAAAGCCCTTCTAGGGGACCTCTTCCCTTACCGTTGGGTGAGGTCATAAGAACGGACCTCTTAAGGTACCTGTCTCCTCGGAACGTCCGATATGAAGTGCCCCGACGTTTCTCAACCTGTACGGACTCACTGATTATGTATACGCGAGTGATTTGGGGGCAGCTAGTCATTACTGTGGAGTGGGTACATAGTGCGAGGGGTGTCCGGTGATCTGCGGGGTACGAGGTACATAATTGAGTGAATTCCCCAAGACCTACCTCTTTCACCCTGTCTCTCGAATTCTTTGAGCAAGTCTAAGTGTCACGACCTACTACCGTCCCAGTACTAGTTTGAGTGGAGACACCGAGTCGGGGACGACAAACGGCGAGACGGGGCGTCCAGTGGACTCGGACACGCAAGGACAGGGGGGTGGGGGTCCGGACCTCACTACCTGGTCAGAGTCGTGACACTGTTCTAAGGGGTCGGAGACCCCCAACAGAGTAAACATGAGTGTCCTAACGTTGACTACCTCCACTGACTCCCTATTGTGCCTCTCCAGTTTCGGTATGATCTTTTTGACTTACAACCCGGTGTACGGGTCCTTGCACTCCGGGGCGTGTGTCCCGGTGTCCTTTTCCGTCGTCGCGACCAGCCCTCCGTCTTTCCTTACTCTCCCTACACGTCTGGACCCAGAAGTGACCCTCTCCGTCCTGTCTCAGTCGTCACATTCTGACCCGAAACCCAGTGTCCCCGACAGGACCAACAGACCACGGACCGGGAACCCACCTAAATCCCGACCCTTTACTAAGAACTGGCAGTGACAAGGGTCCGTCCACGGCGAGGGTGATTTGGTAGAGTCAGAAAATTCACAGGGGTGGGGAACTCTCCGCTGAGTCATTTATGAATTTCTGTTAATTTTTCTGTCGTCCGATCCCTTCGCAAGGTCCCCTCTGCGGTCTTGACCCCGACCTCTTCTCAAGTTCCTACTTTCGTCACAGGAGAAGGAAGGGGGAGGAGGGAAAGGCGCGGGAGGAGGTGTGAGGGAGGGAGAGAGGTAGGGGTGGTGGAAGTGGGTAAGGGGTGAACCGGTCTGGAGACTAACGTATTGGAGCCAAGACCAAGGACGACGACTTTGACAAAGAAAACCTTTATTTTGTTTGCGATTGGAACCGCTCCGGTCGGGAAAGGAGTAGGTGAGTGGGTGTCTAGACCGTAACCGTCCTCTCTCGACTAAGAGTCGACCATCACCCCACTGGGGCTAGCCTGTCAAGATCGGTCACCACTTAACTGTCGCGCGCCGAGACGAGGGCGTCGACCAGTGGAAACCCCGACCACGTGGGGGACGCCCTGTTCCCGACGTTGACGTTCCGGCCGACCGCCGTCTACTCCCTGGGCCCGGAGCGCCCCACCCCCCACCCCCCACTCTCCCGCCCCGAGGTCTGTGTCGACAGACCGGAAAGACGTGGAGATACCGACAGTGCTAAACGGGACTTCAAGTCAAGTCAAGTCAAGTCAGCGAGTCAGCACAGACTGAGAAACGCTGGCGTACTTAGCGTCGTGCGGTCCTGACAGACAGGTAGTGGTTGAGGACCTCAAATGGGTTTAAGTACAGGTAGCTCAACCACTACGGTAGGTTGGTAGAGTAGGAGACAGTAGGGGAAGAGGAGGACGGAAGTTAGAAAGGGTCGTAGTCCCAGAAAAGGTTACTCAGTTGAGAAGCGTAGTCCATCGGTTTCATAACGGGACTTCTCCCCGATGGTAGAATCGACTGTACAAGACCTTACAAGATCTTCTGGGTATGAGCTAGAGTCTAAGAATCCTAGTCCACGTGAGAGAGAGGAGAAACTCGGAGAGTGGAAGGGGTCGGGAGAGAGGGAGGGAAGGAAAGAAGAGAAACCCCCACCCTCCCTTCGCAGTCGTCTCCGAAGTCCAAACATTTTCCTTTCGGTTCCTGAATAAATCCTAGTTTTTGTAAATTCGGTTACTCCTCCTTTACACGACGTACCATAATACTCTAAATGGGGGATCCACACTAGACAAGAACCACTTATTGTAGGAAGTGGGAGCACCCTACCAGCAGTCGGAGAAAGTCTCAGGTGGAGTCGAGTTGTCTTTCTCAGAAAATTGTTTCTCCCCCACGAGTGGACTCGAACCATTCGACAACTGAAATACCCCCCTTTTAAAAAAAAAAACTCTGCTCTTTTCCTTTTGCCCCCTTTTTTACTTCGTTATACAAATTACTTACTTGGACATGTTAACATGAACAAACGCCAATTCAAAATTAATTAATAAACAAACTGGAATAACGCAGTCCGGAATAAACGGGGCACACCCTAGAAAGCAACACCGTGTGTCCCTAATCTGACCTCCTCACCGAATCCACCAGACGGGTGGGGGAACCACCAAACCTTCCATCTACACTAGTCGTGCTGAGGTCTCCACTCTGATTTTAGACTTAGACGGAGTGTACAGAGAAGGAATAGGTCCCTCACCGCCTCCCTCTTCTGCAAATTGAAGAGTGTCATCCCTACAGTACTTTCTGACTCGAACCCCATCTGTCTTCTAAGATCCTCTCAATAGGGTTCAGAGGAAGATTTTCTTTCGGACCCTCTTTTGGGTCCACAGGAACTTACTTGACTTACAAGTTTGATGGTATGTTAACGTGTGTCAAGTGTACGATCATTCCAATAGAGAACTCCAGGAAATTACCTGGCCTTGGTCCACCAGACCTCAACTGCTATTATTTCATTTTCTCTCTCTCTCTTTCTCCGACTATAAGGAACCAAATGCGTCTTTTGGTTATTTCAGGAACTATGTCCCGAACAACGAGTACTTCCGTGGACCACGGGAGAGCTCCCCCACTTCCGTGTCACACGGAAGAGCTATCCCAGAATCTTCGGCCCGTCCTGTCACTCGTGCTGCCCAGAGACACGAGGTCTCTTAATCGGACTCTCTCTCTCTGTCTCTTTCTCTCTTCCTTTCTTTCTTTCTGTGTCCCTGGGTTCGAGACTACCTCGTTTCCACAAAATAAGTTGTATCACACTCATGTATATGACAGAATGTTCCATCGATAAAAGTCGTTTCCATTTTTAGTTTTCAGGTCTGAATGTTTAATAGTTCCTTTTGTATTCCGCTAGGTATAGTTTCTCTCTCCCAACATTTATTAGTGAAAATGGTACACCAAGTATTTTTCCTTCTCACAGTATTTATCAATGAATAGTGGCATACCCTTTTGATTGCTTCCTTTACGTACGTAAGGAGTCGGGGGCCCTCATCAAACGACGAGGTGAATTAAGGACTTATAAGTCCTTAATTGTTCCCTGTCTCCTAAGTACTGTCTAGGTTTTATCGTGTGTCCTTCGGAGGACATTTTACGAAGGACTGTTAAGGGGGATAAAATGATATAAACATTTTTCCAGGACTTGTTAACTCAAACATATCACAATTGGTTGGAATATCTTTCCTTTACTATCTGTTGTTTATATTAATGGTTCTGATAATGATTTCAACGTCAAGGTCTGGGCTAAGACACCCATTATGAAACTTTGGTAAGAGCACCCAGATCGGGTCTATTAACTAACCGATCAACAAGTCGATTTCAAAGGTTTAGTCGCCTTCTCCCGTCTGCAAATCTTTTTCAAAGTTTCTAAAAGAAAACGTCATTAACATGTAAGTCTCTCCGTAATAGTACATATAAAACATTTACTTAAACTAAACAAGGGTCAACATCCGTGATACTAGCTTTACTTGTCCTCATTGTGTTTTAACTCATCTTAAGGTTAGTGTAAAATCATAGTGAACAAAAACGTTTAGATAATTAACTAGAGGCTGGGTAAACTACCGACAAAAATCAAGGACATAAAGACGAACACATAGGAGTAGATGGACTCGGACTCATCGGGTGTATAATACTCGTAGAAGGTCAGGTTAAAACCTATTTTAATACACAAACTTAGCTTCATACATTTCGTCGCGACCGCTGTCGTCGTCACCACGTTTATCGATAATTGGGGTTTTACGGTTCCTAGTCGGTAGGTTACTTAGCAAATCTAGCAACCTCGTCAAATCATTCATTAGACCTTCGTTCAGGTCGATACCCTGGAAGGAACATCCCAGCAACCTCTAAATGACCATTGGTGTTTAATACAGCTCTAGCTTCTTAGTTTTCCCTTATTAAAGAATTTCTCTGTCAAATATCAAACGTTAATTATGTTCATTGTCTTACATTTCTGAACAATTGAACATTTAAACGATACCGATATTGTTTTCCTTCACCCTGTGTCCGGACATATTTTACACTGACTAATATCGCTTTCTTTATCAATGATATTGGTGCTGACCAGGGACACTTTACAGGTCAGGTTCAAGGTTCAAGAAGCCACGAGCGTCGTTCAAAGGTTTGCAGGGTAACAAGTCCGGGTAAGACAAATAGTTCCTGCTAGGATCCTACTCCACCCCGATTAGGTGGTAGTTCGGTGGGTTCTTCAGGAAACAGTACCACGGTCCCCGGTCGCACTCCTTGAGGCGGGTACCGTTTCCAGTACTTCTTCCTCCGAACCGTATGCGTTTCCGTACTAGTTCGGAGTCCTTTGGGGGACAAGGGCTCGTAGGTTGGGGTTTTAGTCTCAGACAAAGTACGAGAGTGGATGTGGAGACTGAAAGGCCCCCTGAGAGGGGGTATTGGTAAAGAGAACCTCTTCCTCAATTGAACATCGAGGTCAATTATTTTTAAGGACCCGCACTATTCTCACAAAGTTGAATCTTTAAGGAGACCTCCAAGAGATTGGAGGGACTAGTCCAAGCAGTCCGGCGTACACTAACAAATGTCGGAGGGTTGGAACTCTCCGTGCTCTACGAAATTTTGAAAGATTTATGTCTGAGAAAACTCTTCAATCTTTTAATAATCATATCATATCACCCAACTAATCTTTAATATAACCACTTCCAAAAAAAGTAAACAGGACGGTTATTAATGACGATTAAGGGACGGGACCCACACTGTTCCCACAGAGTCCAGTTTGGAGATACGACTGTCTGATCGAACACACTGTTGGAGAGTTGGTATTTGTCGTGTCTCTCAAACCTCATAATCGTGTCCCGAAAAGAGTAACAACTCAGTCACTAACGACGGTCCGGAGGTATAGGAATCCGTGGACCCTTATATAATTAGTTACATAAACCTTATATCTTTTCCTTTATATCATCAAAAACTACAACCGTTATGATCTGAAAAACTCAATTACTTAAAAGAGAAAACAATATCTAGTGACATGAAACAATATTTAGTGACACAGAAACGATACATCTTTACATTGAAATAGTGATAGAATTCTGATTTATCTAGAATTCCCCTTGCAACCAGTTCCCAAATGTAAACAACTCGGTTATAAACGACGATTTAGGGGTATAAGGAACGGGAATATTACTTATATTGATCGTATATCCTTTTTATTCATAATTGGAAATTCTAATTAGTACAATTTGGAATCCGATTCATTAAGGAAAGGATCAACATTGAGTGATGTGGAAGTGGGATATCCTTACGTTGAAATAAACCGCGGACTAAATTCTTTTTTAGTGGGGACCTTTTTATTCAAAAGACCAATTGACTGGCCATAGGTTTTCCCGGCATTTTACAGTCGTCCAGAGTACCGGTCTTCTACTACAGTTTGGGCATTCTGGAAACATATTAAAATATACTTCGTGGACTAACACTGTTCCCAGTCCAGACGACTGGGGGCGTACTGAGACATAAGTAGGGATACATATTGTTTTTCCATATATTTGTTTGGACTTTTTATTTCTTTAACCTAGTCAAAGACCTTTCTGACTAAGGCGGTACAGCAAAGAAAGAACGAGGGGTAAAAAGACCGACTTAAGGGTAGACCTCGTACTTACGATAAGGTACATTTGGTTCAATAAGTCGGAGAATAAGAGGTGATTAAAAGGATGATGTGATAGGCAAAGATTAGAGAGAGATATAGACATTAATTCTAAAAAGGATCCTGCGGTTAAGGCAGGGGTGGAAGCTTAGTGGGACCTAGGTGGCCCCGACCTAGGGCCGTAGCACCATTACAGGGTAACATCACAGTCACTGGAAGGTACAGTGAACACATTGTATCAGTGTGTGACACGACAATTGTAGAAGACTCGTCAACGGCGATTCAGTGAAGTCAGCACAGACTGAGACACACTGGGGTATCTGCCGTCGGGTGGTCGGAGGGGGCAGGGACCCTAAGAGGTCCGGTCTTGTGACCTCACCCAACGGTGGAGGAAGAGGTTACGTACTTTCACTTTTCACTTTCCCTTCAGTGAACCAGCACAGGTTGACAATCGCTGGGGTACCTGACGTCGGATACTCCAAGGAGGCAGGTACCCTAAACGGTCCGTTCTCATGACCTCACCCCACGGTAACGGAAGAGGTCCGTGTACCGATTAAGTTTAGACCGAAAAATCTTGCAAGAGCTTCAGAAAACCTCCCCCCTCCCATAAAAGACACCAACCAACTTAATGATTCACACCATTGGAGTCTACATCCACCTACTGATATCTCATTTTGTTTAGGTTAATTGCGGGATAGGTTAAATTGGTGTCGAAATGGTTATGACAGCGCAGATAACGGTGTGGGGAGGGGATCGAACAGGGGGATGGAACATGGGATCTTCAATGGTACTTATACATAAACCACGAATTATAAAAGAACTGTAAAAAACAAAATAGTGATAATGTATATAAGGATGGTTATCTATTGGTGTATGGTACCCCAGGGGTTAGTTGTTAATACACTAATCGGTGTTTGTAATTAAAAGGACTAAACCGAACTGTAAACAGGGTTACCTGTCCTCATTTGCATTTGAAGAATATTCACTTGCGAAACGTATTGCTAGAGACAAGAAAGGGATTGAGAAAGGGATTTCAGAATCATCATATTTGTACCAAGTGTCTGTTTCTTTCCCGTCATTTATCCCGCTTTCGGGTTTAGACAGCCGATTGCAAATACGTATTAAAGGGACCCGGGTCCGTGTTACCTTCCTGAAATTTCGATTTCACTTCTCTTCTTCACTTCACTTCAACGAATCAACACAGGCTGAGAAACGCTGGAGTACGTGATATCGAACGGTCCGAGGAGACAGGCACCCTAAAAGGTCCGTTCTTATGACCTCACCCAACGGTAAAGAAAGAGGTCACCTAGAAGGGTTGGGTCCCTAGTTTGGGTCCAGAGGGCGTGACATTCGTCTACGAAAATGGTAGACTCGGTGGTCCCTTCAGATGAAGAAATATCGGATTTCTTTACAAGTAATCAAAGGGGAGGAGGGGTCCCACACTACCGAGGAAGTTCAAGGTCCCTCCCCCGTATACCCACCTCAGTAACCAACTGTCCTAGTCAGGAAAGAGGTAGGTAAAATACTGGACGTTATTTCCCCCCAACCCATTCATTCGGGTCAATTCAAACTAATCAACTAGGCCGAGTTCACCCCCTCCATGTCCAGTCCTCTGTCTCGTAACGGTCCCCTTACATAAGTCCTGAGGTTCCGTAAGGGACAACTCTCTGGTTTAAAAGTCGAGCTAATCATTCCCAAAAATAAACAGGGGTTCACCCCTCTAGTATTCCAACTACGGCGGCTCCCGCCACGAAGGACCTCTAGAAATCTCGGCTGTACCGGGCATAACCTTAAAGAAGGAGGACCCCAGGAACAACAGGGCAGAGGTAAAACTTCCGACCCCCGGGGGAACCCAGTTTAGAAGACTTCTCCTTCGGTACACTCAAACAACCTAGGTGGACCCCTTTATGGGGAAAGGGACATTCTAATCAAAGGGGTTAAAGGTTACAAAACAATTGGGTAGAACCATGGTTTACCCGTCTCCTTCTCGTCACAACACCATTCAAATTTTTTAAATTTTGTTTATTTCGACATAATTGTTATCAATATCCAAATCTTTACTGGAAGACAACCTTAGATCATTTCAGACGAAATCTATTCCTTCTGTCATCACAGGGACACATAGGGGGGAAATAATAATAATAATCGTAGAAATCACACACTACACAAGCAAGCTGATACGGAACACGGACACCTAATATTCCTTATGGTCATTATACAAATTATCTTTTTCTATCATTTTTAGCAAATTTCACAGATCTTTATATTTCATTTCATTTCATTTCAGTGAGTCAGCACAGGCTGAGAAACACTGGGGCACCTGACGTCGGGTGGTCCGAGGAGTCAGGTACCCTAAGAGGTCCGTTCTTATGACCTCACCCAACGGTAAAGGAAGAGGTCCCCTAGAAGGACTGGGTCCCTAGCTTGGGTCCAGAGGGCGTAACCTCCGTCTGCGAAATTGGAGACTCGGTGGTCCCTTCAGATCTTTATATCCGTCCCGGTAACAGACAAAAATATCTTGATTCTCAAGGGTAATGTCGTTTTGTTCGATTACTCAATATTGCACAACACATCGGAGTGGCGCTTTTCCACACCGGGTTTATTTTTTTCTTAATCACAGCTATGTCTGTACGTTCTTTCTTCTACCTCTTTCAAGTCCCGTTACTCAATGTAGGTAAACGGTATCTAGTAATCCAACGTTTGACGCTCCTAATTATGGCACACGCTAACCAGCTTCTACATCCCCAGATGTTCATCTCGTTAATGATTATTAAAGAAATCGGACCGCCACACCCTAAAAGGTATCGACCACATCCCTCGGTCGTAACAATACGTTGTCTCGTACGACAAGGAGACCTCAGTGTTTCCTTTGGTCAAATAGTCGAACGAGTAATGGAAATCAGTACCCCGGTCCTTCTGTTCTTACACAAACTTATACACATTATATGTACCCTCTTAACGCCAAAGATTGTCGTCTAACATCAAGCTTTTTCAACAACTTATTACCACCTCCAAAGATATATAAAAATTGTGTTTTCACCAATTCCGAGACTGGAAGGTGACGTGTCCAAGCTAGGGAGGAGACGGATGGGGTCCCGTACCGGATTCATTTATATCTCAGTCTCTGTTATAATTACCTCATTCCTACATCCGTTTACTGAACTTATTCTCGTATATTAAGTAAAACAACTCGTCTTACTTTAAATCATATTTACTGAAATATCAGGAATTCTCTGGTCTTACTTCGAAACCGAAAAAATCAGGGTTGATATGTTTGTGGAGTCGGACACCTTATCCGACCCTCGACTATTACACTCTTTATTGTTTAAGTCATAAAAATTTCTTTAAGATATCGAATGGTCTTCCTATTACTTTACTTTACAGAGGTTTTATAAAGTCTTTTCGATAAACCTTTAACTATCTTTAAACATTACACAAGAGTTTAACTCTAAATAACTATCCATAATGTTAAAATACTCCTAGTCTCCGTTAATCTCAAAATCAGGATAAAGAAGGCTACTATTACTAATCTCGTTAATTCCATTCTATGATTCACTGAAATAAAGAAATTTTGCCCATATCTAGGTAATATGACCCACAAGAACAACCCGTTCTTCAGGACACCCTCTTACTTCTCTCCCCTCATATTTCTTAAGATCTCCATTTAGGTCAAACTACACGTATTCTTTAACAAAAATATTAAATAAAACGTGGTTTATCTCAAGAAGAGTACGGAGAGCTCTTTCACTTGCTCCCGATAACTTTAGTCTTAGAGGAAAATTTCATAATCTATCCAATAAGTCAACTATTAATCGTTACAGATTTCCAGATTAGGTTAAATATAGTGGATACTCGAAAATTTTTAGTAAATTCCAACTATTAAACAGTCATGTCTAGACTCACTCAACTCCTCATTATGCAACAGATAATTATTGTTTGGGGTTCATTACCATTCCACATCTCCAAACTTTAAAAATCCCCGTTACTAGTTAGGTCTAATAAATTTCGTATCAACTCGATATAGTTGTACACAACTCAAAGATTCTATCTACCTCGACTTTTGTTATATAGTAGGTATATCACTTATTGTTCTTTCAATCCTTTGACGAAAGAGTTTCCGAGTTCCCGAAACCGATGCATCATGACTGTGTACCACCCTCTTAAGTAGTAGGGGACACCGTCATGTCAGGTAACCATGGTAAATACTCCAGGCTATACTAATCCCATTCCCTCTCTCTTTCGCTTAGAGAGAACCAGATTTCCCACATTTCCATATAAAATTTTCGTTAGAACATTTAGTTATTATTATTATACGGTTGAAACTCCTTATCACCATTCACTACCCTAGGGACCAACATTACGTGGGTATCCAAAGTATCTACGTAATCGAAAAGATTCCAGACAACGACGACGGCGACGACGATTAACCGGAGTCAGCACAGGCTGAGACACACTGGGGTATCTGCCGTCGGGTGATCCGAGGAGATAGGGACCCTAAGAGGTCCGTTCTTGTGACCTCACCCAACGGTAAAGGAAGAGGTCACGTACTTTCACTTTTCACTTTCACTTCAGCGAGTCAACACAGGCTGAGAATCGCTGGGGTACCTGACGTCGGATGGTCCGAGGAGACAGGTACCCTAAAAGGTCCGTTCTCATGACCTCACCCAACGGTAACGGAAGAGGTTCCACACAATCCTCTGCAGTAAACAATCTAAAGAAAAAATATTGTTTTTATCCTCTCAAGGCTCCCCTTGTTCTAAGGAGTTATACGAAATTAAGATCAACACATTGATATTCAAGGAATCGTCAGATATTAAAGAGAAAGCACTCCCCGGTGACGAGACAGGTTTATCCGAGCAGTAAGAAGGTTCAATAAAATTAGTAACATAACAAACAATTTACTCGTCACCGGGGATCCTTATTACACCTTACATATAGACTCAAGCGGTAACGTATTCATTTAGGGAAGAATAATCTAATTCCCCACGTAGATAGTGTATTCCAAAACTAAAACGTCCAACCGGAAGACCAGGGAGTGTACCTATTTAAACTCATGAGACTATTTGGAGAACACGAAACCAAACTCTTTAGTGACGTTAAACCGTTCTTTGAAAAACATGTCCGGTCCTAAACCCGGTATTTACAAACCTTTATTATCATTATAGTCTAGGTCACAACTCCTCTGGTCTTTTAGAAAATGGTAATTAAAACTATAAATATCAGCCAACCCGTTTAAGTCTATGATTACTATAGGTCTTCCTAACAAAACTAGACATGACGACTTAGGCGGGTAGGCATGTAGTAATCTCCTTAATTATCTTTACATGCCATTTTCTTCATTAACTCGTTAAATTAGGGGGGAAAACTAAACAGTGTTTTAGACTCTACTATAGTATTAAATTAAAGAGGAAATATTAGACTTAGTTAATGAGGTCCCACTTGTCATTAAGGAAACCTTCAGGTTGATCTAGCCGGTTCATTTTCTGGCTTCCAAACGCCCCCGTCCCTAGGTTTTTCAAGTCATTCATAAGATCTCCCCTGACGGACCCCCATTTCCTCTTTCCGTAAATCCCGACCATATAGCTGCCGTCGCGCCGCCCGACAACTCCCAAACTCCCTTTTCTACCTTAAACGGGGACCAAAAACAACTTCCCCTGGACCCCCCAGGGGACGAACCTCAAAGGGGTCTTATCCAAAGGGAAGTTACAGTTTAAATCTAAATGTTAGAAACCGGGTTACGTAAGGAGATACCGTCACTCCCGTCTAAAAGCCTCCAAAAAATAATTGAAAGAATTCCGTCAGGGAAAAATTTACCAAGAATAGAGGTGTACATTTCGTAGGAAGTAAAGGGAAAGAATTCCGTCGTTGGTAACAAAGTCGATTGTAAACGTAGAAAACTCTAAGACTAGGATCTAACACTGTTCGGAAGTTTATTAGTTATTATCAGGGACACAGTGCTTTACCTCGATATCGGAAAACTGTAATGACTAAACGTAAAAGTATTCGTTCATTAAAGAGATCAACGGAAAACCGAAGAAGAGGTTAATGTCATGCCCTTTATCGTCAAAGATTAGATCGATTTTTTAGTCGTATGCAAAGTAATCCAGGGACTTGAAATTTATTCACTACTTCATTTCATCTTTTCACTACCCCGAAAGGTCGGCAAAATGGGTACAGAATCATGAATGACCGGAGTTATCCGGGAACTCCAGTGAGACAGGCTTAGACGGTGCACATGGTTCGGGGACAAGACCCACGGTGAACAACTCTAGGAAATTACCTGGTCTTGGACCACCAGACCTCAACTGTTATTCTTTCATTTTCTCTCTCTCTCTCTCTCTCTCTCTCTCTCTCTCTCTCTCTCTCTCTTTCTCCGACTATAAGGAACCAAATGTGTCTTTGGGTTTTTTCAGGGACTATGTCCCGAACACAGCGAGTGTTTCCGTAGACCACGGGAGAGCTCACCCACTTCCGTGTCCCGCGGAAGAACTCTCCCAGAATCTTCGGGTCCGTCCTGTCACCCGTACTTCCCAAAGACGCGAGGTCTCTTAATTGGACTCTCTGTCTCTCTGTCTCTCTCTCTCTCTGTCTCTCTCTCTCTGTTCCTTTCTTTCTTTCTGTGCTCCTGGGCTCGAGACTACCTCGTTTCCACAAAATAAGTTGTATCACACTCATACATATGACAGAATGTTCCATCGTTAAAAGTCGTTTCTATTTTTAGTCTTCAGGTCTGAATGTTTAATAGTTCCTTTTGTATTCCGCTAGGTATAGTTTCTCTCCCAACATTTATTAGTGAAAATGGTATACCAAGTATTTTTCCTTCTCACAGTATTTATCAATGAATAGTGACATACCCTTTTGATTGCTTCCTTTACGTACATAAGGAGTCGGGGACCCTCATCAAACGATGAGGTAATCAAACGATTACCTGTCGGAACTGCATGAGGAAAAGGATAAACCTCGGTCAGACAACAAGGTACAGGTCAAGATTGACAACGAAGGACTGGACGTATATCCAAAGAGTTCTCCGTCCAGTCCACCAGACCATAAGGGTAGAGAAAGTCTTAAAAGGTGTCAAATAACACTAGGTGTGTCAGTTTCCGAAACCGTATCAGTTATTTCGTCTTTATCTACAAAAAGACCTTGAGAGAACGAAAAAGCTACTAGGTCACCTACAACCGTTAAACTAGAGACCAAGGAGACGGAAAAGATCTTGGTCGAACTTGTAGTCCCTCAAGTGTCAAGTGCATAACGACTTCGGACCGAACCTCTTAAAACTCGTAATGAAATGATCGTACACTCTACTCACGTTAACACGCCATCAAACTCGTAAGAAACCGTAACGGAAAGAAACCCTAACCTTACTTTTGACTGGAAAAGGTCAGGACTCCGGTGACGACTCAAAAGGTTTAAACGACCGTATAACTCACGTCGTGAAAGTGTCGTAGTAGAAGGTCCTAAACTTTATCGAGGTGACCTTAAGGTAGTGGAGGTGATCGAAACAAGCATCACTACGAAAGATTCCGGGTGAACTGAAGTGTAAGGTCCTACAGACCGAGATCCACTCACTACTATGGTAGCACTAATAGAACCAGCACTTCTAGAAAAAACATGTCAAGAAGACACATAAGAACGGTGGAGAAGAATTATAGAAAACGAAGAGAATCCAGGTATGGTAAAGACAGGAAATAACTCGGGCAGAAACGTACTTTACAAGGGACCCATAGAGTTTAAAAGAAGTTCTCTAGAGATCAGAAAGGGTAAGACAACAAAAGTAGACAAATTGAGTATACGTCTCATGTAGTACTCTTTGTGACCCGACCTTCTTCGTGTTCGACCTTAGTTCTAACGACCCTCTTTATAGTTATTGGAGTCTATATGTCTACTGTGGTGGGAATACCGTCTTTCACTTCTCCTTGATTTTGCAGACAACTACTTTCACTTTCTCCTCTCACTTTTTCAACCGAATTTCAAGTTGTAAGTCTTTTGCTTCTAGTACCATAGACCAGGGTAGTGAAGTACCCTTTATCTACCCCTTTGTCACCTTTGTCACAGTCTGACATAAAAAAACCCGAGGTTTTAGTGACGTCTACCACTGACGTCGGTACTTTAATTTTCTGCGGAGAAGGAACTTTCCTTTCAATACTGATTGGATCTATCGTATAATTTTTCGTCTCTGTAATGAAACGGTTGTTTCCAGGTAGATCAGTTCCGATACCAAAAAGGTCACAAGTACATACCTACACTCTCAACCTGACACTTCTTTCGACTCGAAACTTCTTAACTACGAAAACTTGACACCACAACCTCTTCTGAGAAACTCTCAGGGAACCTGACGTTCCTCTGGGTTGGTCAGGTAGGATTTTCTCTAGTCAGGACCCACAAGAAACCTTCCTGACTACGATTTCGACTTTGAGGTCATGAAACCGGTGGAGCACGCTTCACAACTGAGTAACCTTTTCTGAGACTACGACCCTCTCTAACCCCCGTCCTCCTCTTCCCTTACTGTCTCCTACTCTACCGACCTACCGTAGTGGCTGAACTACCTGTACTCAAACTCATTTGAGGCCCTCAACGACTACCTGTCCCTCCGGACCGGACGACGCTAAGTACCCCAGTGTTTCTCAGTCTGTGTTGACTCGTTGACTTAACTTGACTACGACAACCTCCTGAGAACTCTCAGGGAACCTGTCGTTTCTCTAGTTTGGTGAGTTAGGATCCTTTAAGACCCTCTGGTGAAATTCAATTACTATCGGAGTTCTTTCGAAGGGTTCACCGTGTCCCATTTCTTAGACGGACGACTACGTCTGTGTTTTTACGTCCGGGTTTTCTACGTCAAAGTTAGGAACCCAACCCTTCTAGGGGACCTCATCCTTTACCGTTCGACGAGGTCCTAAGAACGGACCTTTTAAGGTACCTGTCTCCTCGAACCCCCCTATGTCAGGTACCCCAACGTTTCTCAACCTGTGCTGATTCGCTGTTTCGTGTGCGTGTGTGTGATCTTTCGATAGTCTTACAGCACCGTACTTCGTCCGAACGAATTGATATTTCGGTATTTATTTTCGTACTCGGTACAGGGTCCGGTAATCCACTTTCTTTTTATAGTGGTCGGAAGATGACTAAACTTATTCACGATTACTATTAGGATCAAACTGGAACCTCCCAGTCTATGAGAGGACGGGTTGTACTTCTTCCTCGATCACCACATTCGGACTACAGTTAAGTTTCTTCCGTCAGGAAAGTGGAGGGGTGAAAGGAAACTGAAATTTAACATCGGCTGAAATAGAAACCCCATCTCGGGGGAGTGGACGGACGAACGTAGAGAATGTCCGGATATAATTATTTAGATGAAGATGTCCAGGATATAATTATTTAGATGAAGAACGGATAGTGGAACGAAGATCGACTTAAGGAAGACACGACTCCATGTTTCTTGGACTCGAAATAATTCAGGACTTTAGTTTACGTACCTTCTGGTCCAAAACCGGTCCAAACTCAGGGACGGCACCCCCAAGTTCAGGGTTTGACCTAAAACCGGCCCAAGTTCAGGGTCAGACTCCACTGACCAAAGTGAAGAAACCTACTCCATTCAGAGTCTTTTGGAGTCACTGTTCCTCGTCGGAAGATTCTTCGGGAATCTTTTCGATCACTCAACCTTGCAAACATCATTTCTTAGTAAGACCAAGAAGGGATCACCAGGTGAACAATTCTGAGGTGTGAAGGTGAACTAAGGATCGATCCCTTGATTCTAGGACGTACGGTCCACCGTGTCGGTTTTTATTTTCAACTGAGTAAAGATACGGTGTCCGATTAATTTACCTGGTTTTCAGTACAGGGTTTATGGGTGATGAATCACTCGTGTAATTCACAGTACCTTTATTTTCAGGATGCACCTGTAAGGAACCTAACTCGGGCAGAAACGTACTTTACAAGGGAACCATAGAGTTTAAAAGAAGTTCTCTAGAGATCAGTAAAACCATTCCTTGGACTTAGGTTTCGAGGTTTAACCAGAATTCTGTAATCTACAGGTGGAATACAGAATCAAGAGTCAGAAGATTACAGACTTTACCCGACCTATTGTAGAGGGGCTCAGTTCTGATCAAATACTATGGACAAGTGGAGGGTTTCAATAAAATCCTCGGTTCGTACTACTGACACAGTCGTCTTTCCAATATACACCGGTCAACGAACCCTTTCCTCAAAAAGTCGAGAGCCAATGACTTTTCGAAACGAGGTTTACTTGAAGGGGGTGGATAAATGAAGGACAGGATCGGTAAACCCGAAGAACAGTATCGAGAGTAGTGACCGACGGTCCTAGAACAAATAAAGAAAAGAGGAGTTCAACCACAGTCAAGGTTACCCCGTCCCTGTAGAGGGACCAACGAACGGATTAGGGTCGGAGTCGTGGTACGGACAAATTCACAAAACCTTTAAACACGACAGTAGTTCAACACACACACTCAGCGAGTCAGTATAGGTAGAGAAACGCTACCGTGTCTGACATCGAACGGTCCGAAGAATATAGATACCCTAAGAGGTCCGTTCTTATGACCTCACCTAACGGTAAGGGAAGAGGTCTCCTAGAAGGACTGGGTCCCTAGCTTGGGACCAGAGGACGTAACATCCGTCTAAGAAATGGTAAACTCGTTTTCCCTTCAGGATAAATAGTAGTTCAATGACAAGACAAAAGTGCACAGACATCCATTTTTACATTGACTTTCACCCCAGACCGACGTACGACGAGTTTTCGGTTATTCTTCATTTAAACCAACCTTCCTTTCAATCGAAATAAAACGTACGACCGTTGACCCTCATCCCCCTCCGATTTGAGGACAGGGGGAGGGGGAGTTGTTAGACGTCCGTTCTCGAATATATCTAATTCTCTCCGCCGACGTACGTCTGTTTGTGTCAGTCGAGACTGTCAGAAAAAAAAAAAAGTCCAAATAAAAAAATTGTGATGTAAATAAATAAATAAAAACCAACACACACAAAGGCAACGAAACGTACCCGAAAGAGACAAACGCCGCTCACCCACGATGAGAAGGAACACCACCCGTCCGGGGAGTGATCACCGAAGAGAATTAAACCTTGTGTCCTAGATCCGCGTGTCCGAGTCATCAACACCGCGTGTCCGAACGAACGAGGTGTCGTACACCTTAGAAGTCGTAACCGTCCACCTAAGAATGGATGACACGGTGGTCTCTTCAGAAGACTATCAGTAGAACTTTAATCAGTAGTCACTAACCTGGTCGTAGTAGAGCTGAGAAAGTTCATGTTAATTAGAAGTCAAGGTCCCAGTCAAACAAGGGTAAAAGAACTCCAGACAAGAACCTTAGTACCGTCGACTTCAGTACCGGTTTCAGACCAGTAGCACATCAATTGAAACAGGTGCGCCACCCCCCAAATCATAGACATTCTGTCAAGTGTCTTATACCGAATCTTACAATACATATCGGGAACTCATCCTTGATTTTCAGGAACTGAAACGAATTACTGGTTTGATAATAACAAAACAGGACAAACTGACGAAAATAAGCGAAGACGTAAAAGAGTGAAAGACTAATTTGAATAAGAAACCACTTCCAAAAAAGGTCTCTGTTTTCCGTCGGTCTCCTGTACCACCCCTTACTAGTATCTCAGGGTGAGGCAAAGTCTTTATTTCGATAAACACTTACCGTTGAAGAAACACTCGTTATGTTTTCTTAATAACTGTATACATGAAACATTTTACTTTTTAGTGAAACGTCATTACATGAGACGATTCCATAAAACATCTGTCTTTATAACAATAGACAATACTTTATGAAACATTTGGTGGGTCGCAAGTAGATACGATATAGGATACATGTGTCATCTTAGAAACATTTACAATTTCACGAAACATTCAAATCTTCATGAATTTTTTCATGTTTTACAAGACATTTGTCGTTCTTCAAGACACATGACGTCATAAGAGACATTTGTAATGTCTCCAAAAGATTTCCGTTAAAAAAAATTACACTTCACTAGGTATGTTTAACTTAACAAAACATTAGTAGTTCACGAGAATTTTGACATTTTACGAAATATTAATCTTTCTACATTTAACGATATACGAAAACTTATTAGTTTAATAAATGTTCTCCGTTTCAGAGAACGTATAACATTTCGTGACTCGAGTGATTTATTGTTTCATTACACATCTGTCGTCACACAAACAATCACTATTGACCAAATAATTATATCCTAAACAAGAAATATTTTATTAAACACTGAAGGGACCGTCAGATCATCTATTTTGAGATGCGAAGACGACGTTCCCCCGTACCCAAGTTAAGGACCAGTCCCTTGTTTATAGGGTGAACGGAGCGTCCCACCGGTTTTTAAAATTTTTAATTTGTTTATGAAAAAAAAAATTAAAATTAAAAATGAAATAAAATGAAATGTTATGACATAACCAAAACGATATGTAACTGTACTTAGGTGGTNGAGTGGTCCCTTCAGTCAGGAGTAGAGCACACTCCCGTACGTCGACGGTAAAGGAGCGCTCGACGTTGTCGTCACAGTGCGAACGGCTGCACACCTAGTTCCCTATACAGCGAAAGGTAACTCCGAAAGGGTGCTCCGAAAGGTTGTCCCGACAGGGTGCACGGTGCCACCACACTCAGCTAGGCGCCGCACTTTCAGCTCCGTCACGTCCCTTTTGTCCAAGAAGACCTTACTTGAATCTGTAGACCCCCTGAGAACCTTACGACCGTTCCGGGACCTCAAGGAGAGCAGAAAGGACAACTCTCGCGGAGGAGAACTCTACGCTGCCTTTCCGGCCCTTAAGAAAGGGCTGCTGCTTCCCTTTCCTAGGGAGAAGAGCTTGATGCTCCGCCTTTGCCCCGAGGCGACCTACACCCGCCCTGGGAGCAGGAAGGAGAGCTCACCTCTACCCATACAGCCTCTTGAAGAACTGAACGTCGGTCCCACACTTCCTGGGAAAGCTTCAAGGTCTCCAATCCACACTAATCGGAGCTCTGCGGAGTC